>JBCNYH010000022.1:10827995-10842063 GCA_039654325.1 Tandanus tandanus | reverse complement strand
AGAACAAAGTATTTAATAAGAATATTTCATTCATTCAGATCTAGGATGTTATTTTAGTGTTCCCTTTATTTTTTTGAGCAGTGTGTATGTATATATATATATATATTAATATAACTGTCATATTTTACTTCATGTAATAGTGATTCCCAAACCCAACCCTAGATTCCGGAAGATTCCTGAATATTAAAGATATTTGGAGAAGTGTCCAAGTCAGGCCTGCAGTTTACATGATGGTGCATCAAAGTGTACAGTGTTTCTGAGGGAGTTTGAAATTTATTTTTAATTAATATACATCATATTCATAAAATAGTAGCTTCCTTTCTTTATATCTTTAATGCCTGAGTCTGAAGAGGATATTTCAGGGTTTGACACAGCTGAGATAATATCCAGAAATACTGAATGATACATACTCATTACCTGGGTTCTGCTCAGGACACTGAAGGTTCCTACTGAAACACACCTTCTGAGGTATTAATCAAGCTACATCATTAGCATGTAGCTACTCATATCATCTACCGACCGAGTTAGCTGCACTAATAAGAGTCTTACGGTGAAAAAAAGTTTTCAGGACGGTCAACATACACCTTATACACCTGTCCCTCTTCTACAGTAAAGTATTAACAGGCTAATGTGTCATTTTAATGTTTTATTACCTCGTTTGGGGTGGACAAACTCCCGCTGCATCAAACCTTTCACACGCACACCGACCTAGCATGAGGCGTCACAAAATGCTGACATTTAATTGGTGGAAAGATTTAATGCTGGTTTCTGATTGGTTCATCAAGGGATCTGTCTAATCTAAGAAGCAATGGGGTTTGTGTGTCGATAATGCTTGGTACAAAGTGTCACCTAGCAACCGTCACTGATTATGAGATGCTGAGAGGAGTAAATTAAATAATAGAAATTTAATACTGATATATATATATATATATATATATATATATATATATATACACGCATGTTTATTAACATGTTCATAAACACGCATATTTATTAATGATTAAAGTTCATTGTTCGAATAAACTGTAAAAAAAAAAAGAAAAGAAAAGAAAATAAAAGCATCACGCTACTGAGAACCCATTTGGAAAACTCGCTTCCGGTTTGAAATGCTTCTTTGTGGTTGGATGTACCTCCTGTCAGTCATTTTATAGACGCTAGGGATAGGCCACCGCGGATTCTGGGGGCGGAGCTTCATGAACATAGCCAGAAGTCATTCATATGTTCAGCCATCCTACCTGTTATAGTTCTAGTTATAGTTCTTTAAAAACAATAAAGAAATAAAGAATAATCATGTCTAATGCACCATTAACCCGGTCACATCGAATTAAATTTTTTTTTATTGCATTAAAATATGAAAATCAGGCATCAGCATGGTTCGTGTTAAAAGTATTTACAATTTTTAAAATTAATCTTGTGTTTTTATTGTATCCCAATTAACTGACTTCAGAAACTCATCTGTTTCTTTCTGGTTTATTGAGTAATAATTATTTGCTCACTCTCACTCTTAGGGAGGCTAGAGCCTATCGCAGCCAACACTGGGCGAAGGCGGGGTACACCCTGAATAGCTCCTCAGACCAGACCCTCGCAGGGCCAAAACACACACAACCATCCCACTCACATTCACACCTACGGGCAATTCGGAACAGCCACTTTGCCTAATGTGCATGTCTTTGGACTGTGGGAGGAAACCGGAGTACCCGGAGGAAGCACACGCAAACACAGGGAAGAACATGTAAAGTTCACACAGAAACACAAATCCCGCGCCTTCTTGCTGTGAGGCGGACGTGCTAACCACTACACCACCATGCCACTCACATAATAATAATTAATTATTTAAAAAAGAGGTATAATGCATATTATTAAAAAAACATAAGTGACTCACTGGTTAGAACTAATGACTCATAGCCAGAGAATTCTGGGTTTAAATCTGATGGCTGATGGGGGCCTTTTCGTGTAGAACTGGCATGTTTTCCCCCTGCTTGTGTGGGTTTCCTCTGGGTGCCCCTGTTTCCTTCCATAGACCAAAAACTTGCTTGTCAGGTCAACTGGCTATTCAATTGCTCATAGGTGTTTGTCTCCCAGCCAAATTTTAAAGCTAATTAAAAATTCAGTCATATTCAGTTTGTGAGTTTGCCATCCCTCCTATTCAGAAAGCATGGCCAATTTTATTCTCACGGTACCCGGATGTGGATGGTTGTGACATCATCGGTATTTGAACTTGTTATCTCCAGAGGTCAAATGCTTTTTACCCCCAAACAAATCAGGTTGCAAGTCATAGCACTGGTAAGAAAAGAGAATATGGAGGTGCAAAGTTAATGTCAGGGAGCTGAGCTACAGCTTAACTGTGTTAATTTAATTAGCCATGAACTTTCATATCAAATTTCATTGCATCAAATACCCACCATGATGGGTTTTTTCTTTTTCTGTTATGAAATTACCTGCATTACTAAGTCACTCTGAATAAGGGCTCCTGCTAAATATAAATGCTGTTTACAGTGTAAATTTGATTGCCAAGAACCGTTTGAAATAGACACCATTAAGGAATAAAACAGGATGAGGAATGCTTTGATAGAAAATCTCAGATGTGATTGATAAATAGATGTGATGTGAGCTACAAAAAAATCCAGCTAGTTACAAACTCTTTGAACTTTTTTTGAACGTTCATTCATTTTCTAAGACGCTTAATCCTAACCACCCTGGACCGTTTGCCAGGCCTTCACAGTGCAACACACTCAACCATTCACACTCCCACTCACACCTAGGGGTGATTTGGAACAGTCAATTAGCCTACTGTGCATGTCTTTGAACTGTGGGAGGAAACCGGAGTACCCGGAGGAAACCCTCGCAAGCATTGAAAGAAGATGGAAACTCCAAAAAGAAATGCTCTTGCCAAGCCTGGGACTCGAACCCAGGACCTTCTTGCTGTGAGGTGGATGTGATAACCACTGCACGACCGTGCCGCCCACTGTTCTGATCACTCACTCCCTCATTTGCTGAACTGCTTTTTCCTATTAGGGTCACGGGGAGGCTGGTGCCTATCTCAGCCGACACTGGGCGATGGTGGGGTACAGCCTGAACAGATTGCCAGACCATCGCAGGGCAACACACACACACACACACACACACACACACACACACACACACACACACACAAACAAACATTCGCACTCACACTCACACCAAGGGTCAATTTGGAACAGCCAATTGGCCTAATGTGGATGTCTTTGCACTATAGGAGGAAACCGGAGTACCTGGAGGAAACCCTTGTGAGCAGAAGAAGAACATGGAAGCCCCACACAGAAATGCCTGAGCCGAGACCGGGACTCAAACCCAGGACCTTCTTGCTGTAAGGAAGGTGTGCTATCCATTATGCCACTGTGCCGATCACTGTTTTGACCAGTAGGAAGTCATTTTAAATGGATTAAAAGTGCATTCTGGGAAACAACACCCCAAAGCTGTATCTCTGTAAGTTTAGTGTCCCTTTGACAACAGTGTCATAAAAATCTACTAAAAAGACCCCAATGTTCTTCCCCTCCACCACCATGATGTATAGTTAGAAGCATTGGAAGGAAATAAATGTATTTTATTGAAACCTGTCAGCAGAGGGCGCACAAGTAATAGACTACAGGTACATTTATTTTTATAGGTGAATCTTTTCAATGGGGGGGGAAGGGGGAGGGGGGGATAGATAGTCTTTTTAAACATGGTTTTAATACCATATTGAATCTGAAACACAGGTCTGTAATAGGCTACATGTAAGCTCATTTCGAAGTGTGTGTTTGCACTCCATGGACTGATATTAAAATCCTTTAAAGACATTTTTATTTTTAATACCCAGTAAACTGGCCCGGGGATGGTTTTGTGAGCTGTTCAGGGTGTACCCCATCTTTGCCCAGTGTTGGCTGAGTTAGGCTCCAGCCTCCTCACGACCCTAACAGGATTATGTGGTTCAGCAAATGAGTGAGTGATGATACCGCATGACCTGTGGTGAGTGGGTGAGCTTCTCTGTGCTTTGAGGCTCTACTGGGAAAAATACAGACCACATGACATCGTTCAAGAATTCAAAAATGAAGTCTACACATACCCCTGTTACCCCACATAGCAAATAAAAAATGAAACCAAGTTAACCATGCCGGATCTTTTTGTTATAGATGAACTATTACAGTAAAAGTGAAAAACAAATAGAATAGTATTTTTAAAAACCTTACAATAACCTCACCGCACCACTAGGTACACCAGTTTAAACTGGGTCACGTGACTGTGCTCACAATACATATCACATTAAAGTTCAAGATTAAATTAATTCATAATTCATTAATAGCATCAGTGGTACCTATGATTCTGATTAACCCCAAACAAAGATTGGGAGGCACATAGTGACGCCCGTCTAACAGCAAAAAGGTCCTGGGTTCGAGTCCCGGGCTCGGCGAGGGCGTTTCTGTGTGGAGTATGCATGTTGTCTCCATGCTTGTGTGGGTTTCCTCTGGGTACTAAATTGACTCTTGGTGTGAATGTGAAGTTGCATGTGTGTGTGTGTGTGTGTGTGTGTGTGTGTGTGTGCGTGTGTGGGTGTGTGTGTTTTGGCCCTGCGATGGTCTGGCGAGCTGTTCAGGGTGTACCCTGCCTACGCCCAGTGTCGGCTGAAATAGGTACCAGCCTCATAGCGTTAAGCAGTTCAACAAATGAGTGAGTGAGTGGGTGGCAGTTGGGTTATGAACAAAAAATAACCAAGAAGGAGAAACGAAGACAAGACTCCAAAAACATCCTACCCATGGTGAAGCATGGGGGTGGCAGCATCATACTAGGACTGCTTCCCTTCAGCTGGAAACAGAGGGAATCATGGATGGCTCTGTTTTGGCTTCTGTGAGACAGCTAAAGTTCAGCACAACCACGACTCAAAACACAAATCCACATCTGGGTTTAGAAGAAGAAGATCGTCAGTTTGGCTACGGGCCACATCTAAATTGTTGCCCAGATGTAAATCCTACCAAACACCTGCAGAATGAGTCAGTAGACTCTTATCCCAAATGACCGAGTGCTGTTTTACAAGTAAAAGGTGCTTTAACAAGGAGAAATGCACGCGAGGAGGTGGGTACACTAATGCCACCAGGTTATTGTTTAAAAAAAAAAATTAGCATTGTTTTGGTTTGATATGGCACCTCAGTTTCTCATTTGTTAGCACTGTCTCCTCACAGTGAGAAGGTTCTGGGTTTGAGTCTCATGGCTGACAAGTACCTTTTAGTGTGAAGTTTGCATATTCTCCCCGTGCTCATGTAAGCTGCCTCGGGGGTTTTCTCTTGAAGTCCAAACACATGCAGATTAGGTCAACTCACTACACTGATCTGCCCTTGTCTGGCACCGTGTTTGCCTATAGACTGTTCAGGGAGTACCCTGCCTCTTACCCAAAGTCGTTTGGGGTTGGCTCCAGTTTCCCCTGTGATAGTTTGAGAGAATAAATCCCAGAATTCTGTGTGTGTGAATTTTGGTAAGGATTTTTGTGAAAACCTTGAAAAACCCTTTCACTGCTTCCTCCATGTCTTTTCGTATTTGACATTCATTTCAGCTCTGTGAGCTTTGACTTTCAAGGGATTTCGAAGTCACCAAATGCAAATCCGCCCTGCCGTGCACACACCTGGTAATACACGACTTCATGACTGAACCAATACAAAGCTATAAAATTAAAGTGAGAATCAAATAGAAATGTTTAAGGGGGGAAAACTTACGATAACCTGGCTGTACACTATAAGGGGTCATGTGACTGTGCTTAGTGTTAATGCACCACATTCACAGTCATGTTTCAGTTAATTATCAGAGTGACGTTGATTAACTCCAATTAAAGATCAGATGTTCCTGTAGGACTTTCTTGACTTTGCATCTTCTTGGTTTGGTGCGACTGATGAAGTCAGAGTCCACAACAGGATCTCAGTGTTGAAGGGTATCAATCAGGAAAAGGGTGCAATTTTTTTCTTTATTGTTAGATTAGCACTATGGGGCAACACGATAGAGTAGCGGTTAGCACGTCTGCCTCACGGCAAGAAGGTCCTGGGTGCTGGATTTCTGTGTTGAATTGGCATGGTCTCCCAGTGCTTGTGTGGGTTTCCTCTGAATACCTTGGTTTCCTCCTACAGTCCGAAGACATGCACGTTAGGGTGCGCTCCCATGCTACTGATCATGACCCCTATTTGCCCTAATCATATTCCGATGTTACACTGGAGGAAATCGGAGAACGCTGGTACATGTTGGAGAACATCGCAGGATGTTGTAGAATTCTGGGAAAAACTTTGCGGAAGAGTAAAACATATTGGGAAAAATTCGTTTTTTTGTGTTTGAAGTACATCAGGGAAACGGGAAAAAAATCAGAGTAACATCGCTACACAACACTAGTGATCGGCGTAACACTGATATAAAATGTGGGGAAAATGGTGAGCAACATCGGAAGACATTCCAGTCACTTTCCTGGTAAATTTGCGTGTTGTTTTTATATAATATCAGGGACACATTTTAACAACATCGGTACAAGTCAATCAGTAAAAATAATGACATCGCAAGAAACATCACAATCCCATTGGATAACAATCGGAAAACATCAGTACATATCGGAACAAAATCGACTGAACACTGGAATAACATCAAAATATTACTGGAGTATGATCGGAATGTGATTGGCTCAAATTGGGATTATGATCGGTATCGTGTTAAGCTAATTGGCTGTTCCAAATTGCCCTTAGATGTGAGTGTTTACGGTTGTGTGTGCTGGCCCTGCGATGGACTGAAAGGCTGTTCGGGGTGCATCCAGCCTTTGCCTAGAGTTGGCCCCAGACACCTGACCCTAATAGGATAAAGTGGTTCAGCGAATGAATGAATAAATGTACTATGGGGCTCTGTAAAGGCCGTCATCAACAGGAGAGAATGTGCCAGCAGAGACACATTGCCAAGAACAGGACGTCCATCAAAAATTGAGGAGAGAAAAGAATGAAATCTTGTTAGAGAGACAACAACATCCAGTGAGCTGTAGGAATATCAAGGAAGTATTGATCACTGCCTGCAAGTGACAGCAATCTGTAATATTCTCCACATGACAAAGGGGCAAAGGGGTACAGGCCTTTTTACCCCCCCCCCCCAAAAAAAAATCTAAGCATGGCTAAATTTTGTTAGACCAAGTGACAAAATGTGTTATGGTCATAAGAGATCAAGATAGAACCTTTTTACGAATCCATCTAAAAGAATGTTTGGGGGAAAAACAATGTTTCATCTGAAGTATAGTAATATCCATACTGAAGCATGGTGGCGGCGGCATCACACGATGCAACTCCTCTTCAGCAGCAGCTGGAGCTTTAGTACAGATAGAGGGAACCATGGATCGCTTTATTTGGGCATAAAACCCACAGGCCTCTGTGAGACAGCTGAAGATGAAGGGCAGTTTCACCTTCCAGCATAACGACTCGAAACACAAATCCAAATCTGGCTTTAGAAGCAGAATATCACCAGTTTGGAATGGCTCAACCCTAACAGCCCAGATCGAAAACCTGGGGGAAAGTGCCATAACGCGGTATTAGCTAAAAGCTGTGTAAACTTATGGAACCAGGCTGTTGTATTCATTCGTTCTTTCATTCATTCATTTGCCGAACCACATACTGGGGTCCTATATTTCCTACTAGGGTCGTGGGGAGGCTGAAGCCTATCTCAGTCAAGTCTGGATGAAGGCAGGGTACACTCTGAACAGCTCATCAATCCAACGCTGGGCCAACACGCACAACCATTCATACTAACAATCATAGCTAGGGGCAATTTGGAAAAGCCAATTAGCCTAATGTGCATGTCTTTGGACTGTCGGAGGAAACCAGAGTACACGGAGGAAACCCAGCAAGCATGGGGAGAACATGCAAACTCCACACAGGAACGCCCTCGCCGAGGACCGGGCTCGAACCCGGGACCTTCTTGCTGTGAAGCAGACATGCTGACCACTTCGCCATTCTATTGCACTGTAAAAAGTTAATTGTAGATCATTTGTTTTTGATAGAATAAGTCGTAGAGCTTTTGTCGTCCTTTTTGGTAAAACCTTCAAAATAACTTTCACTACCAACCCTCTCCATATCTATTTTTATTTGACTTTCATTTCAGCTTCGTGAGCTTTGACTTTCATGGAGTCTTGAAGTCACCAAATGCAAATCAGCTGTGCCGTGTACGCACCTGATCATTTACGGGTGATTGGCATGAATCAACCTGAGCTCATGGGTATGAAGAACATCACAGATTCTGAAACTTCACTAGCTCGGTTTTCACGTACGCGAGTATTTCCACACCATTTTACTGATGAAACAAGCTCGGAAGTATTACTTATTATAGATGTGGATTGTTGATGCAATTGATTTACCATCAAGGAATGATGATATACACCCCGGGGTGTAGGAATATGCCAGAACTATTCCAGTCTATTACCATCCAGGCTTACATTTGCATCTTGGAGGGAGATTTGGGGCAGCTCATTTACCTACCTGCATGCTTTTCAACATTTTGTCCCTTCAGTCAGTCAGAGTCACTCTAGGTGACTCTATTGCCATCAAGTTCTCTTGGCAAGGATTTTTTACAAGACAGGTTGCCAGGTATTTCCCTAATCCTCCCGATTTGCCTGGGCGTGCACCTGAGTTTCCATTCACAACCATTCACACTCACAGCTAGGGGCAATTTGGAACAGACAATTAGCCTAATGTGCATGTCTTTGGGCAGTGAGAGGAAACCAGGGCACCCTGATGAAACCCATGCAGGTACTGGTAGACCATGCAACCTTAACACAGAAACGCCCTCGCTTGAACCCAGGACCTTCTTGCTATGAAGCACGAGTGCTGACCCCTACGCCACTGTTCCCGGTGCAGTGGGTATTTAGGTGGGATGAATACAGAGGACAAAAGGAAACCCACAGAGGAAACATTCCACCAAGCTCAGGAGATCCTGCATTTAATTTTAATTTTAACAAAAATGTTTGGATGTCCCAGCATATTATGTAAGATACCACTTTTCAGACAAAAGCTGCCGCTGATGAAAGTTGTTGGGTTTTGCTGCAAAAACAAGTAGAAGTGCAACAGTCAAAAGCTCCAGAAGAGCTGCACCTGGTTCTGCACAGTGTTCGATAAAAGGTACAGCTCATTTCCTGCACATATTATACTGTATCTGAGGCATGGCAAAGTGATTAGCATGTCCACCTCACAGCAAGAAGGTCCTGGGTTCGAGTCCCATGCTCTGTGAAGGGATTTCTGTGTGGAGTTTGCATGTTCTTTCCGTGCTTACGTGGGTTTCCTCCAGGGACTCTAGTTTCCTCCTACAGTCCAAAGACATGAACATTAGGATAATTCATTCATTCATTCATTTTCTGAACCACTTAATCCTAATTAGGGTTGCGGGGAGGCTGGCGCCCATCTCAGCCGACTCTGGGCAAGGGCAGAGTACAACCTGGACAGCTCGCCAGGCCATCGCAGGGCAGAAACATGCTACTCTTGATGAAAATCAGCAATGGTTCTTTTACATGCCTCTCACCATAGACAGTGATTGACATGGCCGGCCGTTGATAACTCAGTTAGCTGCATTGGGGGACAGCAGTGACATCCTGTTGATAGTGGGGCTTGAACCCCCGACCTTGGGATCAGTAATCCAGCACCCTACCACCGGGCCACCACTGCCTCCCATTAGAATAATTGTCTGTTTCAAATTACCCCTAGGTGCGGATGTTGGAGTGAACGGTTGCCCTGCGATGATCCGGTGAGCTGTTCAAGGTGTACCCCATCTCCGCCCAGTGTCGGCTGAGATAGCCTCCAGCCTCCCAGCGACCTTAGTAGGATTAAGCAGTTTGGTTAATGACTGAATGAGGAGTGAGATTAAACCTATTAGACTATTTTTTAAGCCAAGGCTGTCACACTACATGTTGACTTTGTCATTCATTATTCAACCGACAAACCGCTTTATCCTACTAGGGTTGACGGGATCCTGGCGCCTATCTCAGCCGATTCTGGGTGAAGGCAGGGTACACACTGAACAGCTCAGCAGTCCATCGCAGGGTAAAAGCACACACTCTCACACTCACACCTAGGGGCAATCTGAAACAGCCAATTTGCCTAATGTGCATGTCTTTGCAGTAGAAACCAGAGTACCCGGAGGAAAACCCACGCAAGCACGGGGAGCATGTGCAAACTCGATCCCAGGACCTTCTTGCTGGGAGGCAGACGTGCCAATCAATACTCCACTGCGCCGCCCAATACTGATTTTGTGGCATTTATTACTACTTATGCTCTTTATAGCAGTATTTTAAACATTTAAATATATAATTTGATTATTTTTCAAGGTATCTTTACAGCATTTCTTTGCATGGGTCTAAGACTTATGGACAGTAATGTATATAATATCATTATACAAATTGCGTCTCGTGATCCTATTAAAGGCAACTGTAATCAAATTCTTCAAAATGTGTTGTGGGGTGGTCATTAGGGCTGGCCAATGATGTTTCAGAGTGGCCACTGCCACCCCAGGTCAGTGCTCAGTTCCTCCTTTAGGTTCATCCTTGGTGTATGGTTAGTCCAGTGTGTCTCTCGTTGCAACCTCTCTCTCTCTCTCTCTCTCTCTCTCTCTCTCTCTCAGTGACTCAGGGAGAGGGAGAGTGAGTGCTCAGGGCCGTATTGGCGGAATGCTCTGACTGCGAGCTGAATCCTGCGCCGTTTAATCACTGAACGGGGTGAGAAGGTGGAAGAGAAGGTGGAAATGGCTTCGAAAGACATCACCGCTCCGTGTTTCCCCAGCATCTCCAGAGACCTGACAGGTGAGGGATGCAGAAACAAACAGCAAGACAAACAAAAACAAACATTCAAAGCAAACAATAGATCAAAGGGTCCGGCATCCTTGCGGGCATGAGCTTCATCTGCACGAGCGGTCTGTAGCCGTACGGGTCCATGATGCTCATCGGTATCAGGGACGGTGAGATCAGACGCAGTGGCGTGGACGGGAACCGCGGGCGCAAAACGCGTATTCACGGGATGAGCGCGCGCGCAACCGGATTTGCGATTTATTCCAGCTTGGTTTATGGATGTGCATGTATGATTTACTAGGAGAGACTGTGTGTGTGTGTGTGTGTGTGTGTGTGTTGGATGCAGGACCACTACTCCGTTTATTTATCCCGAAGAGCAAAGGAAGGGCTCCGGTAATAAGGCGCGGCCGGGCTTCCGTGTGTGTGTGTGTGTGTGTGTGTGTGTGTGCATATGTGCGTGTTATGCACGTAGTTTTCCTGCACGTTGTGGCAAATTTGCACGTGCGTTTTTCTTCACTATCTTATTATATACGAACGTCACGTGCCCCCTTTAATTACCCCTAATAACCCTGCGCTAATAGGCTGTCACACTTGCCCCCGTCTGTCATTCCTTTCACTTTAGAAAGCGTGTTTCCCTCCTTTGCATATAATTACCCCCAATACAGGACCATTACAGGACCATACAGGACCATACAGGACCAGGGCAGTGTAGCATCTCGGGGTAAGACTGACTTCAAGTTTTGAGTGTTATTTTAAAAGCCATGTGAGATGTTGACATGTGGATATAGTGGACAAAGTTGCTTTATTTACAATGAGGAGGTCAGTGTTGTATCAATGTCAAGCTCAAGAAGTGGCATAAACAAGAAGGTCGGCTGGGGCTGATTTCTCTCCAGCCCAGCTGGCACACTCATGCAGCCTGAGTGACACTCGTGCCAGGTGATGTGAGATGTAGTCACAGGGGATAATATATAGATTTAGGCACTGCCTAAAAGCAGAGCTCCCAAGGTTGGGCTGGCGCCCATCTCAGCCGACTCCATGCGAGAACATGCAAACTCCACACAGAAACGCCCCAGCCTGGGAATCGAACCCAGGCCTTCATGCTTTGAGGCGGATGTGCTAACCACTGCGTCACCGTGCCGATCCCAATAGATGTCTCTACTGATAATTGTTTGAGCCCAGGTTTGCCTTTCACTGCCTTTCCTTTCATTAGTATCACCACCCACTTTCATTTGTATCGCCTGTCTTGTTAGTGTAAGTATCCGTTTAACGAGTTCATGCTCTGTCAAGCTTCTGATTTCGGCATTTGCTCCTTGAACATGCAAGGTTGGTTGCCTATCTGAGATAAATTGTATTTTTTTTATTCTGTGCAAGTCTCAGTGGTGGTGTATGAGCTTCTATTTTTTGGGTTTCAGTTTCATTATTAATAATAAATCTTTATTATTATTATTGCTGCCCATCATTATCAGGATTCAAGTTAGTAATACATAACAGTCAATCAGCAAAGCACCCTTTTAGGGTTTCCTATGGTGGTCACACACAGACCTCGGATGGATGAGGGCCAACCATCCAAGGCATATTTCTTGACTTTCGGTGCTCTGCTATAAATGAGGACACGTATGAAAAGTTTTTCTCCCTAATTGAGCTATGGCTAAATCCCAGCCATTACTTACCAATTCTGGGTACTGTCTCTGCTTATGAGTTCCTAACCATGATAACCATTTATGATGAAAGCAAATTTTGGCTGCATATGTGCCAGGATGTCCACAATGATCTGCCAGGACCTCAATTTTTTTCAAGAGCTAGCCTGCTTGGCTAATGTCATAACATTGCAACCTTTTTTATGAATGTTCAGTGAACACTTTAAAGAACAATGATATGTATGTTATTGCAACAGGATGGCACGGTGGTGTAGTGGTTAGCACATTTACCTCACAGCAAGTAGGCCCTGGGTTCAAGTCCAGGGCTCGGTGAGAGTGTTTTTCTGTGGAGTTTGCATGTTCTCCCTGTGCTTGCATGGATTTCGTCTGGGTACTCTGGTTTCCTCCCACAGTCCAAAAACAGGCACATTAGTCTAATTGTCTGTTCCGGATTGCCCCTAGGTGTGAGTTTAAATGACTGGGTGTGTATAGGAACTGTGATGGAGTGGCTTTCTGTGATTGACAGGAGGGGGAGCACGTTATTCATCCCTCCCACCCAGATAGCACAGACAATTTTTAAATTTTCCTTTCTATGGCTAAAACATTTTCAGGATAAGAAACTTGCAATTTCTGGAATAATAGCGTGGCGGCATGGTGACATAGTTTGCCTTACAACGAGAAGGTTCTGGGTTTGAGTCCCAGGCTTAGAGAGGGGCATTTCTGTGTAGAGTTTGCATGTTCTCGCTGTGCTTGCATTAGTTTTCTCAGAGTTCTCCAGTTTCCTCCCACAGTCCGAAGTGTACCCTGTCTTTGCCTAGAGTCGGCTGAGATACGCTCCAGGCTCCCCATGGACATAGTTGGATAAAGTGGTTTGGCAAATGAATGTATGTATGAATGAATGAATGAATATATGAATGTTTTTGCTGTGGGGCCACTCGGGAGCCTCAAGATGGCCTAGTTTGATATATACACCCCTCCTCCCCCCCTCATCCACCACCACCAAGAAAAGGACAAATGGCAGAACTGAAGTTTTTTGTATTTCATCAAAAAGGTTACAACTTGATCTCTAGTAGTGTTGATAAGCTACTTAAGCCACCATGTGTTTTCTTAGCTTTCCCTCAGTGTTGATATTTCTTGGAGGATTTGATATGCTGACATCAGGCCCAGGCGTGTAAAGTTGGGCGTCTGTGGATTGCTGATGCATATCTACTCGATGTGCTTGGTTGACTCTGTGTATGTATGTCAGGCGGATTGCCAGATGGAGGGAGTACGCAGTAATGTTTTGCTTCTATCTTTTTTTCTTCCAACAGACAGCATCACGAAGTTTGTCGACAAGTCTACCATCAAGTTCGCTCGTGGTGTCAAGCTTGAAACCAAAAATGGCAAATCAGAAGACAGGATTCTGGTGAGTGCAGTGCCTGAAAGATATTCTACTTCCGAAGAGCGTTCAGCGCTCTCTCTCTCTCTCTCTCTCTCTCTCTCTCTCTCTCTCTCTCTTGCTCATGCAGTATTTGGTCGGTCTGAATCAAAGATTGGTGTGTGAAGTTTGGGCAGGTGGAAATATACCAATTCAATGTCAGAATAAAACAACTGCACAGGCTGCCCATGCACAGCAAATCCACCAGCTGTGTTAATATTCCAG
>JBCNYH010000022.1:10810495-10822995 GCA_039654325.1 Tandanus tandanus | reverse complement strand
GTTCAACTTCGTCTTAAAGTTAGACAGAGCATGTGTGTGTCCGAGTACCCATAACAAGCAAAAGGACAGTGACCATGTGTTCACTACAGCGGCCATTTAATTCGGTTCAGTTGACATACCATGGCTGATTGTGGAAAAGGAGTCTTCATTCATGTCTGTGTGGGATTTGGTAGTGTCAAAGCACCAATTCCGATTTCTGATGGCGAATCAGGTTTCCCCGGGAAAACACACACATAGCTATTCACACTCACACCAGGGAGTAATTTGGAACAGACAGTTAGCCTAATGCGCCTGTCTTTGGACTGCGGAAGGAAACCTGGGTGCCGGGAGGAAACCCACAAGCTATAAGCACAGTGAGAACATTTCAAACTCCACATAGAAACGTCCTCACCGGGCCCAGGACTTGAACCCAGGACCGTCTTGCTGTGGGAGGGACGTGCTAACCATTCCGCCACTGTGCGGAACTTAGAAAGCGAATATTTTGACCTTGGCTGGGTTTATGTATAATGGGTTTGGCAGTCATTTCAAAATCACAAGTTTCGGTCCAGATTATGGACTGGGAGATGAGGGAACAAACTTGGGCATGCTTTCTGATTGGGAGGGATAACATTCTTTCTCTTACCTGTCAATCACAGCATCACTAACCAATCATGAGTGTATGGGAACGGATGTATGCAGAAGAGGGTTGATAGCACTGAGTGTGTTACCTTGCCATGATAGGTAGTTTTCACTGTGCCACAGAAAACTCACACTATACTGACCAATGACATATTAAACACATTCTTTTACAGTAATTTGGAGGAATTAATGTCACGCTTTCAGGACATCAGGATTAGTGTTCCGATTCATAGCCATGCCCGAATGCTACCACCGGTCTTGTTCCTAGGGTAGTTTTTGTTATTTTTCAGTAGAAACATTTAAAAACTCAGTAATTAGGCAAATGGTAATTTGAAAAAGGCCAGGTGAATCATCCTGTTTGTCATACCACCCTGAGGAATTGTGGTTGTTGTGTAGTCAGAATATTTTGGGCTCCCTGTTTCTATAAGAGATATTTGATATTCGACCAAGAAAAAAAAAGGATAAAACAGACGGTCCTGAAAAAAAAACCATGCATGCAAGCTGTAAATATTTGATCATTTTATAAGTGTGTGATAGGATTATGTTTTTATTGGCAAGAAGAGAAGAAAGCATGTCATGCTCCAATTCGGATTTTAATTTGTACAGGTTTTTTTTTTTACAATAGATAGATTTTGCCACTTAGTAGCTATATCCCATCCTACCCTACCCTACCCTACAATACCCTACCCTATCTTACCCTGCCTTACCCTACCCTACCCTATCCTGCCCTATCTGATCCTACCCCACCCTATCCTACCCTTCCCTACCCTACCCTATCTTACCCTGCCTTATCCTACCCTACCCTACCCTATCCTGCCCTATCTGATCCTACCCCACCCTATCCTATCCATTCTACCCTACCCTGTCTTATCTTACCCTACCCTATCCTACCCTGTCCTATCTGATCCTACCCCACCCTATCCTATCGTGTCCTATCCTACCCTATCCATTCTACCCTACCCTATCTTACCCTGTCCTATCTTTCCTATCCTATCATGCACTATCTATTCCTACCCCACCCTATTCTTTCATTCATTCATTTTCTGAACCGCTTAATCCTAATTAGGGTCACAGGGAGGCTAGCGCCCATCTCAGCCGACTCTGGGCGAGGGCAGAGTACACCCTGGACAGCTCGCCAGGCCATTGCAGACTACCCCACCCTATCCTATCCTACACTATCCATTCTACCCTACCCTATCTTATCCTACCCTATCCTATCTTTTCTGTCCTATCCTGCCGTATTCGATCCTACCCTATCCTATTCCTATCCTGCCCTATCTGATCCTACCCCACCCTATCCTATTTTATTCTGTCCTACCCTTTCCTATCATACTCCACCCTATCCTCTCGTACCCCATCGCACCCTATTCTACCTTATCCTATCCTACTTTATTCTATCCTATTCTAACCACTCTACCCCACCATATCCTACCCTACCCCATTTAACCCTCTCCTATCCTACCTTACCCTACCCCATCCAGTTCTATCCTATCCTATCCTATCCTACCCTACCCTACCCTACCCTACCCTACCCTATCCGATCATACTCCACTTTATCATATCCTACCCTACCCTACCCCATCCCTCCTATTCTACCCTATCCTACCTGATTCTATCTTATCTTATCCTACCTCACCCTATCCTATCCTACCCTACTACATCCTGTCCTACTTTATCCTAGCATGCCCTATCCTATCCTATTATATCCTATCCTATCCTATTCTATCCTATCCTATCCTATCCTATCCTTTCCTATCCTATCCTTTCCTACCCTACCCTAGCCCATCCCACCCTATTCTACTTTATCCTATCCTATCCCATTGCATATCTCTACAGTAGAAAAATCGCTATGGGCTTTACAGTCTCTGTCGCACATTTCATTGATTTATCCCTGGGTAGTGAACGTCTTCCTAATGATTAATTTGACCAAACAAAAAGGGGGAGGGGTTTAGGGAGGAGATAGATGCCCTCTCTGTTTGTTAACAGTGCGAGGGACACCCAGTGTTAAAAGAGCCAACATTAGCAGATTAACTAAAAAATGCCTCATCTAATATGATTCATATCTGATTCATTAGTAGAAATAAACAGCTCCGCTCACCAGACTTTTAGTTTGTCATGTGATATTCGCTGGTTTGTTTTGAGTCCTAAAGATCTCCAGGATCATGCAGTTTTACGCGGCTAGATGGCTTTAAAAAGCACGTAGTGGAGGAGGATCAGAGAGACGCCACTGCCTTTTCCTTTTTCCACAAAGAGCCAAGGATCATTAAATAAAGTTATGCATTGTGGGGCCTGTCTTGCTAATCAATCAAATGAGTTCAGACAGGTTTCCTGTTGTGCAGCACCCATGAAACTGTTGCTAATGTCAGTAAGCGGCACTCACGGCCTTCATTTTTGGATGTTGAATGAAGGCTTTGATGAGGGTTCTTCATGGAAGGACACCCACAAATAAACATCCTAACAAGGAATACATCTGAAACTAGCAAAACAGAAAGCCGTATCGTTTTTTTTTTAGATATTTTCTTCCTTGAGCTGCACAATAGAGTATATGCTAATGGAATAATTTAGCGAGAACTAGCAAGATGTGATTTACTGAAGGTGAAAGTCACTTCAAGAGCAAATGATATGACAAAAGGGCAAGTATTGTCTGAACTCTGAAAAAGTTTCTTGAGTGGCTCAATATCTCCAGGTAATTAAATATTTTCGCAATTATAGCAGTGTGTTACTGTGGGAAAATGGATTTCCTATTAGATATTCACCACATTATTGCACTTCCTGTGGCAGTTGCGTTAAAAGCCCACTCGCGTTGTGTTTTAAAACACTTTAATATGAAAATAGAAAGTCAAGGAGGTTTCCTTATCATTTTAAATTAGTAAATGGTTCTATTTTCCTTCAGGTGCTAGAAAACGGATTTGTCAGAGTTATGACGGAGAGTTTGCTTAAACAGTTAGCCAAAACAAAAAACGATTGCCGTTCGTTTCGATTTCGTGGCATACAATGTAATGGACAAAGCAGTAGCCTAATGGTTAGAGAAGCGGCTTTGGGACTGAAAGGTCTCTGGTTTGATTCCCGAACCAGCAGGAAAAATGTGTGGCGGCTCGGGGAGTGAGCTGCACCTTCCCTTCCTGCACATTCATGGCTGAAGTGCCCTTGAGCAAGGCACCTAACCCCCAACTGCTCTCCGGGCAACGCAGTGTGTGGCGGCCCACTGCTCCGAGTGTGTGAGTGCTCACTGTTTACGTGTGTGTCTGTGTGCTCACTTTGGATGGGTTAAATGCAGTTTCCTTTGCGGAATTAATACAGTATAAAAATCAATAAACAGAAAAATTAAATAAATGATCACGATCGTCCATGTAAACATAGAATTTATCAGATTGCACTCAGGCAGCACAGTGATGTACTGGTTCGCACGTCCGCCTCACAGCAAGAAGGTCCTGCATTTGAGCTATCCACATACTTATCACCATGTACTGCACGCTCATTCTCCAGTCAGCCAATCATGCGTCAAGTTGTTAGTGCCAGATGGGCTGGTTGGAGTATTTCTCCAGGTATAGGGTAGCACATAAGGTGGCGTAGTGGCTAGCACATCCACCTCACAGCAAGAAGGTCCTGGGTTTGAGTCCCGGATTCGGTTTGGGTGTTTATGTATGGAGTTTGCATGTTCTCCCCATGCCTGCCCGGGTTTCCTCCGGGTACTCTGGTTTCCTCCCACAGTCCAAAGACATGCACTTGAGGCTAATTGGCTGTTCCAAAGTCCCCCTAGGTGTGGATGTGAGTGTAAATTATTATGTGTGTGTTGCCCTTCGATGGTCTGGTGTCCCGCCTTCGCCCAGTGTGTACTGAGATAGGCTCTAGTCTCCCCATGACCCGAAGAGGATTAAGCAGTTCGGCACATGAGTGATTGATGAGCTTACACTTACAAATTCGTCCTTTTTGTTGGTAATCTTAATAAATAAGACTCTCGGACAACAGCAGTGATGCGCAATGGTTTTGAGTTTTAAGAACAGAATATGGAGGTTGTGAGCTAGAGAATGCCGAATGGCAGGAAGAAAGTCTTTCTGTTTTAGAGTCAGTGGGATGGGCAATATGACAGATGATGCTGTAGAGCAACGGAGCAGAAAGACAGCAGGCTTTACACTCTGATTGTCAGACTGCGACAAGCCTAGCGGACATGACTGCAGTTTAAAGCTTAATAAACAAAGGTTATTGGAACAAGATGAGACAGTCCGAAATGACAGCCGAAAGAGTTATCGTAAATGGAGCCATGACAAAAAAAAAAGGTCAAAGTCGTACAATCAATAAAGAAGCCAATAGCATCAGGGGAATCAAGCAGAACAAATAAAAGCACAGATCAAAAATTGGGGAAAAAATCGACGATCGATAGGCACATGACAAAGACTTGGAAATGGAGGTGTGAAGTACAGGCACGACTTGTCAAAGACTTAAAAGGGTAAATAATGTACATACACAGGATAATCAGCTGTAATATAGGTGAATGTCTTCATAGCAGGGAGGTCCTGGGTTCGATTCCCAGACCCAGCGTGGGTGTTTGTGTGGAGTTTGTATGTTCTCCTCTTGCTTGCATGTTTTTTTTTTCCAGGTACTCCGGTTTCCTCCCACAGTCCAAAGTCATGCACATTAGGCTAACTGGCTGTTCCAAATTGACCCTAGGTGTGAGTGTGAGTGTGAATGGTTGGGTGTGTATTGGCCCTGAGATGGTCTGGAGAACTGTTCAGGGTGTACCCAGGGTGTACTCTTCCACCCAGTGTCAGCTGAGATAGGCTCCAGCCTTCCTGCGACCCTATTAGGAGTAAGCGGTACGGCAAATAAGAGAGTGTGTGAGTATAGGCGAATGTTCATTCATTCATTATCTGATGCGCTTAATCCTAATTAGGGTCCCGGGGTGACTGGCGCCCATCTCAGCCGACTCTGGGCAAGGGCAGAGTACACCCTGGACAGCTCGCCAGGCAGTCGCAGGGCAGAAACATGCTGATGGCTATGCAGCCTACTCTTGACGAAAATCAGCATATAGGCGAATGTGATGAAGCGATTGGTGGAGATTGGAGAGTGGGTGTGGCTGGAAGCTTGGGTTCCATTAGGAATGGAGTACTTTCCTGTGTTATAGATTGAATTATCTTTACCAAGGGGGAAGGTGGGATACACCCCGAACAGCTTGCCAGACCATCGCAAGGTCAACACACAACCAATCAAGAATATCCAGTTAGCGTAATGTGCATGCCTTTGGACTGTGAAAGGAAACTGGAGTACCCAGAGGAAACCCAAGCAAGCACGGAGAGAATATGCACAGAACCTGTCATGGCCGGGGCACAACGCTTGAACCAAGTCCCGTCTTGCTATGAGGGCAGCATGGTGGCGCACTTCCGCCTCACAGCAAGAAGGTCCTGGGTTCGAGCCCTGTACCTGAAATGAGATGAGAGCATGAGAGATGAGACCTGAACCCAGGACCTTCTGAAACTACTACACCACCGAGCTTTTGTTGGTGAGAGTAGTCAAAAGGAAATGGATGTCTATAGTAACTTTAAAAAAAACCACACTCTTCACAACCAGGTTGAGCAGAACAACTCATAATGCACAGAACATGCCAGAGGTGGATGGTCTAGAAGAGCAGAAGACCACATCCCGTTTCTGGTCCACTTCTGCATCTCCATTCTGATGTTTGATGTGAACATTAAACAGAAATTACAGGAAGCCGTGACCTGTATCTGGATGAGTTTACACATTGCTCTGGAGCAACATGGCTGTCTGTTTGGATAACTGCGCAACATATCAAGTGGATCAGTGTCACTGGTGCTATCTTTGCTATGATTTAAAGATGCCCCTAGGCATCAAAACACCAATTGAAGAGGTCTTATAAGATCCAGTAGATGGTTGTACCAGCCAAATGCATTGTAATTCCTTTTTAATCAGCAGGGAATCATTCTAACCCTATCCTAAAGGCTGTTTTGAGAAGAAGCACGGGTGATATTCATGTTCAGTTGAGCAGTGAAAGAGCTTTTGTAAGAGCAGGTGTATTCCCCAGAGCCTAAATTTTTTTATACTCATTCTCACAGTCATTCTAATGTGTGTTCTTTCTGTTGGGAAGAGAGTTTTCTCAATGCACTTGACAAGAATCTTGGATATCATTTTTTAATGGCAGATGTGTTATTTCTCAGGCTATGCACTACTGGGTTGATGGTTAATATAAGTGCTGTATAGAATGCATTATTGTATTTAATTATTCCTAATTACTTTAGATATTACTTAAGGTTCTGAGGCAAGCTGGTCTTATCTCCATTATGTTTTGGTGCATTTGTTTTTTTTGTCCGACTTTATGCATGAATATGCGAAACCTACCAGCCTGATTTCCATGAGACTTGGTGGAATGGTGTAGCTTGGAGTAAGGAATAACCAATTATTGTCAGTTTTGAAGCTGATGCAAGTCATGGGGCAGATCCACAAAGTTAGTTTCGCTAAGATTGCAAGGTGGCAGCACGGTGGCGCAGTGGTTAGCACGTCCGCTTCACAACAAGAAGAAGGTTCCGGGTTTGATTCCTGGGCTCGGGCATTTCTGTGTGGAGTTTGCATGTTCTCCCTGTGCTTGCGTTTCCTCCTACAGTCCAAAAACATGAACTTTTAGGCTAATTGGCTGTTCCAATTTGCCCCTAGGTGTGAGTGTGAGTTGTGTGTGTTGACCCTGTGATGGACTGGTGAGCTCTACTCCTCCTTTGCACAGAGTCGGCTGATAGAAGAGTCGGCTCCAGCCTTCTCACCACCTAAAAGGGGATAAATAAATAAATGACCGAGTTAATGCATTGATAGAAAAGGATACCTCAAGTGTTTTTCTAAGACTTCTACATTGACAACATGAGACCAAATTGAAAGACTTGAAAGTCGCTTACCATATATGGAAGGGGGGGTGACCTTTGTTACATGGGGCACTATTTTCTACATAAACCTAGCCAATGTAGGAATATGATATGACTCCATGTTATCCCTAGTCAGACTGGCGAGCTGATCAGGGTGTCCTGGGATTGGCTCCAGCTGCCTCGTTACTCTAAAGTGGTACGAATAATGAATTAATCCCATTCACGGGTACCAGTAATCCTTGAGAGTGCACATGTGTGGCTTTTAAGTGGCGCATCGACACGGTGCATGACTATCATCCTGGAGATCGCAGGTTCAAATCCAAGTTGATGTCGCAGCCATCCATGACTGGGAGTCTGTCACTCACAGCTATCTCCAGTCAATCATGGGCATCTGTGAGCTCATTAGGGGTAGCGCTTTCCCTCCGAATGTATTAGGCCACCCTTAAAATGCGCAGACGCAGCTGTTCATAAAGATGCGGAGGCAACATTGCGTGTCACAGTGACCTTATTATGGTGGTTGTATGTGATAGAAAGGCAATACTTGACAGTTGGGAACCGAATGCAGTAAATTAGGGAAGGAAACACACACGCAAGCTGCCTAGAGTCAAATATTGTCCTTAGTCTTATTACCCCTGAAGGCTCGGTTTGTTTTGCTTAGGACCAGATTCACTGCAGATTTTGATCTATCCTGAAAAGAGACAGGAAGCTGTAATTACACACCCCTCTCAAGCAGGTAAAACATTGCAACTAGTACATGTGGCTTCCACGAATAAATGGGTTGGATGATTTTATGCATCGTATCAAGCAAACTTACTTCTGCAAACTAAAATCCAATAAAAAGACTTTCCTAAATGGGTTATGGAACAATTTTCCTTCCCCTAGTCGTCTATTAGTCACATTTAGGATTCCAGTACATGTTTCAGCTATTATGTTAGATTTCAATGCAAGTGCATGGAGCAGAAATATCTTGAATGTACTGTATATCAGAAGATAGCATGCTTTACTGTATAGTATATTTACGAATCTGTTATTTTACCACAGCGCTGTTGAATTCTCGAACTTGATCAGTAATTTAAAAAAAAATTAAAGTTTTATATTAATGTACGCGGCATGCTAGTGTAGTGGTTAGCACGTTCGCCTCACAGTAAGAAGGTCCTGCTAATCCTACTGGGGTCGTAGGGAGGCTGGTGCCTATCTCAGCCATCACTGGGCTACAAGGTGGGGGGTACACCCTGAACAGCTCGCCAGACCATCACTGGGCAAAACACACACAACTATCTACACTTACACCTAGGGACAATATGGAACAGTCAGTTAGCCTAATTTGCACGTATTTGAACTGTTGGAGGAAACTGGAGTACCCGGAGGAAACCCATGCAAGCATGGGGAGAACATGCAAAGTCCACATAGAAACAGCCTTGGCTGAGCTCGGGATTCAATCCCAGGACCTACATGATGTGAGGCAGACATGATAACTACTACGCCACCGCGCATTTTGTGCCTCTAACACTTACGGTATAATGCCAGTTGACCTCTGGAAGGCTAAAAAACGCCCTCGCCAAGCCAGGGACTCGAACCCAGGACCTTCTTGCTGCTGTATTTTAGACAGTCCAGCATATCTAATAATATACTTTAATATATATAATACTGTATATACATATTTCTTTGTTTTTGTTGTTTGTTTGCATGTAACCCTTCTTATTTTTAGCGTGACGGCTTTTATTAATAATAAATCGGGGATTTTTTTTCCCTGCATAAAACATGTATAGCTTCATCCGTTTTTTCCCCCCTTTTCTTCCCCACATGCACGTCAGATTATCACTGCATCATACAGAACATCGTTCTGTACATGTGAAGCTTAGCGCATGATTAATTCACGAGCGTTCGCTGAATTCCAATTAGCAGGTCCTTGAGCAGTTGGTTGCCTGGTTTTCTGTTACGGTGACAGAAGTATTGGACGAGAGAGCGAGAGCACACACGGCGGCCAAGGCGAAACGCTCCGCCATCTTGTAACCAACAGACGCCTCTGTTCTCAGTACCATGCCTTTAATCTTGAAGGTCTGAGAATATTCCGTGCACGATGATCTGCGCAAATGATGCTGACAGAAAACAGCTCGTCGCGGCTTTAGTGCTTCTTCATCTTCTTCTTCTTTTTTTCTTGCCAAATCAAAATGGATGCGCAGTGCGAATCATGCTTAATGCCAACATAAATATTACGGAAACACTGACAGGCCATTTAGTATATTTGCACGGTGCCAGTTTTATTCACAAAGATGACCATATTTGAATGGATACAGCCAAGGCGCCTGGATGATTCGAGCTCAGAGAGGCCTGTATAAGTGTGGCACAGTGGCAGCGGAGATGAAAAAGGGATCCAAAAGCAATAGAGAGAAAACCCCCCACTAATGGTTTCCAGGGCAACTTGTAAAAACATTGTCTGTATCTTTGTGTGTGTGTGTGTGGGTGTGGGTGTGAGTGAGTGAGTGAGTGTGTGTCCACTATATATATAGCTGTATGCACTGTATCTAAAGCTAAACAACCCCACAGCACCTTGCCAACAATTACAAATGTTTCATTGTTTATTGAATAATACATGATCCTTTTTATCCATTTATACTTACAATAAAGGGCGGCACGGTGGCATCGTGATTAGCACGTCTACCTCACAGCAAGACGGTCCCGGGTTCGAGTCCTTGTGTGGAGGTTGCATGTTCTCCCCATGTTAGCACGTACTGTAAGGCTTCAAATTGTCCCTAGGTGAGAGTGTGAGTGTGAATGGTTGTGTGTGTGTTGGCCCTGCGATGGTCTGGCGAGCTGTTCAGGGTGTACCCCGCCTTCGCCCAGTGTGGGCTGAGATGGTCGGATTCTTGTAGGACTTGGCAAATCAGTGAGAGTGAGTGAGTTACAGTAAATGTTCTGGGACATTCAGAAAAGTTGCTTCCTGTTCTCCAGCACCACTCTTTCCTAGCATCTCTTCAAGTTTACTAGAAGCAGTGCGTAGAGTTCTGTGGGTGGGACGTCCCAGGGTGCCCTGTCTGATACGACAGAAAATCGGCTCCTTCTGGAAAATTTGCCTTTGTTTTAAATATATGGCCTAATTTAGCTGATTTCTTTCTTTTCCTCCTCCTTTCCTGTCGTATTTCAGGTCCTCACAACATGGAGACTGTATCTTATGGCGTCAAAGGTTCCAACTAAGGTTAGTCTTGTTTTACACCCTTAAAAAATAAAAAATAAAATAAATAAATAATAATAATAATAATAAAAGTAATGCAAAAATAATAAAACCCTACATTTTAGGTGGAGACGACATTCAATTTCCTGGAAATCCGAGCCATGAACACACACCCAGAGATGCAGGTGAGTCATCCTGCCTTACTCCTGTAGTCACTGCTCAGAGTCTTTACCGCTCGTGATTATTTTACCTCCACAAGTGGTATATGAACTGTGCTATTCTAAAATCGACTCATGCACCCATTATCGAATGAAACAAACCCTTAGTAAGCATGTCTCGTATCCCTTCTGCTGCTGACCACTACAGATGGGGAAAAAAATCAATTCAGTTATATATCATGATCTCTGATCTGATAGCTTTCTTCCGGCGACGCATCCATCGCTGCAATTCTTAAAATTGATTTTTAACTTGTACACTGTAAGTTCGAAATCAATGGAGTGAAGAATTGCTGTTCCTCTGTAATCCTACAGGTGGCGCACGGTAATCTAGCATTCCGTGTTTATACTGTTACATCTGAAGTTACTACCTCCACCAAGAAGGTTATGATTTTGTCAGCACTGGTGTGTTTGTCTGTCTGTCTGTCTGTTTGTTGGCAACTTTGCACAAAAAGTTATGAACGGATTCTAATGATTTTTCTTGAAGGGGCGGAATATGTCCCAAGGAAGACTTCAAACGATTTTGGGGATGATCTGGGTCAAATTCCGCATCCTGGAATTTTTTTTAAAGGATTCTTTAACATTTTGAGAGAGAACACATTTGTGTGGTATTACAGCAGACCCAAAAGGACGTTTTTAAAAATGGCCCTCGCTTTACAGAAGGATTGTTCATCTTCTAAATATTTACAAACAATGTTTACATGTGCACGGTGGTGCAGGGGTTAGCAGGTCCACCTCACAGCAAGAATTCCCGGGTTCGATTTCCAGACTCGGGCGTTTCTGTGTGGAGTATGCGTGTTTTCAGCTTGTTTGCTTGGGTTTCCTCTGGGTACTCTGGTTTCCTCCCACAGTCCAAAAACATGCACAGTAGGCTGATTAGCTGTTCCAAATCACCCCTAGGTGTGAGTGTGAGTGTGAGTGTGAATGGTTGTGTGTGTGTTGGCTCTGTGATTGCTTGGCGAGCTGTCCAGGGTGTACCCCACCCTCGCCCAGAGTCGGCTAAGATGGGCTCTAACCTCCCCGCGACCCTAATTAGGATTAAGCAGCTTAGAAAATGTATGTCATGTAATGTATGTCACATTTGATTTATTTTGTCACTACAGCATTCTGCAATCGTCTTTCATTTTTTCCCTCCTCCTTGACAGATTGTCATAGAAACCGACAAGTCTGCCTATTCCCTCAGGCTGCAGTCACGTGACCACCGCGATCATGTGATCAACCACATCAACTTTGCCTTGTCACGAATATTCAACAACTCAGTGTTCGCGTGAGTGCAGAAAGAACACATGCCGTGAAAAAGGGTTTATTATTATTATTATTATTATTATTATTACTTTATTTAATTTTTTTTAGAGCATGTTCATTGCTGTTTGTTTGTTTGTTTCTCTGATTAAAATGAAAAAAGCAGTTGTGAGAAACTTTGTTACTTTTTCTCCATCAGTCCTTCACTCTGTCACTCTGACAGTGATTTGTCAGATGGAAGTAGGAAGTACTCTCCGAGTTCAGACACATCGGTCGAGACACAGAGAGCTTGTGGTAAGTGTCAACAATACAGCAGCACACACACACACACACACACACACACACACACACACACACACACACACACACACACACACACACACACAAAAC
>JBCNYH010000022.1:10789349-10810395 GCA_039654325.1 Tandanus tandanus | reverse complement strand
ACACACACACACACACACACACACACACACACACACACACACACACACACACACACACACACACACACAAGGACAAACGGAAAATCTCTTATTTTCAGGTGGCTTCTCAGAGACGTATGCTGCTCTATGTGATTACAATAGTATTAGCTGTAAAGAAGAGGTGCAGTGGGTAAGCAGGAAGTGTGTGTGTGTGTGTGTGTGTGTGTGTGTGTGTGTGTGACTACAGTTTCAACAGTATGAATTTATATGCGTGTAATGTGTATAAAGATGTGTGTGTGTGTGTGTGTGTGTGTGTGTGTGTTTTCAGGATGTGGATACCATCTATCATTCTCAAGACAACCGTGAGTTCAATCTGCTGGACTTCAGTCACCTGGAGAGTAGGTGTGTGTTTAAAAAAAATAGAAACGTCCATTCCGAATGACGTAACTGTCCCTGTTCGTATACTTCCCTGCGTCCCTTTTTGTTGTCATGTGTGTTACATGTACATCCACTAGAGGGCAGTCCAGAGTCGACATTTCTGACAACGACATACATGCTAACGGAGCAGGAGGTCGGATAATACCGTAACCTGTTAAGAAAAAGGCAAAAGCAGAGGCAGTGATGTAGAAGGTGTAAACATTAAATAAAATACGAAGATGTTTGAAATATAATAACGTTTAAAGATGTTTATATCTAAATCACATAACCTGTCCTCACCAGTTTACGACATTTAAAAAATTTCTTCATCGTTTCTCGTGTAAACTAATAGCTATACTGCCCCCTATGGTTTACGGTGGTACTGCTCCGTTTCGTGCATCTCGGTAAGTTTTCAGAAAACAGTTCCCGTAATAGTCCACGTAAATTTAGGCAAGTAATCATCCGGGGAACATCTTTCTCAGGTTTTCAGTATGTGCTGTGTAAAAGCTGTAGGACCCTGGTGAAAAATACATTTCCTGTATGCTAGCTAACCAGCTACTGCAATTACCTCCACCAAGGGGAGGCTATGAGATGAGGTTGTGTGTGTCTGTGTGGGTGTGACCTCGATAACTCGAAAGTCAATGGACAGATTTCTTGGGTCAACGAAGACCTGATTAAACTTTTGATCCGGATCCAGGACAGTTTAGAAGGATTTGTGTTAACATTGTAGGGCAATGAGGCGGATAATCACCCAGAATGCATCGGGAGAAAAAAATACAGAGCTGAAAAATGATTGCAGAACAGGCCACAAGGGGGCACCTGATGTAAATCTACATCATCTACCACTATAACCCATGTAAAGATGAGATTGTACTACCTTGGTAGAGGTCTGCACTCTCTCAGTGCTTTTCTAGTCTGGCAGTACATTCATTCTTATCTCATTTCCTAAAACAGTAGCGAGGTCTAAAACAATAACACAGTGTTTGGTAATGTTTGATTACGTTATTTGCATTCGTGTTAGCAAGTTAGATCATTAAATAGATATCGTATGTGGTGATGTTTATGTCCATGGCTGGGCTGGTTGAAATACCACTGTCCAGTATATTTTCATCATAAAGAAGTCAAATACTTTGTGTTCACGGTGTGACTGGTTGATTTAGGATTCGCGAGCCTTTCAGGCATTGAGCTTCAGGGTACAAATTCTGACATGGTGGTGTTTAGCCTAAGGCATGGTGCTGTTTCTTTTAAAATTGATGCTAAAATTTGCACTGAATTCTAATTTAACTGTCATGTTGGAGTTGCATTCTGTTTTAACCAAAAAAGGAAAAAAAAAAAAAAGAAAAAAGTGTGCGTTCACCTGACGATCATGCGCATTTGTCAATCAAAAGCACACTAAAAATAGTTTTCTAGGCTGTAGCATTACAATTTCTGTTTACTGGCATGAAAGAAGCCCAGCCCTGGAGCAGAATAACAATACTCAAGTCGAGCTCCATGATCATGGTTTGAACTTTTCAGCACCCTGATTTCAACCCCCATCGAACCCCTTTATGTTCATTGACCTGGAGCACCTCCTCGCATGACATCACTGCCTGATTGCGCTAATTCTCATGTGGCTGAATAAACACAAATCCCTCATCTTTCCAGAATAGTGGAGTTTATTATAACAGTAATGAAGGATGGAAGGATTTGATGAACAAGCACGTACCTGAACAGGTGTGATGATCAGGTGTGCACATACTTTTGGCTGCATCGTGAAGCTGTTACTCGGCTGTGCGTTTTATTAAGTGGTGCCTGGTATGGAAATGAAAGTGTAATCTTGTATGGCTGAGAATGTATGTTTATTAGAACCGGCTTTTATAATATCAGATTTAAATGCGCGAACCGGACGGCATGGTGGCGTAGTGGTTAGCACGCCCGCTTCACAGCAAGAAGATCCTGGGTTCGATTCCTGGGCTCAGCGAGGGCGTTTCTGTATGAGGTTTCCATGTTCTCCTTGTGCTTGCGTGGGTTTCCCTCAGGTACTCCGGTTTCCTTCCTCGGCCCAAAGATATGCACATTAGGCTAACTGGCTGTAAATGATTTTGTCTTCGCCGAGCCCAGCAATCTTTCATATGAACCAAAATGTCAAAAAAATCGCACATTGTTAAAAAATCTGTTAAACAATTCCCGGTTTTAGAATTTGATCTGGATCATTTCCAGAATGTAACAGAATTCTTCTTGTCTAAACCATCACGTTCTTCAACCTTCACAGTCTTTTGGCATAATCGTGCTAACAAATCTAATTGTGTGTGTGTGTGTGTGTGTGTGTGTGTGTGTGTGTGTGTGTGTGTGTGTGTGTTTTCCTGTCTCTAACAGAGATCTTGCAGTAATCGTTGCATCCATGGCCTACAACACGTGGTTCACCAAACTCTACTGCAAAGACATGCGCATCGTAACTATCCTGTTCTCTACCTTATATTTACCCAGCATGCACTTAGTCAATAAGTCAGTCAAGCACAACTCAGACTGTCTATCTGACTATTACACGGCTCATTTGAATACTCGATTCTGATTGGTCAGTTACGGTATACAAGAAATATCACCCTGGTTGTTAAATCCTACAATATTGCAAAACTTACTAAATTAAATTATATTTCATTTATATTAAACAGCTTTGATATAATATTAAACAAACAATCAATTATTTTCATTTTCTTTAACTTCTTCAGGTTTTTTCTTCGCAAAGCACCTTAAGTTATGCATATTATTATTATTATTATTATTATTATTATGATTATTATTATTATTATTATTATTATTATTATATTGATATTATATTTTATTATTGCTATTAATATATTATTATTATTATTATTATTATTATTATTATTATTATTGAATTAAATGCTGACATTATATTATGTTGGACTGGAAAATTCCCATCTAATTGTTGTTGTTTTTTCCTAGGGTTCAGAGGTCACAGAACAGGTCTTACACACGCTCAGTAAGTCCTCCAGTCTGGAAGAGCTGACGCTGGAAAACGCAGGACTCAAATCGTTAGTTTCATTCTCTTTTTATTGTTATAAGGCAGGTTCTTTTCCAGCTTGATCCCGCAGTCATCCGCGGCCGGGAGTCCATGGGAACGAATTGGCTGAGCCCTCACAGCCCTCTGAGCCCTCATGTCTTCCTGTTACTTGAAGCAATCACCAGCTAAACAAAAGTGGTGGATAGAGTTTTCCCTCTGAGTATGTTAGGCTTCTCCTGCATGCGCATCCGCAGCAGTTCGTAAAGATGCAGGTGGCAGCATCATGTAACACGGATTGGTGGTCGTATGTCATTTGGAAGCAATGCTTGACGGGTGGGGATTGGATACAACTAAATTAGGGAAGAAAAATTGGGGTGGGGGGGGGGAATCAGTGATAATATTGTCCTAAACTGTGTTGTGTGAAGGTTTGCAAGTTGTTCCCGAGTCGATCAGAACACTCCAGATCAATCAGAATGATTGACGGAACAAATTAAATACGGTTAGGAAACGGCTCACCAGTCCTGAATTCATCAAGTCAGATGAAGAATTGGTGATTGTTGATTTTTGATTGTTGATTGTGCCAGCACTCGTTTGTGAGAAAACCAATGCTGTATATGTGTATTTATTTGTGTGTGTGTGTGTGTGTGTGTGTGTGTGTGTGTGTGTGTGTTAATCATAGTGACTTTCCTCAAAAGATGTCTGTTGCGCTTTCGGAGAATCCATCTTCGGTGATTCACTCTCTCAATTTGGCATATAACACCCTGGACAACCAAGGTATCATTCACACACACACACACACACACACACACACACACACACACACACACACACACACACACACACACACACACACACATTTCATAAGAGAAATAAACAAATAAAAATTGTTGAAATGAGTGTCAGCTATGCTAACAACTTTTGCTAACAATACCTAGCGTTACCTAGCAACTTGTTTCACCTGCTAAGGTTTATTGACATCTTAGCGAGTTATACTACCTTGAATACAGTCAGAGTGATCTAGCATTTCCTGTTAGGAGATTACAGGACAAGGAATTTCAGGTTATTAAACTTATTTCTAGACTAGAACCACAATATGAGATTTATTCTCAAGTCAAATTATCGTATTCGGATGCAGCCCGTGTTTGTAGCCGGGAAGGAATTATGGGAAGGATTCAGGTGTAGACATGACCGTACTGACCGTAAACCGGCAAGACACTGTGTCTCGCAAACCTCAATTGATGCGCGTATTCCGAGTGTTCCATAGACTGTACATTTCCAAAGAATGCTCCCTAAATCTATATAACATCAACATATCCCACTAGTTTTCATTACAAATTGCTTAACTGGGAAAAATCTAAATGGAATATACTGTCTACCTGAACCAAATTTGAATCGAATGGAATATCACCATATTCGTAATAATAGTAGAATATAACTGCGCATGTAAACATACTGACTGATTCTCACTCTCGTTCTGTATCTTTTCAGGTGTGTGCAATTTGATCCAGCAGGTGTGTTGCCTTAGCAAAGGACTCCGTCTCCTTAATCTGTCCAAAACATCACTCTCGTCAAAAGGTGAGCATTCATCTACTACTCTCTCAACCATCCACACTCACACTCACATCTAGGGGCAATCTGGAACAGGCAGTTTGCCTAATGTGCACGTCTTTGGACTGTGGGAGGAAACCGGAGTACCCAGAAGATATTCATGCAAGCATAGCAAACTCCACACAGAAACGTCCCTGCCAATCCTAGGACCCGAATCCAGGACCTCCTCGTCGTGAGGCGGACGTGTTAATAATACTAGCAATTTGCAGAACGTTATTCAGTAATGCTGCCACCTCATTGGCTGACTAGATCACAGCATGCATATACAATACATACTGCTGTTCCTAATTAAGTGGCCAGAGTATGTGATGTTATGCAGAGAGCTGACTGCATTTCTGATTCTGTGCAGGAACTTTTGTGGCTGCGACGCCACAGCGTTTAGCTTTTAATGTTTCAGAAACCTTTATGAATTTTTTAGACTCTTACAATCGATTGTTTAGACGTTTTATAATGTACGCACGGCGTGGCCTCTCGCTTTCTGACTGTTTTGGCATGACGTAACCTTTCATGCTTGAGAGGATTTGGATAGCACTTGCTTTGATGCTGGCTGCCACGAAGGCGCGCACACACACACACACACACACACACACACACACACACACACACACACACACACACACAGTATACACTATACTCATACTGCAACACTGATGTATTATGTATCAGAGCTTCATGTCAGATTGAAATGGAAAACATATAGTATCTTAGAACATTTATTAATTTGTTTGTTTTGCATTTTTGCTTAATTGCTCACGGTAAAAATGGCGAGAACAAGATTTACTTTTGCATCATTATTTAAATTTTTTTTTTTAAATAAATATATATATTTTTTTGGATTTTTCCCCATTTTTCTCCCTAATTTAGTCGTATCCAATTCCCACCCATCAACTTTTTGCCTTCCCTATCACACGACCACCACCGACCAGTGAGGGGCATAAGCAAGCACATGCCCCCTCCGTGACATGCGATGCTACCACCCACCTTTTTTCAAACTGCTGCGCATTCGTATTTGGGGGCGGCCGAACACACTCAGAGGGAAAGCGCTATCCGCCCCCTCGTACGAATGAGCTCACAGACGCCCATGATTGACTGGTGATCGAGTGACTGGGAAGTGAGCGTATGCCATCCCCCCCCCCTGTGAGAGCTCGGCCAATTAGCTCCCGGTCACGGATGGCTGTGGCATCAATCCGGATTCGAACTTGCGATGTTGATAGTCGCACACCTTGTCGATGCGCCACTCGGGAGCCCCATTATTTAGATTTAAAATAGTAGCAAGTCTAAATTTGAGGATGGATTCAATGTTGAAGGATTTCAGGTGTGTATAAATTACTTAGTAACCGAGTGTGTGGTCTGTACAGAATAATGCCCGAGGTCTTTAATAAAGAGGTCTGTACAAAGACCATGGGCTGAGATTTCTCTGTACAGACCGAGCAAACGGGGTTAACTCACTCACTCACTCACTCACTCATTTGCTAAACCGCTTAATCCTACTATTAGGGAGGCTGGAGCCTATCTCAGCCTGACCTTGGGCTGAGGCGGGGTACAGCCCGAATACATCACAAGATCACTGCAGGGCAACATACACAACTATTCACACTTACATCCACACCTTTGGAACAGCCAATTAGCCTAATGAGCATGTCTTTGGACTGTTGGGGGAAACCGGCGTACCCAGTGAAAACCCATGCAAGCACAGAGAGAACATGCAAACTCCACACAGAAACGCCCGTGCCGACCCAGGACTCAAACCCAGGAGCTTCTTGCTGTAAAGCGGCATGCTACCTCTACACCACCGTGCCGCCGTGGTTGATAAGTAATTTATTATATGGCATTTTAAATTTTAAATGTGTTACGTCATTCAGCATGCGTATTTGGGGGCGACCTAAAACACTCGGAGGGAAATCGCTATCTGTACGAATGAGCTCACATGGATTGGCTGGTGATCGCTGTGAGTGACAGGGAAGTGAGCATATGCCATCCCTCCCTTCCGTGAGAGCTTGGCCAACCAGCTCCCATGGACTCCCGGTCGCGGAGCAAGTTGCTCCCCGAACCCAAGAAAACATGCAAGAAAACCACTGCCAGCCGGCTACATGCTACTTGTTTCGGTTTGTGTTTCGTTTCCTGTATCTCTTGGGTTGCCACGCCACAATAAACTCCTCATCTAGCGTATGCATCTTGTCTCCACAAACACCTGCTAAAGGTCATAGCACAACATGCAGCTAGCTAATAGCTAACTTGCTGGGTGATACACACCAGTTTGTATGCGATTTATTGCCAGCATGTCGACCAATCAGATTGCACGTACTGTCAATGCCATATAATAAAGTATGTTACTGTATCTGTGTGGTCGTACTCACAGTATACACTCTACTGCTTGTGTACGAATCGAACATGTATTGAGGGTTTCTTCATTCACACAGTTTAATTTACCTTCAAAAATGAACTGGATTTCTTTGTGCTGTGTGTGTGTGTGTGTGTGTGTGTGTGTGTGTGTGTGCGCGCGCATGTGTGTGTTAGTGTGTGAACGTGTCAGGTGGTCAGCTCTGCCTAGAGAGTCGTCTTTGTCCACAAACAGAGCAGAGCAAGAGAATTAGAGCACTCTTTGATCAACAAGCCGAACCTCGATTTTCTTCTTTTGTGCGGCGTCCCGTATGAGCTGCCAGCCGTGGCTGTTCGCTGTAATTACTCGCATCCTGTGGTGCTCATTCAGTCCCAGCGTTGTTCCCCCATTTTTTTTTTTTGTTGCTGGCCAACATTTATTTGAAAGTATGTTCCGAATAAACAGTGATATAGAACCGTGTGCTTTTGTGTGCTAATATATAGCAGGATTTCTATGATGACTGAATGCTGCTGTTATACGGGATGACAGGAAGTTCCTCGCAGCACTGAGATTTTTGTGCTGTCTTTGAGGAATATTGAAGATAGAATCCGGATGATGTAGTGTTATTCTGATCACTGAATTCCTCCGGGAAGCTTGTGAAAGGAATAAATGACAGAAGAGGTGTTATTTAGTGTTATTGTTAATTCATCAAGGACGGGGGATGCTTACGTGTTATAATGTAATACAGTAGCATGGATGTGGTGTAGCACTGGAGGTCCTGGGTTCGATTCCCGTGCTCGGGTGTTTCTTTTTCTTTTTTTTCCCCCTCCGTTTTTTTCTCCCCTAATTTTAGTTGTATCTAATTCCCACCCCTCCCTATCACATACGACCACCACCAACCATGCTGCCACCCACCTTTTTACAAACTACTGCGCATGGACATTTGGAGGTGGCCTAACACACTCGGAAGGAAAGCGCTATCCGCCCCTTTTGGACGAATGAGCTCACAGACGGCCATCGATTGATTGGTGATCGCTGTGAGTGACAGGGGAGCGTATGCCATCCCTCCCTCCCGTGAGAGCTCGGCTAATTAGCTCCTATGGACTCCCGGTCGCGTGATGGCTGCGGCATCAACCTGGATTCGAACTTGCGATCCCTACTTTAATAGTCACGCACCATGTCATTGTGCCACTCAGGAGCCAGTGGGCTCGGGTATTCCTGTGTGGAGTATGCCTGTTCTCCCTGTGTTTGCGTGGGTTTCCTCCGGGTACTCTGGTTTCCTCCGACAACCCAAAGACATGCATATTGGGCTAACTGACTGTTCGTTATTGACCCTAGGTGTGAGTGTAAGTATGAATTGTCGTGTGTGTGTGTGTGTGTGTGTGTGTGTGTGTGTGTGTGTGTGTGTGTGTGTGGTGCCCTGTAATGGACAGGTGAGCTGTTCAGGGTGTACCTTGCCTTTGTTGGCTGAGATAGGCACCAGCCTCCCCTCGACCCTAGTAGGATTAAACAGTTCAGCAAATGAGTGAGTGAGTTTTAATGCATATGTATGATTGTAAGACTGTTTCTCTCTGTCTGTGTGTCAGGTACGGTGTCTCTCTCTCAGGCTCTTTGCTCAAATGATGATTATTCAAACTCGCTCCTGCATCTGGACCTGAGCAAGAACCCTGGCATACTGTCTGGAGAGGATGCAACGGTTAGCATGCGCACACACACACACAAACACCCCATGCAAACCCACATATAACAATAATGACAAATATGTGATGTACACACAGTCTGCTGTTGTCTCTGAGCATCGTATACATAATGCATATACGTTTGCATACATCTATAAGAACAGCGCCGTGCATGCAGTGCCAGAACTCATGTCATAGCGCTGACTTCACCATGTTTATCATCCGGCATTCACACATGCAACACGGTGGATGAAGTGACGCTGATTATCTCTGTTTGTGTAGCATCTGCATATGTTCCTGTCACAGCCCAACTGTTTAGTTCACTTGGACCTATCAGGCACAGACTGCTGCGTGGACTCGGTGAGTACTTCCTGTCTTTTTATCTCTCCTAATTGTTTTTCCAAATAAAAATAATGTTTTATTAAAAAAAAAAAGTACTTTGGCCTGACTTACTTTTCTTGCAAACTGATATATATATATATATATATATATACATATGTTGTACGGCGGGTTGCCAGATTGAGGATTTAACGTTCACCCCCATGGCAAATTCCCACCTGTCAACTATAGCCTTCCTATCACACGACCACCACCAACCAGGGAGGGGCGTACACAAGCACGTGCCCCTTCTGTAACATCCTATGCCACCTGCATTTTTATGTGTTTAGTTTTGCATCCGCAAAAAGTCATGCGTACAAGGCGGTGGATATTGCTTTCCCTGCGAGTGTGTTAGGCCGCCCCCAAATGCACATGCGCTATCCACTGCTTGTATGCATGAGCTCACAGACACCTATGACTGACTGGTGACCTCTGTAAGTGACGTGGAGGTGAGCTTATGCAGTCCCTCCCTTCTGTGACCGCAGTGTTTCGAAATTTTTACTTCATAACAGTATAAGGTGAGCATCCAAGTTGCCCCCGACTGCTGGACTGTATACTGTGAGCACGTATACCATGAGCTTTGGCTTTACATCGCATTTGCTTTAATTGTACAAAAAGAACAGGCATTATATAGGGACGTTCCAAAAATTGCACAGTGTATACCCTTAAGGAAATGCTTGGAGCACAGGAAAGCGCTATCTACCTTCTTCCACATACATGAGCTCACAGATGGTCACCTATGATTGGTTACTGTCTTTACGTCATTCGATTCACAGATTTAGAAAAATATATCACACACACACACACACACACACACACACACACACACACACACACTTAGAGAGCACGGCTAATTTAGTCCAAGAGATGAAGGTGGCATCGTCGGGATTTGATGTGGTGTCAAAGCCGTTTTTGGGCAGTGGTCACTCAGTGGGTAAGGCTCTTCAAAAGGTTGGTGGTTGAAGCCCCAGCACCATGAAGTTGCTTTTGTTGCGCGCTTGAGCAATGCCCTTAACCCTCAACTGCGCAGCTGTATGAATGTGATAGAAATGGAAGTTGCTCTGGATAAGGGCGTGTGCCAAAGCCGTGAGTGAGGGAATTTTTGGAGCCATTTTTGGTGCAGTTCTCCCCGAGATGGCGTTCAGGCAGAATGCACCCTAATTTCATTCCAACACTGCTGCCAAACTGAAGAATCTGGCCTTTAGACATGTTCTTTGTCCAAGTACTGAGGTTTGACATACTACATGACATACTGAGAACTAATAAAGTGATGGGCGGGTTTAAATTTTGTCCCTCCCGTCTCTTGTATTTTGCAGCAAGTTTCACTGTTTATCTTCTCTTTTTCCTCTCTCTCTCTTTCTCTCTTTCTCTCTCTCTTTCTTTCCTCCATGATATCCTTCTCTGAGTTACACCTCCAGCTGTTTGGGGCTCTGCTCCGGGGCTGCTGTGCTGACCTTTCTTACCTCAACCTCTCCAAAAACTCCTTTGCTCACAGGTTAGATTTGTTCTGTCTCTCTTTTCCTTTCTATCCATTACACAGTAAATCGTGTTTATAATAAATGCTCTGTATTTGTGACCATAATAGAAACATTAAACTTAGATATATAAGAATATCGCCACGTTGGTTGATGAAGTGGCGGCACGGTGGAATAGTGGTTAACACATGTTCGGCGAGGGCATTTCTATGTGGAGTTTGCATGTTCTCCCTGTGCTTGCATGGGTTTCCTCTGGGAACTCCGGTTTCCTCCCAAAGTCCAAAGACATGCACATTAAGCCAATTGGCTGTTCTAAATTGCCCCTAGGTGTGAGTGTGAGTGTGAGTGGTTGTGTGTTTGATGCCCTGCGATGGTCTGGCGAGCTGTCCAGGGCGATAATATGTATGTGCATTTGTTAACTGTGTCTAATGCTAATATAACTCCGCCCCTCTGATGACTCTCACATCGTTCTGTATTCTCAACCAAAATAGGAAGGTAAAGGAGACTTTGCCATTGTTTCGTCAGTTCTTCAGCTCGGCATTCAGTCTCACACACGTCAGTCTGGCCTCCACGAAGCTGCCGCCGGAAGCCCTCAGGTGAGACGCCTACACTCGATCTCAAAAGTCAAAGTTTAAGTCCACAGCGAGTTCCTTTTTTCAGGGAAGTTAAACGAAGTCTGTCTTTGTGCCCTCATCGTCTCGGCTCCAGCAAACACTCAGCTTAAACACGGCCAGTTAACTCAGCTTGAGTTACTTCACTTACCCACATATGTATGCTTCATTTCCATGGTAACGAGGATGGATTTCAATCTGTCATGTTCAGTCAACATTAGCTTAGAGGCAGATAGAGCAGCGTGAGTGTAATGCTAATATTAAAATCTCTCTCTCTCTCCCTCTCTCCCTCTCTCTCTCTCTCTCTCTCTCTCTCTCTCTGTCTGACAGAAATTTGTTTTTAGGTCTGACCAACAACCCTCATATCAATGACATGCATCTTGACGTCAGCAGTTGCGAGGTATCGCCTAATCTGTGCCTTCTTGTGGCATCATTGTTCTGCTTCATGCCTTAAAAGAGCAACGATAAATGCTTACATTATTTGTACATAGCATTGATTTTAGGATTCACTCACTCACACATTTGCCGAAGCGCTTAATCCTACTGCTGGGGTCGCGAGGAGGCTGGAGCCTATCTCAGCCGACTCCGGGCGGACGCGGAGTACACTGAACAGCTCGCCAGACCATTGCAGAGCAACACACACAACCATTCACTCTTATTCTCACCTGGAGCAATTTGGAACTGCCAGTTAGCCTGATGCGCATGTCTCTGGATTGTAGGAGGAAACCAGAGTCCCCGGAGGGAACCCACGCAAACACAGGGAGAACATGCAAACTCCACACAGAAATGCCCTCAAACACGGAGCACGCGGGACTCGAACCCAGTACCTTCTTGCTGTGAGGCGAACATGCTAAGCACTACCGACTGATTTTTAGGATTGTTTAGCATTAATAACAAGACCATCATGTGAGGTATTTAACCGGCAGAAATCCCAAAATATAAGGCACAACCACACAGCCTAGTAGAAGGAACTGCCAAGTTTGTTGAAGAAATCTCCATCGGTTTCTGAGTTCTGGCCCGGTAAGGTAGTGTTCAGTGGCTGAACCGAAAACCAAGCATGAGGTCAGCAGCAGAAGGTGCATTAAGGAGCCATTATTTGAGCATGAAAAGGGATGAAGTGAGTGAGATTTCCCTCAGACGACCAGACAGACACTGATGTGCGTGATACCGATGATCAAAGTGAGAACTCATTTCCTGTTGTAAGCTTATAATTCTATAAAACTTGTGAGTAATGTCGACTTTCCATTAGTAGTTATGGTTATAAATGTAGAGCTTGGCCGGATGTCTGTCTTAGACTTGGAAGGAAATAGAAAATTTAAATGCTTTTAAATTAAAAAGTTTTCTCCATTTTTGGGGATCAGCAGATTTTAGGAAAATAAAATGTGTGTATGTGTTTAATAGAAATACAATAATGGTACAAATGCTATTGCACGGTGGCACAGTGCTTAGCATGTCCGCCTCACAACAAGATGGTGATGGGTTCGATTCCTGGACTCGGCGAGGGCGTTACTGTGTGGAGTTTGTATATTCGTCCCGTGCTTGTGTGGGTTTCCTCTGGGTACTCCGGTTTCCTCCTGCAGTCCAAAGACATTCACATTAGGCTAACTGGCTGTTCCAAATTGACCCTAGGTGTGAGTGTTAGTGTGAATGGTTGTGTGTGTGTGTGTTGGCCCTGCAGTGGTCTGGCGAGCTGTTCAGGGTGTACCCCTCCTTCGCCCAGTGTCGGCTGAGATTCGGAGTTGGCGTAAGCGGTTTGGCAAATGAGTGCATGAGTGATTGAGAGTGAGGGATCGTGACATTAAAACAGCAATTTTTGATTAGCGAAAAGAGTTTTGCTTATTAAACATTTAAATAAGGGAATAAGGGGGATGTTGATGGAAACAGAACCGAAGTGCTAAACAAATGTCCGTTGTCCTCATACAGCTACGATCAGCTGGAGCGGCTGTTTTACAGGATTTGTTTCCACGAGTCGCGTCCATTGCTACGCTGGACATCTCAGACAACGGTGAGCTCAGGAGACGTCACTGATACTCGACCGTACGCACTGTAGATGTTGTACTTCTCAGCACTCTGCTGTTACTCCCTCAGGATGTTAAATTGCTCAAATCCCGCTTACTTAAATCCACCTGGGATTAAAACCTAACAACGCCTTTCACATTAGGGTTTGATGCGGACATGCTGACTGTGTTTACTGGTCTATCCAGACATCCTTCACTCAGACATCTCCACCTGGGCAAAAATTTTAACATCAAGGGCAGGTATGTTATTTTTAACTCTTTGGCAGCCTCGATAGTGATACTGTGTTTATACAGAGTGCAGGGACGTCCAGTCTTATCCGCAAAGGGCCGGTGTGGGTGCAGGTTTTCACTTCAACCACACAGCAGTAGCCGCACCTTCCACCTGATTCAATCTAGAATTGCACGTTAGTGTTTCAATTTTGAAGCCGGACGGCAGCCATCTTGGTGAGACCACTTTACTGTTGAACGTTATACTGAAATAGCATGTAAAGACAGGAAAATGGAAATAATTACATCCCAGATGTACATTTCATTTTAAAACCGTTCTTTTTTGTTTGTTTTTTTTTTGCCAAATTTTAGCCATGCAGAGCTTTTTTATTTTGTTTTATTTTGTAAATACAAATATCAGTGAAATTATTGGTAAAGTAATATGAATTTAAGGTACTCTGACCATCAGCAGTAAAATTTTCAGGGTTTCTGAGCTGTGCTGGTTTTCAACAGCTCCGTGTTGAGACCTTGAAGTAAGGTGGTCTCACCAAGATGGCTACCACCGGGCTTCAAAATTGAAACACTACTGTGCAATCTAGTCTTTTTTTTTTTTTTTTTTTTTTTTAGATCAGTGATTAAAACATATGGAGGACGTGGCTACTGCTTGGTTGAAGTGAAAACCTGCACCCACACCTGCCCTTAGTGGATAAGATCGGACATCCCTGACATAGTGTGTTGCTGAAACAGAAATATAAGGTTTAAGTCTGGGAAATAAATAAATAAATAAATAGAACTTAATTCATCACACATTTAAAGAAAGAGAACTTTTTAAAGCTGCTGTAAGCAAAGTTAGCATTTCATGGTTTTCACTGGAAAGCCGTGTTGGTGTGAGACTACCCAGGCAGACCCAGTGACTAACCTCTTAAGACCCAAACCCGTGTTACGTGTCTTGTAAGTTCTCCACACAGCTTGTTTCCTATCACCAGATAACTACTAAACTGGATCCATGTCTTCAAACAGGAAGAACTTCTGCCAAAAGACTAATACCCACCGGCCCTCATATGAGGATCTTATACATTATACATATACCCAGTATTATTTTGAGGAAATATAATGTCCCTGTATGAGGACAGTAGAGTCTTAATGGGATGGATAACAGTTATTCGACTCAAGCTCTGTGGATATTGTTGAATACAGACTATTCCGCGATATCCGCCGAGCCTGAGGCGCATAATTGTTTTAGTATATATTACACAGGAACATAAAAAAGGGCGCTCCATGATGCCGTGATAGGGAGGGACGTCAGTGGATTCAACTAAATTAGGAGAAGGAATATGATAGGTATATGTCTATCAGATTTACTATTGCTAAGTGCTTAAGGTTCTGTTTTACTGATCAAAAGGTCAGGGGTTCAGGCCCCAGTAGTACCAATCTGCCACTGTTGGGCCCTTGTACAAGACCCTTAACCCTGAAATGTAAGTCGCTCTGGAATGTGAAATTCTAAATGACCTTCTAAAATCTAAATGTATCTGATTTTGCTAGTAACCTAGCTAACTTTAGGCTAATATTAGCACAATGTCAGGCATTTACTGTGTAATTAAAAGCAGTGATCAAGCTTTGTCGGGTTTTTTTTGTAGCAAGGATTAGCCATCTTTTTTCCTTCAAGCAGCTAATTATGTTAAAGAAAAAGTTCTAACTAGCAAATGGAAATTCCTAACTGACTAATTTAAGTGCAAATGGCCATAATTGACAGGCAAGTAGGATCATCAGAGTACAGAGAAGTTTCCTAATCACGTAAAACAGTCAGACTGATTGCTAACAGCAGCTTTATCTGCGGTACGGAGCATCTTTGAATTGATTTGTCAGAGTGCAGTGGCTAATGAAGCCCACAGAGAACATCTCTTCATCTCTGTTACTCATCTCTTATCAATCTCTCGGTTTCTCTCCCCACAGGGTGTTGGATGAAATTCTGCACAAGCTGGTCCAACTAATACAAGAGGAAGAGTGTGTGAGTATTCATCACGGAAATGTGCCACTCTTATACACTCACACACACACACACACACACACACACACACACACACACACACACACACACACACACACACTCACACACACACACACACACCGAAGGATTTAGAAACAGAGGATGTTTTAGGTTTTAGAAGTTTAGTGCTGAGCGTTTGCTAATCGTATCATATCTGATATCGGATTGGTCGGTTTTTGGAAGAGATGTTAGTGGATATGGTTCATTCATAGATTGTCTACCGTCGAGTATCTCATACCGCAGCTCTGTCAGATTCTCGCTTCTGATCAGGCAAAAGAAGTCGATTAATCTGATCACCGTTTTCAGGTTCAGGTCAGTTCAACGTGTGATGTAGTCTTCGGTGTTAAGCTGTAACTATTAGGTGTTGACGCTGCCGAATAAGGACATGTTTTCAACTTCAGTAGAAGGAAAAGAGAAGCTAGTGACTGAACAACTGGAACTAGTTACCTCCACCCAAAATGTTTTGGTATTGTAGGTATTGTTATTAGTGTAAACATGAGCAGAAATTCACCAATTAAAAAAAAAACCCTGCATCTACAAAAGGAGGCATGGTGGTGTTATGGTTAGCATGTCTGCCTCACAGCAAGAAGGTCCTGGGTTCGAGTCCCAGGCCTGGTGTGTGGTTCTGCATATTCACCCCGTGCTTGTGTTGGTTTCCTCCGAGTACACCGGTTTCCTCCCACAGTCCAAAGACATGTACGTTAGGTTAACTGGCTGTTCCAAATTGCACCTAGGTGTGAGTGTGAGTGTGAATGGTTGTGCATATGATGGATAATGTGACTGTCTGGCGGGCTGCTCAAGATGTACCCGGCCTTCGCCCACTGTCGGCTGAGATAGGCTTCAGCCTCTCCGCGACCCTAATAGGATTCGGGAAATGATATGAAATAAGTCAGTGCATCTAAAAATTGTGGAACAATTTAGAAATCTCCTCCCTTTGCTTGTGGGGGTTTCCTCTGTGTACTCCGGTTTCCTCCCACAGACCAAAGACATGCACATTAAGCTAACCGGCCGCCGCTCCTAGGTGTGAGTGTGAATTGGTGAAAATTGGTGGACTCTCCCTCCCTCTGTAATGGGTGTATGGGTGTGTTAAAAATAGCCGTCTTAAATAATAATGGAAGAAGTGACATGAGAAAGAGAGCAGAGCTCTTCAAGCCGATAAAAACATATTGACATAATCTAAGAAGCCCATAAGGACACAAAGACGTCTATTGATTTGTTGTGAAACTGAAAGCACAAAAGCTTTTTGATTCGGTCTCAGAAGTTGTTTGAGTAGGGCGTGGCACTGCACTTTTCTCGAAGCTAGTGTCTTAAATCATATAAAGATAGAGCAATCGATACCATTGTTGAACAGTGTGTTGTGATATGTTTGGTTTTTTTTGTTTTTTTTACAGTGTGCATATGACTACAGTGGAAGCTGATAGAAATAAAGCCTGTTCTTATTAAATTGTTGATGTGAAGCTATTCTTTTTTAGGGGCGACACGGTGGTGTAGAGGTCAGGGGGTGATCACACTAGAGGTGCGATAGAAAAGTGACTAATGCGAATGGCAATTCGCGGCTGTCGCTTTTCATTCTCAATATGTTCCCAAATTTGTTGCGCGACATTCACGCCATCGCATTTTCGTAGAATCATCGGAAAAAATTTCAGACATTTTTGAAATTTCCACGAATAGCACAAAACGAGGCTATGACACGGAGTAGTCTCAAACTCTTTTTAAACAGTCCGCAGAAGGTCGCGGCGTTGTCATTTTGCTCGCAAGGACAAAAGTTTGAGACTTGCAGGCATCCGCCATGTCCTGTGTATTTTGTCATCATTCGGATTTTATTCGCATTCTGTTCACACTAATAACGTGCGAGTAAAAAGCGAGTGGTTTGAGAACAAAAAGCGAACAAAACGCGACTCTTTTACGACATCCGCAAACCAATCGCAAATTACTCGCAAATCGGTCGCAAATTGTTGTGCGACTTTCTCGCAACTTTCGCACGATATACGTACGTATTTAGGCCACAGCATATTTGCTTGCATGTGGAGTCGCAAAAACATCTTGACTCGAATTTCAAAATTCGGAAAAAAAAATCGCAAAAAAAAAATAAATTCACGTCAGTCGCTTTTCTATCGCATCTCTACTGTGATCACCCTCTTAGCACGTCCACCTCACAGCAAGAAGGTTCTGGGTTCGAGTCCCAGCTTGGCTTAGGTGTTTCTGTGTGGAGTTTGCATGTTCTTTCCGTGCTTGTGTGGGTTTCCTCCAGGTACTCCGGTTTCCCCCCACAGTCCAAAGACATGCTCATTAAGCTGACTGGCTGTTCCAAATTGCCCCTAGATGTGAGTGTGAATGTGAATAGCTGTGTGTGTGTGGTGGCCCTGCGATGTTCTGGTGGGCAGTTCAAGGTGTACCCCGCCTTCGCCCAGTGTCGGCTGAGACTGGCTCCACCTTGCCTATGACCCCAGTAGGCTTAAGCTGTTTGGCAAATGAGTGAGTGCCTGAGTGAATTATTTTTTTGGCTGCAGTCAGAAATTGTGTATTCATGAAATTCCTATGCAGATATAGTAATACTGCTGAGTCTAACAACTTTAATTACTGAGATAAAGATTTCATAAGATGCTGTGAGCCATTTTTCTTAAAGGAAATTGTTGAAAGCGTGCACAGCACTGGGAAAACACCAGGCTCTCATTTATCAACCGTGCGTATGCATTGGTTTGTGCGTAACCCGCGCTTGTTTTTTGCGTATAGAATGTGATTTATTAAGTTGTTCATGTGTGAGAGGCTGTGCGAATATTTAGCACATGCCCGCACAAACCCATAGTGGTAATTACTGCCTCGCGCCAAGGTGCAGACGGCTGACATAGACGAAATTTAAAGTATCATTATATGAAAAGCATATGATCACGACGATGCCTCGATGGAAGATTCGGAACATGCAGTGTGTATCATTCGATTTATTTATTTTTTTTGTTGTTGATGCACTGCAGTTGTAGTAAAAAGTCTAGGGTTTTTGAACCACAGGCTTGATCAAATGAGAATTTGAACATTAGTCTAAATGCTATATTTGACAAATCGACATATTTCATGCTGCAATAATATATTATATTACTGTGGTGTTTGGGTGGGGGTTGGGGGTTGGGGGGTGTTATGGTGGTGTAGTGCTTAGCATGTTCGTCACACAGCAAGAAGGTCCTGGGTCTGACTCCCGGGCTCGGGTGCTTCTGTGTGTGGTTTGCGTGAATTTCCTCTGGATACTCCGGTTTCCTCCCACAGTCCAAAAAACATGTACATTAGGCTAATTGGCTGTTTCAAATTTCCCCTAGATGTGAGTGTGGGTGTAAATGGTTCCCCTGCGATGGTCTGACGAGCTGTTCAGGGTGTACCCTTCCTTCGCCCAGAGTAGGCTGATGACCCCGTGACCCCCTGTGCTTCTGTTGGTTTCCTTCGGGTACTCTGGTTTCCTCCAACAGTCCAAAGACATCCACGTTAGACTAATTGATTGTTCCAAACTGCCCCTAGGTGTGAGCGTGAATGTGAATGGCTGTGAGTGTGTGTGTGTGTGTGTGTGTGTGTGTGTGTGTGTGTGTGTGTGTGTGTGTTTTATTAAGAATTCTCTAACATAGTGAAATACAATGATTTTTTGGAAGTGTCGTATTACAGCAGGCCCAGCAGGGGGGGCTGTGTACTTTCTGATATTTTCAAAAAGTTCTATGTGAATTTTAATGTTTCCACCTGAGGCGGGGCTTTGGACAAAAACGCCGACTGTAATAGATCTTGAAGATGATCCGGATTCAGGAATTTACATCGGCTTTTGAAAGGAAGGTACAATATATGTTGATTTGGAGGCGTGTCTGTATGTAAATGAGTCTGGCAGCTGTGATAAGTGGCAATTTCCTCACGCGTACTTGCGGTTCTCACGCAGAGAATTAAAACCCAGCCTACACACGCTTTGATAAATGAGATCCCGGGTAATGATGAACATCTGCACAGAACATCTGGTAGACTAAAGATTCTTCTGGTCAGTAATTGGTGAAGATTTACTGGAACTGCGGATTTGCTGACACTAAGCTCTCGTCAAGCTGTTCATGGGTTGGATTTAATGCCTAAGCTGCAGAGGAAAGATGACCACTATGACCACCTTTATTGCTCTGCTGTGATTACAAGCCGCTGCTGGCAGCCATGATTGAATGTGTGCACTGGCGCTCTTTTGCAAAGACATCACACCCTGAACAGCTCACCAGATGATCACAGGGCAACACACACACACGTAACCATCCACAGATACTAGGGACACTTTGGAGGAAACCGGAGTACCCAGAGCTAACCCACCCAAGCATGCAGGGAACATGCAAACTCTAGCCCGAGACTCGAACCTAGGACCTTCTTGCTGTGAGGCGGACATGCTAACCACGAAGCCACCGTGCCGCCTGCGTCTCTCTTTGAGGAATCTTGTATTTTTTTATTTTCCCCTCCATCTCCATCTCCATCTCTGCTTTCCTCCACAGGTTCTGCAGTCTCTGTCTCTGGTAGACTCTCGTTTGCGTTCACGCGGCACAGTGCTGGTGAACGCTCTGGGCAGCAACACCTGCCTCAGGAAAGTGGACCTAAGTGGGAACGGGCTGGAGGACATTGGCGCCAAAATGCTCAGTAAAGCTCTGCAGATCAACACCACGCTACGGTAAGAGAGAGAGAGGGTGGAGAAGGTGGAGAGGGGGTTTGTGTCAGGAAGACAGGAAGAGAAAGAATGACAGAGAGATAGCTGGAGAAAAAAAGGAGAAGGGCAAGTGTTTGAGGAAAGCATAAAGAGGAGTTGGGAGAAAGAGAAGTAGGAGCGAAGTGAAAATGTGACCTTAAAAGCTTTTCTCTGTCCGTCTTTAAAAGGAGTGTAGCCTGGGACCGGAACAACACCACTGCTGCAGGATTCCTGGATGTAGCACGAGCTTTAGAACAGTAAGAGTCTCACACACACACACACACACACACACACACACACACACACACACAGATGCATACACACACACACACACACACACACACACACACACACACACAAACACACAGACGCACACACGCACACACATACACACACACACACAACACACAGATGCACACAAACACACACAAACACACACAAACACACACACAAACACACAGACAAACACACAACACACAGACGCACACACACAGAAACAAACACATAGACACACACACACACACACACACATACACACACACACAACGCACAGATGCACACAAACACACACAAACACACACAAACACACACACAAACACACAGACAAACACACAACACACAGACG
>JBCNYH010000022.1:10769888-10782426 GCA_039654325.1 Tandanus tandanus | reverse complement strand
CTCTCTCTCTCTTTCATTCTCACTCTTTTGTTCTCTCTCTCTCTCTCTCTCTCTCTCTCTCTCTCTCTCTCTTTCATTCTCACTTTTTTTCCTCTCTCTCAATTGCTCTCTCTTTATCTCTTCCTCTCTCTCTCTGTCTCTCTCTCTTTCGTTCTATCTCTTTTTCCTTTCTCTCTCTCTCTCTCTCTCTCTCATTCTCTCTCTCTGTCTTTCTCTTTCTCTCTTTCTCTTTTTCCTTTCTCTCTCTCTCTCTTTCTCTCTTCCTCTCTCTCTCTGTCTCTCTCTCTCTTTCGTTCTAACTCTTTTTCGTTTCTCTCTCTCTCTCTCTCTCTCTCTCTCTCTCTCATTCTCTCTCTCTCTCATTCTCTCTCTCTGTCTTTCTCTCTCTCTCTTTCTCTTTCTCTCTTCCTCTCTCGCTCTTTCTCTCTCTCTTTCACAGGTTTGTGTGATGACTCCAGTTCGTCTCCTCCCACCTCAGGTGCTCAAGTCTCCTCACCCATCTCTCGCTCGGCATCATGGGAAGGCTTGTCCGCCCTGCCAACCCAGGGTGCACCTCTGCATCATGTGACACGAGTCAGGCCGAAGCCACCGCGAAGGCACAGAGGAGGCATCCTTTCGTCCGAATCGGTGAGAGACGGGACCGGGTTCCAAATATCTCTCTGTTCCAGTGCAGCAAAGTCCCAAAAGACCAAATGAGTGCCGGAGGACGTTGGTGTCCAAGTTGAGCTGAATAAGAACAGATGGTTTAATAGAGGAGAGAAAGCTTTAAATTAAGGCAGGGTCACTTTCGGTGTGCTAACACGGGAGACTCCTTTCCCAAAAATAAAAAAATGCTAATAGTGCTAATTTCACCAAATCAGCAAATACTTTTCTGCGTCCGGGTATTGTTGCTACACAAACACAACTTTTGATAGCTAAGGTCAGCTTGGGGTCATGTGGGTCATGATCAGTTCATACTTCAAAGACTGCATGTGCGTGGGTTTCCTCTAAGTACTCCGGTTTCCTCCCACAGTCGAAAGACATGCACATTAGAATGATTGGCCGTTCCACATTGCCCCAAGGTGTGAGTGGGAGTTTAAATGGTTGCTGGTCTGGTGAGCTGTTCAGGGTGTACCCCGCTTTCACCCAGTGTCGGCTGAGATGGACTCCAGCCTCCCCTCAACCCAAATAAGAATAAGTGGCTCGGCAAATGAGTTTTGCCTGGCGTGTAGTAACCACGGGTGTTTGTCTGTGACCACACCCGTGCACAGACTTTGCCTAAACTTGGTGGGGACACTACCCTACCTGTGTCCCAGAGATTTGATTTTGGAATGTCAAGGTTAAAGGTGAAGGTCAGAGCAAGGTCACGAAGCTTTGAAGATAGAGCGCTTATAGCTATGAAACGAGTGCCAATAGATGTGGAGCACTAATAGAAAACCATATATGGACTTTCAAGTAAGACAGTTACCTTTGACCTTGAGTGGCCTACAAAGGTCAAACCCCAGCCGTCTTATAAATCTTTCAAAACAGAGTTTTTTTCTCACTCATTTGGTCATGAACGTCTTTTTTGTAGCCACTCACTGGCTCTGAATTGGTCTGGTGTCGTCCTTACATTCCTTAAATTCACTCAGTCTAAATCTACAAGCGCTGAAGGTCTGTTGAATTCCGCTTTAAATGGCTAAAATGTTATTTAAGTGCCTTAAAATCCTGGCGGCTCTTCAACAAATACTCAACCTTAATGAATATTCATGATATCGGTGTGAAATTGTGTATTTCTCTTTCAATATTTTATTCACAGGGGGAAAAAAGACTCAAGTGCAGGGTTGCGCAAGCATGGATGTACTGTATTACTCAATGAATAATGAACCGGAGTAGAAAGTAGCCACGGCGTGCAAGGAACACATTAATAAACGTTCATAAGTCAAACATTCGACTTCGACTAATGCATCAAAATGTTTTATTCATTACATTTAGCCTGGCTAGCAATTGATAATAGAAAGCATTCTGTACACCAGATGCATTAGATATTAAAAGAGCCTCCAGTTACAATTACTGTGTGTGTCTGTGTGTGTGTGTGTGTGTGTGTGTGTGTGTGTGTGTGTAAGCAAGAGATATCTGCTATACAGTATGTTAGGACTGAGTGCCTATTTTTAAGCAAATTTTATGCAACGTTGGGTCATGATGATAACGTGGTGTACTTCATGCGTTCATGATTGGTAAGAGTGAAATAAATAGATGGCATTCATACAACAGGAGGTTTTGTAAATCCCATTCTGGACTTGCCCGGCGTCTTGATCTGTTCAGGATCCGCCTGAGGAAAAACAAAACCAAACAAAACATTCATTCGCTGAACCGCTTAGTTCTATCAGGCTTGAGGGGAGACTTGAGGGGAGCCTATCTCAGCCGACTCGGGCAAAGGCGGGGTACACCCTGAACAGCTCGCCGGGTCCATTGCAAGGCCAACACACACAACAATTCACACTCACACTCACACCTGGGGCAATTTCACTCACTCACTCATTTACCAAACGGCTTACTCCTATTAGGGCCGTGTGGAAGCTAGAGCCTATCTTAGCCTACACCGCGCGAAAGTGGGGCACACCAATCCATCACAGAGCACAGTGCAATTTGGAACAGCCGGTTAGCCTAAAGTGAATGTCTTCGGACTTCCGGAGAAAACCGGAGTAACCAGAGGAAACCCACGCAAGCACAGGGAGAACATGCAAACACCACACAGAAATGCCCTCGCCGAACACGGGACTCGAGCCCAGGACCTTTTTGCTGTGAAGTTGAATTGCTAACCACTACGTAGGGGTAATTTGGAACAGCCAACTGGCCTACTGTGCATCTCTTTGGACTGTCGGAGGAAACCAGAGTACCCAGAGGAAACCCACGCAAGCATGAGGAGAGCATGCAGACTTTACACAGGAACGCCTTCGCCGAGCCTTGCTGTGTGGTGGCTGTGCTAACCACTACGCTACTGTGCCGACAAAACGAAACAAAGAGACCTTAATTAAATACGGATAAAACGCCGACTCAAATGGTGCACTCTAAACACAAGCGTCTGACCAAATAAGGTAAATAGGATACGGCAATTTTGGAAAGCTTTGTCCAGCATACAGCTGTAAATAGAAACTATTATTACTCATTTAAGATTATTTTCTCGTTTCTGATTGGTGGGAAGCCACCGTTTTAGTTGTTTTTCTTGTGTTTCTTTGTAGTATATACAAATTATTTTAAAAATATCTAAATACTTTTTTTAATGCAAAAATTAGAGTGGCATAGTGATTAATACGCCTGCCTCACAGCAAGAAGGTCCTGGGTTCAATTCTCGGGCTCGGACATTTCTGTGAGCAGTTTGCATGTTTTCCCCGTGCTTACGTGGGTCTCCTCCGGATATTTGGGTTTCCTTCCACGGTGCAGAGACATGCACATTAGGCTAACTGCCTGTTCCAGGCTGACCCTGTGTGTGTATGTGTGTGGGTGTGTGTGTGTGGGTGTGTGGGTGCTGGCCCTGCGATGGACTGGCAAGTCTCCCCGTGACCGTTTTATGCGGTTTGAGTGAGCGAGTGACTGACACACATTTACAGAGCTGGATTTCTTCTGGGTTCATGCAGTATGTAGACTAACATCTCATCTTTTCTGGTATTACCTTGTAGTTTATACTAAAAAATTTTAAATAGTGTGTGAACACACCTTTCTAGAGCCGGGTTTCTCATGTGTCCTTGTAGTATCTACTAACTCTGGATGAGTGAGTATACCTAACACTCTGTATCACTTCAACTCAGATAAAAGTGCAAGGAGACGCCGTTACACAGCTCTTAGGCTCTACACATGCCTGTGCTGGGAGCTCGCCTGCATCCGTTTTGATTAGAATAAATAAATAAATAAATAAATAAATAATAATCCATAAAATTCTCATTTTGGGGTGCTTTTTTGTTTCTGCACCTCAGGCTCGGTGAATGTTGCTAAAATGAAATATTCACCTTAACCTTCCTGGTCGCCTTTGGTGCATAATTGTCAATTATCCCAAGACAGGGAACCAATCAGATGGCGTCGTTCCCTTGTAGTATATATATATAAAATACTATTATACTACAAGGGAACTTTTGGAAATTGACAGATAAGTATTTTTTCCTGGCTTGGCACCTGCTTTCAGAGAGCACATGTCCAGAGGAGAGAAGTAGGAGAGGTGTAAAGCGACATGGAGGGGATGTGACAACACCTTTTTATTTTCATGTTTACATGAAGCAGTCAGTTTCACCTGGTTATGCTTGGGTTAAAAATAACATGATTGTTTTGTCAGGAATATATTCCTAAAAAAAAATAAAAATAAAAAATAAAGAACTGAGCACATTATACAGACGCAAAGAGAACATAACACACATACAATTTAATCTTACACCTCCTTATTCTTTCTCTTAGCACTGTACCGAAAATGGATCTGTCACTCCGCTGGATGATGGCCTGCCTGATTTTTACAGCAAGCGTGTTCTACCCGATAGGTACCCCCTTTACACACACACGCACACACACACACACACACACACACAGCTGGACGGATGCGTCTCTAGAGGAATACAGTGGATGCTTTTACTGTAATTACATTTTTTCCCCCTCAGTTAAACACGTTTCTAATGAATCTGCTCTAAATGTGCCCTCCTGTGCTGCCGCACACGCTGTTGCCTAGCAACCTGCCTGGCACTTTGAGTATTCATTTTGTTGCCTGGCAACAGCTGCTGGGAATCATGGGGGTTTCTTTGGGCCGACGAGAGCGCGCCATTTCAGATAAATAATGCAGCGGGTCTAAATATTCAGGTCATAAATAATGATGTTAAACTTTTAAATATTAAAATGTACATTGCTGGATACATTAGTCATAACAAGAAGACTTGGATGTAAATGCAACAACTTGTTTTAAAAGTAAATGCCTGATAGTGCAGTATTGGTGAACTATGTGGACTTGGTGTAAGGAAAGAATTAAATGAAAGACGAATCATTTATTTATAAAAAAAAAAAAAAAGAAAGTAAAGATGATGATAATGATGTGTTTATATTCCTAATGCTAACATTGGCCATTTTGTTTCTTCGAATTTTAGAAGTATATGTACAAAATATTATTTTTTTCAAAGGTTCATTTTGCAAAATCAATTTTCTTTTTTATATTTCTGAGTAGTATGTACAAAAATTTTGAGCCAGTTTTATAGAGCCGGTTTCCTTATGTGTCTATGTAGTATGTATTAAACACTGAATGACACTCTGTAGTGCTAACAACTCAGCTCAAAGTGCTGAGCTCACCTGAACAGTCTCTGTCATGGTTAAAATACGTAAACATTACTCTAAACATTACGTTTTAGTTCGTTTTTCCTGTATTTATTTGTAGTATATACTGAAATTTCGAATTAGTGTGCAGACACATCATAACAGAGTCGGTTAGCACTATCAAACTGGAAAAGTACTAAACTTTAAAAAGAGTTTAAAGTGAAGCTGATAGACAGCTCTTGGGCTGTGCACCTGCCTGCGCTGGGAGCTCGTCTGCATCTGTCATGGTTAAAAAAAACTTACAAATAAACGAAAAAAATCGCATTTTCGTGTGCATTTTTGCTTATGTTCCCATGTAGTATATTCATTCATTCATTCATTTTCTGAACCGCTTAATCCCGATTAGGTTCCGGGGAGGCTGGTGCCCATCTCAGCCGACTCTGGGCGAGGACAGCGTACACCCTGGACAGCTCGCCAGGCCATCACAGCATGTAGTATATACTATAACAATTATGCACCTCGGGCTTTGGTGAATTTCGCAGAGACATCCACTTCGCCTTTAGCACGTATTTGTTAAATATGTAATGCATTATTATGGAGCAGCACAGCCTCACCCTAGTGCCCAAAATCGATCAACAGCTGTCTGCTCCTATGCCCTAGTGAGTGTTCCATGCAGTGAACACTACATATTGAGTGAGTGGATAAAATTCAAGGTCCGTATTTTCTCTGTTCCTCGTTATACTCCCTGCTTTTGACCAATAAACATCTGTTAAAATTCCGTTTGTGAGTCAGAAGCTGATCAGGGCTGATGTCCGATACGTTGCACAAACATTTTTCGCTAGCGTAGTGATTTCTCCTCATCTTCTCTTTGTTTCCTGTCTTTTGTTCTCAGTCAGTTATCCTCCCTTCACAAGGCCCACTCCCTCCGGCGAAAGAAGAGGCGCAACATGCTGGCTATCTTCAGTTTCCGGAAGAACCGGAATTCCACGCTGTCTAATCAGGAATCTGATTCAGTGGGCGTATCCTGTATCGAGGATTGTCGGACCGTTGCCACAGCTTCCTCTGGGTCAGTTGGCAGTTAGCAATCCAGTGGTTATGCACTGGGTTATTTGCTATAAAAACTGAATCACTCATTCATGTGCTAATACGCCTAATCTTATTAGGGTCGCAGGGAGGCTGGAGCCGACACTGGGTGAAGGCAACACACACAACCATTCACAGTCACACTCATACGCAGGGTCAATTTGATTGGATAGCCTGGTCATTCAGTACATTCAGGTCATCAAGTGACTCTTTTATTGATACATAATGTTGCTGAGCCTCTACCTGACCAACTGAAGCAACAGTGCCAAGGCAAGGCAAATCAATGCTACAGGCGGTCCAATAAAATATTAGAGTGGGTGGTGTTGTTTTGGCCTGGCAGTGTACTTAGCAAAAGGTCAGAAGGTCAGGGGGGTAGCACTTAACGCAAGGTAACAGGCAGCTAGAAAGTGGATTTGAGTTTTTAGTCTTGTATAATGCAGGAAAGGTAACTCAACAAGACTGTTATGAGAACTAACATAATAAATAAATTTTTTCCTTCCATTTCTTGTTTCTGACCTTATCCAGGAATGCCCTTGAGAATATCTACACGCTTCTCCAGCCCCCCAAGATAGCTGGTAGACTTGGCTGCCTGGGTGAAACTGATGGGAATGTAGAAGAGCAGAAGATAGATGAGCCCCGAGTAGGGATGATGGAGATACGCTCTGTCCAGGGAATGACACTGTCTACGTTCAGGACAAGCAAGCACCCCTTTTACACCGGCAAGATGGTATGATCCATGAAGAAAATGGCTGTTGTAAAGTACCGACAGTTTTTAAATGAAGCTTTTCAAATGACTACAAGTGTTAAATAAGAAAAAGAAAACTGTGATGTTAATTAACATAGTGATTGCCGTGTCATTTTCTTCCCATCAGTTGGTGGAATCAAGCTCTAATTCTAATCGCCTAAATCCTAGCACGTACCTGTTAGCATACCTGTTACAAGCGTCCTCTTTTTGTGATTACAGAAATCTGATATGGAGCCTGACACTGACCCGTCCTCGGGAACAACTGACCGAGAGAGCGAAAAGCAGACATTACGGATAGGAGACAAACCGACGTGCTGGGAATCAGACCGGCAAAGGCAAATGGACAGAGAGCTTGAGTGGCAAAATCTCAGGAAATCGGAGAGTGAGACAGATGGGCAAACTCTGAGACAAGCTGAGAGAGAGACGCAGAGAGACGCAGACCGGCAGACCATGAGGAAGACCGAAAAGGAGCTAGACAGACCAACTTCAAGGCAGATAGATAAACCCGCTGAGAGAGATTTAGACAGACACACTTTGAGACAAATCGACAGGGAGCTAGACAGGCAGACCCTATGGAAGGCAGAGAGAGAGTTAGACAGACAAGCTCTGAGACAGATAGACCGAGATTTGGACAGACAAAGTCTATGGAGGGCAGACAGGCATTCCGAAAGGGAGTTGGACAGACACACGCTGAGGCAGATCGACAGGCAAGCCGAGGCTCAACAGAAGCAATGGTTCGAAACGCGAAAAGGGGCAGACAGGAAGTGGGCAGAGCAAAGACAGCAGACCGACACACTTTGGACAGACCTAAGGCAAGTGGACAGGCAGTCTGAGAGGCAATGGATGGACAGACAGATAGACAGACATACACACGGGCAGCACAGGATTCCGTCCCCCATTGCTGAGAGAGACATCTGCACAGATGCAGATAAGCAGGTGTACTGTGACACATCTATAATCACAGACTCGGATTCCGGCTCCTGGGAGCAGCCGATGGAAAGAAGCCCACCCTCAGATCTGCAAATGGAACACTCAGACGAACGGTGTTGGGGGGTAGGCACCAGAGGGACCTCAGTGGGGCGTCTCATACTGTGCCCATCTAAACCGGAGCCACCTCCGCAGAGCAGCAAGCCCAATTTAGGCAAACTCAAACAGAGGCCTCTGCAGGAGAGCTCAGGTACTGCAACATCTCCTTCACTTGAATTAAAAAGACTTGATTAGTTTTCTGGATTATTCTGTTCTGTTTGAGCACCTGAACTAATTAATAAATGTCATGCCATGCACATTTTTATGGAATTTTAATTTATTTGGCCTTTTTTCTTTTTCCAACTGTTTTAGGTACAGAGGATGAACTTGGAGAGAGCAGTAGTTTCCGAGTTGAAAGGAAAGACGGAAGAGAAAGTGAAGTGCACCATCCTCCAATCCCAGTAAAGGTATACAGGTGTCTGTGGGTGCACATTTCACCGTTAACAGTTTGTTGATAAGGGTTCCAGATATAAATTAATTCATTCATTTGCCAAACTGAGTAACCCTACTAGGGACGCGGGGAGACTGGAGCCTATCTCAACTGACACTTGGACACTTTGAAGGCAGGGTACACCCTGAACAGCTCGCCAGTCCATCACACACACAGCTATTTACACTCACACTCACACCTAAAATTGCGCTCACGTGATTCCGATCATGATCTCGATTTGCCCCGATCATATTCCGATGTTACATCGGTGGAAATTGGGGAACATCAGTGCACACTGGAGGACAATTTCGGGAGGAAAACTTTGGGGAAGAGTGGAATATTTTGGGAGTGTTGAAAAATGTAGTGTTTTTTGTGTTCGGGGGAACATACGAAAAAAATCGAAGAACATCGGTATACACATCGGTATGAAATTTGGAAACATTTTGAGTCTGTCTTTTTAATACAATATCAGAGACGTACTGGAACAACATCAGTACAGATTGGAGCGACATCCGTATTGATCGTAAAAACATCGGAATACCATCGGAATACCATCGGAATCATATTGGGTAACAACTGGAGAACACTGGTACAAAATCGGGAACAAAATCGGCTGAAACCTTGGACTACCGTCAGAATAACATCGGATTATGATCGGCTCAAATCGGGATCATGATCGGTATCGTGTGAGCGCACCTTAAGGGCAATTTGGAAGAAATTTAACGAGAATAACAGTTAGTCCAGAACATTCACCTTGTTTCTTACGCACCTAACAAACTTGATTGGGTGTGGTTTTACACATGACCATAAGAAGTTAAGGACAAATAAATCTGGACCTCAATAGTCTTGAAACATTTTTTTAAACCAGGTTCATGGTTTAAGCATCCCAAGAGCCAATTAGGAGTGATGATTGGTTCTCACTTTGGCACATAGTCCAGAAGTCACCGACCCAGTTCCTGGAGATCGACCTCCCTGAAGATCTTCCTGAAGCTCCCTCCATAACACATGATCCATCTGACCATCTAAATATTGCTTTAAGAAGTTCTTGATTAGCTAAAAGGTGTGCGTTAGATTTTATTTGAAGATAAAAACCTGCAGAACGGTAGATCTTCAGGAACAGGGTTGGTGACCACTGCTACAGACTTAATAAAGCATTATTAACTTTTACTGGACACCGTGCTACCAGGCTTCAACTTCTTCTTTGAAATATGCAACCTACATAATAACATCTCGCATCTGGCACACAATAGGCTAGTTGGCAGTGTGTAAAATGCTATGTTAACTGACTTTGATGTCATTTTCTCTATTTATTCATAGCCAAAGACTACTCCGTATATGCTCTCACCCACCGACTCATCCAGTGATAGGAAGATCCTACCAACTACACCCCCAGCCTCCACAAAACCTACCTTAGGGTTGACTGAACGCTCCCATACTCAAGGTCTGTCTGTATTTTTATTGGCCACTATGCATTCTATAATGAATGAATTTATAACGAATTGTTAATAGAAGTTCAATCAGGACGCTTGATGCTTTCTTTTATTCCGTCCAATTGGAGGAATCCTGAGTAATAAGTAGTTATTAATAATTGGATACCAAATAAATATAGACACTCAAATATAGCCGACTCTGGGCGAAGGCGGGGTACACTCTGAACAGCTCGCCAGTCCATCACAGGGCCCATACACACACAGCCTAGGGGCAATTTGGAGCAGTCGGGGTGTCTAACAGGGATTTGAACCCACGACCGCTGGATCATGAGCCCAGCACCCTAACCACTACACCACCAGGCCCAAGATAGCATCGTAATGTTTACTAATAAAGGAATTCTGGGTAATTAGCAGTTGAATTCTGGGTAATTAGCAGTTCTGTGTGTAGGTGAGGAGTGTGTGCGGCCGCCGGCTCCAGTCAAACCGCAGAGGAACAGAAAAGCTCTGTCCTGTGACACAGGTATGTTTTAACACACAAGCACACACACACACACACACACACACACACACACACACACACACACACACACACAGAGTCTATAATTGTGTGAGGTACCTGTGCACACCACCTATAGAACATATTTACATCTGTACCTCCACACACACACACACACACACACACACACACACACACACACACCCCACCAACTCTAAGTGATTCTTGCTGCTTTACTGTCCTGATCATCGTCTTCATTAGGCTTTATATGTGTGAATAAATTCACAAGTACACTGTGTGTGTCTGAGTGTGTGTGTGTGTGTGTGTGTGTGTGTGTGTGTGTGTGTGCATGTAAATAAGATGTTGCTCATGTCAGTGTGTAAGGCTCTATGTGTAAAGTGTCCTGACCTTGTCCTTGTGCGGTGTTTGTTGCTACAGGCACAGACAGGGACAGCCCTAATAACCTGGAGAAGCCCCCAATCCCTCGCAACCCCCCTGTGAAAAAACCTAGAGCCCCCCAGAACAGAAACCAATCCCTGGACCACCCTGGTACTGTGTGTGTGTGTGTGTGCGTTTGTGTGTATATATGTGTATACGTATATGTATATGTTTGTGATTGCATTTCGGATCACCTCATACAAATGCTGTCAACTTTACCTCTCACTGTCTCTCCTACTTCCCTACACCTAGCACTCACTCATCACTCATTTGCCGAACCGATAAATTCTACAGTTAGGGTCGTGGGGAGGCTGGAGCCTATCTCAGCCGACACGGAACGAAGGCGGGGTACACCCTGAACAGCTCGTCAGACCATCGCAGGGCAACACACACACAACCATTCACACTCACATCCACACTTAGGGGCAGTTTGGCCTAATGTGCATGTCTTTGGGGCAGTGGTTAAGGCTACTGATTGCTACTGCTTACTGATCCGAAGGTCAGGGTTCAATCCCTGGTACCACCATTGTTGGGCCCTTGAGCAAGGCCCTTAACCCACAATTGCTCAGTTGTATAAAAATGCAAATTGTACGTCACTCTGGATAAGAGCGTCTACCAAACAGAGCGTCTACGTGCAAACTCCACACAGAAACACCCTCTCCGAGCCCGGGACTCGAACACAGGACCTGCTTGCATTGAGGCGGACGTGCTAACCACTACGCCACCGTGCCGCCCATGGCTAATAGCGAAATCCAGGAAACATGGGCAAAAAATAAATAAAACAGAAAGAGAAAGATACAAATGGCTGGGCAGTGTTAGATAAGTATGGGGTGAATAATACCTCGCAATCCAAAAGTGTGTGTAGAGTCCTTGAGTACTGAGTGTAATGATCGGAATTGTGGAACAGGTGCGTGTAATTGGGCATGCAAGGTTCATGGTGATTATCGTGGTGGTTGCTGGGGAACGTTCTGTAGTGCCGGGGAATGCAACCAGGAAGTGTCGTCCATCATCGAGTTCTTGAGCCCTTCGGAGAAAAGCAGAGTTCATGAGATTTGCAAAAACAAGCAGAGTGGATCCAAACACAAACCAAGAGAGATATCAAAAACACAGGCAAAGATCTGGCAATCTGCAAAAAAAGGGGGAAAAAAGGAAAAGAGGGAGACAAATCCACTTATATATCTGTCTATCTGTCTTTTTTAATCCTTTATTTATCTTATAATTCATTCATTTATCCATTTGCCAAACTGCTTAATCCTACTACGATCTCAGGAGGACGGAGCCTATCTCAGCCGACTCTGGGCGAAGGCGGGGTACAACCTGAACAGCTCGCCAGATCACTGCAGGGCCAACAAACCTACCCAAAACTATTTACACTCACACCGAGGGGTAGGTTGGAACAGTCAGTTAGCCTAATGTGCATTTCTTTGGGCTGTGGGAGGAAACTGAAGTACCCGAGGAAAACCCAGGAGGAGAACACGCAAACTCGAACTCAGGATTGATGTGAGGTGGACGTGCTAACTACATCATCATCATACCGCCCTTAATCTAATAAATAAAGAATGGATTTATCGCTCTTTTTATTTATTTATTTTTTATTATTAATTTTTATCTATTTTTATTATTTTATTTATATATGATATTATTTACAT
>JBCNYH010000022.1:10737564-10763854 GCA_039654325.1 Tandanus tandanus | reverse complement strand
TGGCGTCCCCCCGGAAGAGCTGGAGGAAGTGGCGGGGGACAGGGACGTCTGGACCTCACTGCTTAGGCTGCTGCCCCTGCGACCCGACCCCGGAAGAAGCGGAAGAAAATGAATGAATGAATGAATGTAATTAATTTATTTTTTTTGTGATGTCATCAGCATGTATTCCTACCAAAATTTTATAGGTAACCACCTACCCATCATAAAATGTATGCTTTTGTTATGCTATGCAGTAGAGTTTTATAAGGTTTAATCTGTATTTCATATCTTACTTAGCACAGCTTGTATGTTTTGTCTTGTTTAAAGAGGTTAATATTTTCTATAACATTTAAAAACACGACCCTGTTACATTTCCTTCACAGCCTTTTTATTTGGTAAATTAATCCCCACATTGTACTCTGTTCCAGCTCCTGAAGAAACACAGGCAGTTCCTCCAAGGTGAAATCTACTCTTAAAACTGTTGCCCCAGAATAGCGTTCTTTAGTGGAAGGATACTGCAGAAGAGAAAAATAATTTCTTTATTAACAGATGTTTTTGTTCTTTGTTTGACAGGCATTTCAGAAATGTCATATGTCATGCTTTTAATCTGAGCTCTGCGTACAGCCGAAACCTATCAGGCACTGAATGCTGTGCAGTCACCACGCTCCACTCCCACTCTGCTGCCATGGTCGACTACATCTTCTACTCCAAAAGAACAGGACACGCTCAGGATTGTGACGGTAGGCTGCAGGAGACTTTCTTTATCGTCTCGGTATCATCGCAGTAGACTCGGTGGACTATGAGGAGTTGTTCGTGTGCACGGCTTGGGCAAATGTTCTGTTGAGAAGCTAGCTTAGAAGTTACGTTAGACTGCTCAGTGCTATATTTGCTTGTCGTGTTAAATTAGAAACTGATGGCTAAATGTATCAATTACATAGTTAGCTTGTTGAGTGCATAAATGAATGAGTGAAACAGACTTTATTCTCTCATGATCGTGTTTCTGAAACAGCATGTTTCCTTTCTTTATGTTTTTGTCCACCTCAAGCTGACTGCATGCCCCAATTCCGAAAAGGTACATAATGTTCCCTACCTTCACCCATATTCAGCTCCCAGAGACCCTACTAGGATCAAGCAGTTCGGCAAACAAGTGAATGACTGCATCAATGAATTAATGCCTTATTTCGTACCTCCTTTTAGACAAAGCGAAAGGTCTGAAGTTGCTTGGCCGTCTTGCTCTGCTGTCTGAAGCTGATCTTTGGTCCATGAATGGACTCCCAAATGAAATATTCCCATCTGACCACCTCAGTCTACTGGCCAAGTTCCAGCTCTGGTGAGTGTTCAGGGTTCCAGGAAGAGGTGCATACATGACCCCAAGTTCACGTGAGGAGTGTATGCAGTGCACTTTTGTTATAAGCTTTCAAACACTGTTGTAAGTTCTTTGAGGCCTTAATCGAGAGATGTGTTCCATTCTCATTGTTCCAGCTACTGAAAGTCAAAGACAGGTACTAAAACACATTTCTTTCCATCAAAGGTTATGACTCCAGTTCTAATTTTTAAACAGCTTCTTCCTTTTGACTGATGAGGTTTCTAAAAAATGTTTTTAGTTTGTTTGTTTTTTTTATTTGCTCTCAATGACTGATGCAGTTGTTTTTAAGACCCAGGGCATTACCTGAAACAGTCAGCAGTGAAGAATTGAACTGGACAGTCTTGAAGCCAAAACATTTTTAACATGAATACTGAATGTACCTAATTTTGTTTTCCAATTTATTTTTGACACCATCTGCTTTTTTTTTGAGCGGCTTTGTATTCTTTCAGTGGAAGAAAAAATAAATAAAGTCTTGCCAATAAATAGGATTGTGTACCACTGTTATTGTTCAAATTAATATTTTTTTAGAGAGTGTGCCATAACAGATCTCCCTTCAAAAATCATCGATGAAAATGTGTAGAGTTATGTACCTAATATATTCTGGTTTTTGTTTTTTTTTAAGGAGAAAGTTTTGAGTCTGAGCTTCAGTTGTCAGATGTAGAAAATGACTTGATAAAGTATGCTTCCTTTTAACGATGAGGGCTGAGTTTTTTATTTTTTCCCCAGTCACTCTGTAGCACATTCATATGACTGTTATCTGGAAATCAGTGCTCCACTGCTGCAGGCTGGAAGACATCGGTTTTCCCAGCTCCCTCCACTAGAGCAGGATCAGACTGAGGGGTTACACAGCACGAGTTCATTATTCCTGCACCCAAGGAGGCATGACTGCTATTCACATGTCTCATTATAGGCACTTCACAGCCTACTGTTCTCTCTGTTCACTTCCCAAGTACATGTTCCAAATCCGTGAACTTCAACCACACAGGAGAGATCCTAAAGGCCAACTTGTACAAAACGCTCTGGCTGTAACAATTTTGATCCTTGTTGATTAAATCTTTGCACATTTTTTTTTTTGAGCAAAGTTTAGCAGTGTGGATTTTTCACACAAGATTGTAAAGAACAAGAGTTTGAAAATAAACAAAAAGCCTGCACAGGAGTTTGGTACATCACTGTTCACTTCCAGTTGCTTGTAATCTTAACACGTGTAAGCGAATCTTTCTCGCGGGATGTTAACATACGTTCGTATAGGTCTGCAATGTAGTAATGATGCTTTAAAAGTAGGTCAGTAAGTTACAGTCTAAGTTTTCTATCTGTTTGTCTATATCCCTGAACATTTCCAGTTTCTAATAATTATTTTTCTCATAGTCTAATGCTCAGATTTATTTATTTTGCATGTAACCTGACTGTACAGGAGTGTAGAAATTCAGGACCATAGAGAAAAGGTTTCATGTAGAAAGGTTTTTTGTTGAACGTTCCTCTCTCACTGGGAAGAGGCCCCGGGGTTTCCCAGAACACACTGGAGGGACTACGTCTCTGGGTTGGTCTGGGGACAAAGAGGTGTCCCCCCGGAAAAGCTGGAGGACGTGGCTGGGGAGAGGGACATCTGGACCTCACTGTTTAGGCTGCTGCCCCTATGACCCGACCAAGCCCAAGATATACATGCATATATACACACATATGATAGATAGATTTTTAGAACCTTGTGCTTTAATGTTTTTCATTTGGGGTATTATGTGAAATGATCAGTGTTGTGAGTTTGTGCTGTCTTTTCCCAACAAATATTTTCCAACCTGAAAAATTCAAACAATCCAATGCCTTACCTTAGTTATGCAAAGCCAGACCAGTACCTTATTTTGAAACCTTTTCTAAAAATTAAACTCTTGTAGAAATCCAAGGCAGAACCTTTTAAGGGCTGCCAGTGCGACCAAACCAAACCATGTGCTGGATTGAAGACCATATGTATGCCATTAAGAAAACATCCTTGATGTTAAATACCACATTTTCTAGTTTTAGCAATAATAATGTGCATACAGTCAAGACTTCCATGTTGAGTTCATCTAGTTGGAAATAAAGTTTGACAAATGAAATGAGTAACATGAATAAACATTATATTGGAGTCGCTGTAGCTCAGCATGTGGTTTGTGTATTTGCCAGATTAAAATTTACATTATTGGAAAAAATAATAGCGCATTGCAATCGTTGTGGATCTCAACGTTTTCATTGTTCTTAAGAATTGCATACAGCTTGCCTTGTGGGAAAGAAGGGTGGGGGGGGAATAGAGCTGCCTTTTCTCTCTAACGCCCAGCACTCGGCTACTTTTTCCACAGCTTTTCTTAGTACTTTGCTGGGTGAAATAGTTTGGCAACTCTCTGATCATTGTTCCATGCTTGAATGGTTAAAAAAACAAACAAAAAAAAAAAACAGCACAAGCAGGTGCTAAGAGACCGAACACAAACAAACGTGAGTGTGTGTGTTCCTGGCTGTGATGAGTTGAGGTTTGTAGCATTTTCTAAATCTATAGTTTACAAGCACTGGCAAAAATTATGTTCACCCCGGTTTTTAAACTTCCTAGCGATTAAACAAAAATTACAGTTGATGGAGGATTTTTGTTTAATAGCTAAACATCCTGGCTTCATGACACATTCCTCATACAAAAGCTGAATCAGTTAATAAAACTAGTTTTGGACTAAATCCATGATTTATTTGTTATGGAAAAACAACAGTGGGTAATCATCCTCCAAGTGTGATCATGCGAGGGGTGTAAATATAGTCTATTAAGATTTGTGGCCAATATATCTTTCACAGATGATGTGTATTTTAGTCCCGACCCACCACCACCACCACCACCACCACCAACATTCACCGTTCTGAGCTACAGTTGAACTTTTACGGTGTTAAAAAAAAAAAAATCATTAAAATTAAAAATCTAAACAACGGCTGCAGTATATGGTGCATTGTAAGTGCTATTTAAAATGCAATGTCTGATCAAACAAAAATACAATTCACATTTTTCACAAACTGATGTTCCATATTTACTGTAATAAAAGTAATAAATCTTTACAACTTGATAAATGCTATTGTTAAGCATACTCAACTGCATCTGTAAATGGTTAGAATGTCAACGTTTAATACAAAAAAAAAAACAGACTCGCATTTAGTGCTTAAAATAACACTATTATAAAAGTAACAAAAACTCAGTCATATGTGACTGATTAAACAGTGAAGATGGGGAAGGCTGACGTTTGGCCACACTGGTGTTTTCAGTCCAATTCCCAAACTTTCTTGTCCATGGTTAAATAGTTCCGTGATGGAAAATGGCGTGCTGAAAGTGACTTTCATTCCTTTTGATGCTCATACAGTACAACTGGTAATGCTACCAAGCAGAGCAACATCCAGTGGACTGCGACGATTAAAAACATAAAACAGTTACACAGCACAGCATTGCTTGTGTACTATAAAACACAGTTAAACAGGACATTAAAAAAGCTAATACAGAAAACTGGAGCATTTTAGATTTGTTGAGATCAGGAAGCAGTGACATCAGCTCTTCCAAAAACACTCAGGTTTTCCTTGTTCCATCCACACTGTAGCATTTTCAGATTTATCTACATTGGAGAGATTCATCTTCAAAAATCAGTATTAGTGTGGACTTGGCCTAAATAATATTCAAACACTGTATCTGCTGCTAAGCACAGACACTATACACTAGATTTGCTTCTTCTACACACAATTTGGTTGATGTTGGTTTAGAGTGGCACTGTAGTTGTGTTTCAGATTGTTGGTGTACCCAGCAGCTGCCTTCCTTCAGATGATCTAAAAGACATATTGAGTGACATACAAACCAAACCCTACGAGCTGTGCTAATGGGAGGGTGGCTTGACTGTGAGGCATTTAAAAGGCACCTAACGAGTGAATTAAAAACTAGGGAGAAATGTAAAAACAAAACCAAGTTAAACAGGCACACACACACACACACACACACACACACACACACACAGCTGTATTTACACAGTTAGGAAGTAGCTGAGTGGAGTGAATTTACAACTCGGTTGAGTCTCTATAAAAGTGGTTGCTTAAAGTGGAGCTGCACAGCTGATTTGTTAAAAGTGACATGGCACCACGTTTGCAAAATTGTACATTACCACCAAGTATTCAATGACGCTTCATCCATGGATTATTGTCCCAGGAGTTGAAAACACATTTTTGTCGTCTTCACGCTCGTTTTATCCTGTGGCAGTTCATCTACGCAGAGCGGTTTAGCTGCCAGACCATTTATTGTGAATTGTACAGTTCAAACGCAAAGACCTCGCTCACACCCTGATCTGGTATCCGTTCACGTCAGCTGGGCCTTTTGGATCCAGAGACTTATCACCTGATAGCCTGGAACAAGACAGAAAAAGAAAGAAATCTGATTCACTGAAAACTTCTTGCTAAAACCACAGCAGCACAAATCATAATTTTTGGCTTGCAAACTAACGTTCTCATAACTTACTGCTAACTTGCTTGCCCTACTGAACACTAAGGGAACTCTTATATACACATATATAATATAGGATAAACCTTTTAATACACAGTATGCAGTTTGTGAGGGCATTTGTTTCTAGAGCAAACAGTCCCTAGGGGTCAAAAATAAAGGTTTTTTATTTGCTAGGTTTTTTAAGTAGTAATTTTCTAAAATGTTCAAGGTTATAAAAACTTTTGAAATTTTGGCTGTAACGTTATTTTCTTGGAGGTTATGGCCTTGGAAAATATGCACGTCCAAAACAATAACATTTCTTTAAAAACTATTATTGTAAACAGTTCAATTTTAATCACATTATTATAATACAATATTAAAATGTTGCAACTATTGCAAGTAAAGTTCAACTGGAGTTTGAGAAATAGAAAAAAAGATTTCGGAGTGGACACTTTTGGACGGACATATTCACATGCTTGTGTAATCATCATTTGAGAATCTGGTTTTGCTCTAAAGTTACATACCTAGATGTACTTAATAAAAATGCCTTTTTTTCCCAATCAGATGCAGTTTTTATAATCACAAGAGATAGAAAAGTGGGAGTGGACATTTTGGACAGACACTTCCTCGCATGTACTCAGATCCACCCTGTGCAGAATATATCGTGGATATTGCCAGAAATGCATGATTTAGTTAAATGACATATGCTGATCTAATTTTGAATGGAAAATTTTTTATGACAAACATCCTCCTTTGAAAATTATTTCAGTTGAAATCCTGAGAATTTTTCAAGTGGGAAACTCAAATTTGTCCAAAATTTAACTTCAAGACAAGCTGCTACTTTTTGTTCATTATTTTTTTATTTGAAGGTACGCCATACTATTGTGTATTTATTCATACATGAAATTTTACATATGTACAGATTTTGGAACAATAACCCTCATTTTATGTATCCCCAGTGCTCCAGAAGACTGAAAAGGCTCGTAACAGCACTGAATCCTTGTTGTAAATATAAAATCAGCTGTGTATTACTTGGCTGTGTGTTCATGGAGTGTAAAGAGTGTCTTCTGATCAGAGCTGAATGCAGAGGGTAATACCTCGTATCGCCACGGCTGTTCTTGCGCATGGGGCTGCCTGGGTTACGTAGAGGAGATCCCATATCTTTCTTCCTGTCCTTGGTGGGAGAAACAGGTGCAGGCTTGCCAATCTGCAATACATTCATTACCTTCATTTAATGTCAGATGACTGATGTATCTATCAAACCTTATTTACATCACAGCGCTAAGCAAAGACTATATTAACAACTTGGATGTTCTCTTGAAGCGGAGATCTTGAAAAACATTTCAAAAGAGATATACTTGAGCCTGAGGTCAGATGCCAGTATGTTAGACCAGCTAATATAAGATGTAACTGTACACTTGGTACCACTCCTCCAGCCATCCACCCACACCAGGCACATCAATCACTAATTGACAGGGATGGATGATGTATGCAAGTATGCAAACGTACACGATCACATCAAGAGAGCAGCAGAGGCAAAGTGCTGAAGGAGGTACCAGGAGAAGTGCTGGGAAAAATAGAGCAGGGCAGAGTACACCCTGGACAGTTCGCCAGGCCATCACAGGGCAGAAACACGCTGACGACAATGCAGCCTACTCTTTTCGAACAGCAGCAATGGTTCTTTTACATGCCTCTCACCACAGACAGTGAGAGACGTGGCTGGCCTTTGATAACCCAGTTAGCTGCACTGGGGGGACAGCAGTGACAACTCTGTGATAGTGGGGCTTTTACCCCGACCTTCAGATCAGTAAGCCAGCACCCTACCACCAGGCCACCACTGCCCCAGAGCATTACATGTGAGGAGAATTTATTTCCTTTGCTACCTAGACCGACAGCTCAAAACTGGCCGACGGCACTGCTAGGAAATGACGAATACTTAAATGGCAACATGTCAGCATGCATTTAGATCAAATATATGCACGCAACATGCACTCTTCGGATTACACGAGCTCAGGTCATCACAATAATACTTACCATTTACTTCTCTTACCTTTCTGTTCAGTAACAAACCCAAGCTGTAAGTTTTCTCAATTACTTTCATGAATCTGTTGAGTTTAACTATGACCTTTCCATTCATGCACGCTATAGATTTGCTCACATACCGTGGTGGCTTTAATCAGAATAATTATTTCAAAAGTTATTAACCATAAGTGTTCATTTCATTTCATTATCCAAACCACTTTATCCTTTATTAAGGTTATTAAGGCAGGAGCCCATCCCAGCCAACTCCGGGCAAAGGTGGGGTACACCGTGAACAGCACGCCAGGCCATCACAGGGCTAGCACACAACCATTCACACTCCCACTCACATCCAGGGGCAATTTGGAACAGCCAATTCGCCTTAATGTGCATGTTTTTGGACCCTGGGAGGAAACCGGAGTTCAAAGAGGAAACCCATGCAAGCACTGGGAGAACATGCAAACTCCTTAATTATTTTAGCCATTGTTGTGTATCCCTAATACATATACTGTATATTATAAGAGAGAGAGACATTGACTGTAAAGAAGGCATGCCAAATAGCAATGCTTAAAGGGTACCTGTGGAGAATTTGTATTACTAGCTCTTTAAAAAGATTGTGTATGACATTAGCAGCTAGGTCAGCAATGTCAGCCCTTGCTTCTTTTCAAATATGTGCGAGTGCTGCTACTCTATTACTACCAGGCATGCGAAGCGATAGGTTTCCTTCTTCATTGGCTGTTCCAGCCCTGGTAGTGACTCGAATTTGTTGTTTTATCCTGTGGGCTGGGCTGCGTGCAGCAGACACCACTCTAAGATAACACATTATCGGCCAGTGCCGAGCCGTGTCACCAGGAAAATGAGTGCAAAGCATAAGGCTGCACAAACAACAAGCACAGAAAACACGGAAAACAAAAACATAACGTCAGCACAGACCACATTCTGAAAAGGTTTCCTTTTGGACGCAATTCAGTAGACTGTGAAGACTACTTCAACCTGACCTGCTGTCTGCGTGATTTCCAGGCAGAAGTACACTCCTGGGCAAAAAAAAAAAAAATGAGCCATGTCTGTATTTTCCAAAATTTTAGTAATTATTAACTATAACATATAAACATATTGATTTGAGATATGAGATATGAATTTAGATTTTCGCAAACATTCAAGTCTCTTGGTTCGACTCGCTGAAAGTTTCTTGCATCTGGAAATGTCCAAATTCGTCAGCCTCCCAAAATTCAGTGGTGTTACTAAACTTTTGTGCAACTAATTTATGTTGGATGTGCCCAGATGTTCTCTACTGAGTTCAGATCTGGACTCTGTCCCAACCAGAACAGGAGCTTGATGTCCGTTCTTGTCCAGCCAAGCTTTAGTGGCCTTGGCGGTGTGGGCTGGAGTGTTTATTGAGTATAAAACTAATTATTTGATTTAAATTAGCTGGTGTTCAGACAAACCATCACCATTAACAGGTAACGATGTATTCTTGGCTGTTACATACTTCTGCCGCTATACCTACAGATATGTCATCTCAATGTTGGCTCAGTTTTTTTTGCCCAGGTGTGTACATCGCACGAAGCCCAAGCTCTAAAACTGGATGCTGTTTCTATGGAATTCCTTCATAAAAATTCAAAGGATGACAACGAATGGGAACAGCACCTGGCCAAAAGTACCCAGTAAAAGATAAGAGCCTTTAGAATGCGTAGAGTTTTATCACCTAAAATGTGGCTCGTTGCTTGATTACTTGCGCTGGACAACCCGGCCCAACGACTTCCGTTCACTTCCGGGAAAAAAAATGGTTGTTCTGTATTGGTTCAGCCAGTAGTAATCCACGGGATAAAACTGCCCAGTATGGTGCTTTTTATGGTCATTTATGTTAAAATAAGCATCTGTATCGTTAAACGTATTACATTACGCACAAATTATACTGTAAGGAGGACCAATACTGCTACTCTTAAAGCCTAATAAAAAAAGAAGAGCTTTGAGATAAACAAGTTACAGTTCTTCTAAGTACACCACAGCCATTACTGCAGCACTGACGGTTTAATTTCCAGCTTTCTAAGCCACTGACAAGGCTGACAATGCTGTGTTTACACTGTGGCTGAGGCAACCGAAACTCAAGCCAGGGTTCTTCCTCCCTCTAATAGATACTGTAAGGAACACGTCTCCAGGCTGTCACAGTGCTACACTTTTAAATAGTCCTAAAGCCTTTTATCCACCGCATCTGTGTTTACACTTTGGCTGAAGCAGCTGATGACATCCGGTTTGCTCGGTTCTAAAATAAACTGGGAGAGTTGAACTGAACATAACTTTGTTGTTGATTTATTTGGTGATAATTGTGCTAACATAACCCTGTATGATGGTACGGCATGAGATCAGGTCTCAGAAATTTTGCTCACCTTGAGCCTCATGTCACGTGTATGCCTCTCCAGCTCCTTCTTCAGCTCCTCTTTCGACAGCTTCTCCACATCCAGCACCGAGTGCTTCCATTCGATCTGCTCCACGCTGTGTGGGTCATGTGACACGTACTGGCCAATCTTCACTTTGCGCACCTTGTGCCAGTAACCCTTATAAGCAGTCTGAAACTCCTGTAACAAGTCAGCGAGCGTGCGGTACTCCAGCGGCTTGAACATCAGATCCGTGCGCCGGCTGATCCCGAGAGCTCCGAACCGGCCGCCGCTGTGGATCCCCAACACAATGTGGCGGAAGTGGCTCCCTGAGAACTGAGTTTTAAAGCTGATGGGGAAGCGCTCCACAGTTGGCATACTGTTCGTGAGGTAACTGGAGTGTAGGTCTGGTTAAGAAATAAGGTTCAGCGGCACTAATCAGATTCCTACCAAAAAACTAGCTTAATACGATTTATAATTAGTCATCAGCGGTCAGGCTGATATCACTGAAAAGTATAGGGACTGAATAAGAAATATTTAAGATTTATTCCATGACAATGAATCATATCTGGCTGGAGTACCTGAAGTGTCCTCCTCACGGAAGATGTTCCTGACGTCTGTGCCATAAAATAATTCACATTTTCATGAGGATTCTCCATGTGCTTCATTTTTCTGACAGAACTCATTTCTTCAGTTCTCTTCAGTGCAAACACACCGACTTTACGTGTAACTTCTCCAATGATTTTATACAGAGCTGAACTATAACAGGACAGTGGTGGCTTAGTGGTTAAGGCGATGGGTTACTGATCGAAAGGTCAGCGGTTCATTCAATCACTATCACCACTGTTGGGCCCTTGAGCAAGGCCCTTAACCCTTAATTGCTCAGTTGTATAAAAATGATAATTGTAAGTCGCTCTGGATAAGAGCGTCTACCAAATGCTGTAAATGTAAATAGACACCTGCCAGGAAGCAGTTGTCCAGAAGTCACTTATCGGGTTGTTAGGAGCAACCAAGCAGTGAGCCCTTTTGACCTAGCGATGTGATGAGTCAGTCGTAGGAGGAGATAAATACCACTGTGGCTACGGGGTCCCTCTGCCTCTCTTGCTCTCTCTCTGTCTCTCATGTACTTACATGTGCAAATGTAATATTTAAGAGTTCTTGACATGGTTAAGTGTGTGGGTTTTTGGGTGTTCATAGGCTCCCATAAACTTTTCTCCAGTCCAATACTGTTGGAATTTTGGACACATATGGTACCACAGTGGTGCAGAGGTTAGCACATCCACCTCGCAGCAATAGGTCCTGGGTTCGAGCCCCGTGCCTGGCGTGTTCCTGTGTGGAGTTTGCATGCTCTCCCTGCGCTTGTGTGGGTTTCCTCTGGGTGCGCCGGTTTCCTCCGTGCATTTGAATGTGAGTGTGAATGGTTGTGTATGTGTGTGTTACCCTGCGATGGTCTGGTGAACTGTTCAAGGTGTACCCAGCCTTCGCCCAGAGTCGGCTGAGATAGGCTCCACCCTCCTCGCAACCTCAATAAAGATAATAAATGGCTTGGACAATGGTGCTGGAGTATTATGTGTAGATGTGAGTGTATTAAAGACAACAAATACAATAATAATTAAACCTGTCTATACAGTATATTAGTAAAGAAATAAACCACCTAGGACTCTCTTTGTGTCCATACGGCTCCTAATCCTAAAGATAGCGAATAACGACTGTAACGTCGCTATTCCAGGACAGTTCCAAAAGCATTCTGGCTGTACACTGATGTCCAGAAGAAAAGAAGGCCCGTCAGCAGACCCTCTGACCTGCGTGGGCAGGTTTGAGCTGTGAAACTTGAAATGTGGGTGAGATATGATAATGGTCCGGCATTTGTAATGATGTGACTGTTCAATATTTTAATACGCTAACTGTCTGGTCTAGTCTCTGCTGGAAAACTCTTGCTGATGGTTGAGTCTTGGGCAGCAGTGAGCTGTGTGGATGTTCTGGTCCATACGTCTCTTTGTTTCCTCTAATCTAGTCATCCATACCGAGAACCCATTCACTCAGCCATCAGCCATAACATTAAAAACATTAGAGCCACTGACAAGTGAAGTGGACAACATCGATCATCTCGTTCGTCACCTCGCAGCAACGTCAAGGTTCTCGGTTTGAACCTTGCTGCTGACTGGGTCCCACATGTCTGGAGTTTCCATGTTCTTCCTGTGCTTGCATGGGTTTCCTCTGGGTGCTTCGGTTTCCTTCTACAGTCAAAAGGCATGGGGTCAACTGGCTACTCTAAATTGCCTATAGATTTTGTATGTGTGTGTGTGAATAGTTGTTTGGGTCTGTGTTAGCCCTGTGATGGATTAGAAACCTGTTCAAATGGTACCCCACCTCTCACCCAAAGTCAACTGGTATTTGGCTCATTTAGAAAATTTTACGGTATCAGTTAAACATTTCATGGCTACGAAAGACATCTTGAGAACTTAGTTCATGCAAACTTTCATACTTATATCAAAGCCTCAATATATTTATTTGTAGTCATGTTTTAATTTATAATCATCATCATCATCGTCATCATCATCTTCTTCTTCTTCTCCTTGGTCTGGGGTCGAGTCGTGGGGGGCAGCAGCCTAATAAGTGAGGTCCAGACGTCTCTCTCCCCAGCCACTTCCTCCAGCTTTTCTGGGGGGACGCCGCGGCGTTCCCAGACCAGCAGAGACATAGTCCCTCCAGCGTGTTCTGGGTCGAACCCCGGGGTCTCTTCTTCTTCTTCTACTTCTTCTTCTTCTTCTTCTTGTTCACTTCGTATTATTCCCAAAACACTACACTGGGGAGGCATTCTAATCAGGTGCTTTAATTTATTCATTCTGATCAGCTTCTTTAATTTATTTATTTTAAAATAATCACCATGTCAGTGGCTCCGTAAGCTACTGGTGATATGAAAAGAGTGCAATTAAAATGAGAGTCTTCAGGTATCAGGTTGTCGGAAGTGTGAAAATCTGTGGTTTATAAATAGAAGCTGTAAAAGCCTGTCATGTTGGATAAGTTGTTGTTGTTGTTTGTTGTTGTTGTTGTTGTTATTGTTGCTTTTGTTTTTCTTTCACATGCATTTTCTAAATGTCTAAAGCCTCACGAACAGTACCTAAGACTTTCACTAGAGGTCGTGAACGTGTAAGGCGCCACAAATGTTCCTGCTGTTCGCAAAAATTCTTCGGCTATACGGTAGCTCATGTCGATCAATCTTCTTGTCCGGGCAACACACTCAGACTTAAGACTCCAAAACCAACTCCAAAAGTTGACTTTCCCGCATTTCACAACAAAAGCACGAAAGTTAGCAGAACTTTGGAAGGTTGTAATGAACTAAAACTTAGAGATCTAAGTACTAACAACTCACTAACTGGTGTTGAAACATACAACTACCCTGCTTTACCGGACTGACCTAAATTATTGCATCTAGTGAGTAAAACGTAGATTTTTCAAGTTTTTACAACTAAAAATACCCTATCAATGAATTCTTAGCCCTGTTGACGAATTCTTCAAGTATGATTAGGATAAATGCATTTTTTTACCCTTATTATTTAAACGTTACTCGCTAACTGTCTGTTCAATGTAAACTAATACCTGCGACTTGCTATTTGCGCTGCCCTGACGTAGCATGAGCAACACTTCAAAAAGCTTGAAGTAGCCGACTATAAATAAATGGCATAAACAACCTCCATGCATGATGGTGGTGGTGGTGTGTGCGAGTGCATGTGTGTGTGAGAGTGTGTTTTGTGTGGGTATGTGTCCTTGTCACACAAAGTGTGCATGAGCATCATCAGACAAAAGAAAAAAGGAGCAGTGACCCATTTAGGGAAAAAAAAAGCCCCAAACCTTTATGCTAGTAATTAAATTGTGGTTACTTAGCAACATGATTTCAAATTCTAAAGAAGGACAGGGAAGAAGAAGAGTGCGGGATAAAGATGAGTGGGTACAGAGATGGAGCGAGGGATGAAACGTGGAGTTTCTCAACAAGTGTCTTCCTGAGGTTATGAAACACTGTCGGTACAGACGATCCTGGAGGGAGTATATTTCTGTCAGGGATGTCTCCAAAAACGTCACGGCAACCTGCCGAAAAATCACGTCTAGGGCGTCTAGTGATTCATATGACGAGCTAATAAGATACTGGGGCCTGTCAAAGCTGTGAGTTGTGAGTCATACTCTGATGAGGCTGCGAAAGGAGGAATCGGACACGAATACAGGAAACTGCTGTGTGTCCAAACTGTGAAGCAATTAAAGGCAAGCTGTGTGGCGCCGAGAGGAAAATATTTTCTTTCCTAATTGCGATTATTGTCACACCTTTTAACATGGTTTGCAATTACTCTACCTGTTCTTATTTTTTGCGATGGACACTGCAGGTCAAAAGTTTTAGATCACCTCCATTTTTTTCAGTTTTCTTAGTATACTTTGAAAGTATACAGCGAAAATAAATAAATAAAAACAGTTGGAGGCAAAAAAAACCCCCCAAAACAAACAAAAGTAGTCATGGCATTGTTCTGTTTAATACACTCTCACTCCCTCATTTGCCGAACGGCTTAGTCCTATTAGGGTCAGGGGAAGACTGGAGCCTATCTTAGCTGACACTGGGCGAAGGCAGTGTACTCCCTGAACAGGGCCAAGACACACACAAACCATTCACACTAACATCTACACCTAGGGGCAATTTGGAACAGCCAGTAACTCTTTAGACTGTGGGAGGAAACCGGAGTACCCGGATGAAACCCACGCAAGCACAGGGACAACATCTAAACTTCACACAGAAGAGCCCTTGCCGAGCCTGGGACTCAAACCCAGGACAGTGTTTGACATCTCAATTCTAGCATTATCCAATTGGAATAGTTTTTTATTCCCTAATAGCAGACCAATCACATTGTGCCATTGCTGTGTAGTATATACCAATATAGCATGTACACAGTGTGTTTCTATGCTCACCCAGGACCTTCCACAGTGAAGTGGAAGCCTTATGTCACAGGGTGCCCTCATGTCTGTCTTCCTTCTGGTTTTCTCTCTTTTTAGTTATTCTTCCACAGTCAGTCATGTCGGAGTCCCTGCTTGCACTCAGCAATGATAAACTCTCATCTTTAACCATTACACTGTTAAGAGCACACCTAACAACCTTTCTCTGTGTGTGTGTGTGTGTGTGTGTGTGTGTGTGTGTGTGTGTGTGTGTGTGTGTGTGTGTGTGTGTGTGTGTTTTTTTGTTGAGGTACACATGCTACTCAAGGTTCCTCTTAAGGTTTGGTCCTCGTGTTGTCTGAGGGAGTTTATCCTTGCCACAGTCTTCGACAATCTGTTTCTCCCATAATCACACAATAACCATTTGGACATGATGGATAAACACAATTTAAGGAATGCATCAGCTTCACCATTATTTTGCATGTTGTTTGAATATTTTCCAACTTTTTATTCCCAACCTTTGAAAGCGACACCATTTGATTTTTGAAACAGCAAATGTGCAGGTTGTTAAATACCACAGGCGCAGCCCATATTTGAATAATGATCCTTTCTTACTCGTCTTTTATCTTACAATTGTGACATTTCTAAACACTACGTGCACCTTTTCAAACACCGCAGCACTGGGAATATTTCCTTTAGCATCACCAAGCTTGATTAAATTCCTAACACATCTAAACTTTAACCGCTGAGACCAAGAGAATGAGACTTTATACCTATAACAGTAATCTATCTGCTACTGCTAGTAGCTATTAGCGTTAAGCTATTCTCTGCTGTGAGAGTTATAACAATGCTAGCCGAGCTCGGGATTAATCAATTAATACCACTCGGGGTTCAAATCATATTTCTTCCATGTTTTATTTAGCACCAGCTCTGCAGGCATTTATTAAAGTCTTAGGAATGTATATATTATATTTTCTTTATGTTTTATTTAAGTTTTATTAAAAAACAAACAAACAAAAAAACATATGGAAATTCAACCAATAAGAAGATAAACAGTGTGCATGCTAATCCTATCATCAAACTTTAACCGTGTTCATTTTTTTACGATTTAGCAACAATTTTTTATTATTTATTTATTTTTTGACAGACGTATTTAGAATGGAAGCAAAACATTTAACATAAAACAGTCAGATAAAACTACAACAAATATGAATATATTTATACTTCTATATCTTTACAGTTCAACTATAAGTTCATATCCATAATAAAGTATGAACACGTTAATAATATCATGTTATAATACATTTATAAACCGGCATACATATTATTATTAATGAAAATGCGTGAAAATACTTTATTGCACTTTACATACGTTGGTTTCTTTATTATGCATTATAAATAGGTAACATGATGCATTACAAGCAAGAGGTAATAAGAGGTAATAAGATGCTATAACATCATGGTGCATTATGAGACGATAGTGAATAATAGCAATATAATATGCTTTAAGTTTAAGATATAATGCTTTTATAAATGCATTATACACAATGGTACAATCTGTACTACTTTTTCCATACACAATTACATAAAAACAATGTGTGTAATGCCTTATGAATGTAATAATACACTGTTTTACATATAGTGAGACTTTTGGTGCAATTATCTGGCGCAATTTTCATCACACAGGCACAAAATCGTGTCTCGACTTTATTCCAAAGCTGAACGATCCGATGCCTAAACAGAGACTGCCCCACTCCCAGATTTATTGTAGTGGCCAGGGAATAGACAGTAAAGATTGTCCAGAGGACATGTTTATCACAACTGTACCTGTGAAATGTGCAATACAAATCAAGAAACATCCCCACAGAGCAAACCAGATAAAGGAGTCCTTGTACAAGGCCGGTGATGGAGACTCGAACCTGTTTTCGGAGAAGCTGAGTGTGGATGTTTGTACCACTTTTAGTCATCTTCTTAATGTGCTGGTACAGGAAGCTCACCATGGTGCCGGTTAATGCCAGCATGGTCAGCAATCCCAGAAAAACCAATGTCATTGTTACAGCATCCAAAGTGTCCAGAAATTGATCGAGTTGTATCATTGAGGGACTGATGACTTCAGTTTCAATCGTGCTGTTGACTTGTGGAGCCAGATCACGGACAAGCATCAGTTCTAATATGTAATAAACCAGGAAGTAGAATTTAGTGAAGATGATGAGCATATACACAACCAGTCTGATGTTCCTCTTGAGCCACTTGAAACAGGCGGTCCTACCCGGGACAATCTGAGTACAGTAGAAGAGGTTCAGCCACAGAGTCGTGGGAATGCTAACACGAACCGCATAGAACATGAATGCGTCCACTGCGTGCTGAAGATCACAGCTCACGGCGAAGATACCAAATATGAGATTAAAGATCAAACTGAGCTGGAACAGACTGGTGCAGAAGATCATGAGCACCAGCAGTGTTATCAGTGGCTGTCTGATGTTCATCGGCTCGCCCAAGGGAAAAGTCAAGCAGAAAACATAAAACAGGTTTATCATAAGACCCAGTGCAGCGCAAGATACGTTCACACCAGCACAAATAATCAACTCCATCGTGAGAACGCGACCTCTGGGGACAGAGTCTGGCTCTTCTAATGAGCAGATTTAGTTGGTCGCTCCCTTTTTTCTGCATGCAGGTGGTCATGATGCCAGAAGTGCAATGGACTGTTACTGATTTACATATGATATATGAAAAAAAAAAAGCTTTCTATAGAGGACAACAAGCATCACGGAAATACTAATAAAGCATTTCATGAATTCATAATGAGCAGCACAGTGGTGTAGTGGTTAGCACGTCAGACTCACAACAAAAACGGTCCTGGGCTTGGTGAGGGTGTTTCTGTGTGGAATTTGAATGTGCTTGTGTGGGTTTACTCTGGTTACTTAAAACTATATTATTTATTATTATTATATTTTATAAACTGCTTAATCCTAATTAGGGTTGCAGGGAGGCTGGCGCCTATCTCAGCCAACTCTGGGCGAGGGTTTTTCAAAAGACACAACGATTCTTTTACATGCCTCTCGCCACAGACAGTGAGAGACATGGCTGGCCTTTGATAACCCGGTTAGCTGCACTGGGGGACAGCAGTGACTTGGTGATAGTGGGGCTTGAACCCCCAAACCTTCGGACCAGTAAGCCAGCACACTGCCACTGGGCCACCACTTCCCCTATATATATGTTTAGGAATTATTTTTAAAAGTTACTTTATTCATCCCCCAGTGCAGCTAACTGGGTTATCAAATGCAGGCCATGTCTCTCACTGTCTGTGGTGAGAGGCATGTAAACGAACCATTGCTGATTTTTGTCAAGAGTAGGCTGCATTGCCGTCAGCGTGCTTCTGCCCTGCGATGGCCTGGCGAGCTGTCCAGTGTGTACTCTGCCCTCGCCCAGAGTCGGCTGAGATGGGCGCCAGCCTCCCCGCGACCCTAATTAGGATTAAGCGGCTCAGAAAATGGATGGATGGATAATTTATTCATTTTCTGAACCGCTTAATCCTAATTAGCGTCACGGGGAAGCATGTGCCCTTCTCAGTCGACTGTGGGCGAGGGAAGAGTACACACTGGACAGCTCGCCAGGCCAACACAGATTAAAAGATGTCATCAATGGAATAGTGACCCATCAGTGAAATGAGGAGTTATGAAAAGAACATGTGAAAGAATCAATAGCTACAGTACATTACATAATTTATTTAAAAATTCTGAAACAAATAAAAGATTTTGTTCCTTTTCTTATTTCTATTTGCTAATAATATGATAAAAGATTTAGCTTCTTTTCTTACCTTTTCCATGACATTCCCAAACCTCAAGCAGTAAAATGAGGCAGTGAATATTGGCCATGTAGCAAGCTCTCTGATTGGTTACAGAGCTGCGCCATCAAATACCTTAACACAGCGGTCCCCAACCTCCAACATGAACCAATACTGGGACACTGCATATTTGCTACCAATTGAAAAAATAAATGTAAGAATAATGTTTATGATTATGATTATTGTTGTTGTTGTTGTTGTTATTATTATTATTATTATTATTATTATTATTATTATCTCCACCACAAATATGGTGTTTTTGTGATGGTAGTGTAATATCTGGCGTTTGTGAGGCTGTGAACAAAATCCTGGAAACACCTAATCTTAGATTTTTACCAAACTTGGTGGGGGCACTTCCCTACCTGAGTCCCAAAGATAAATTGATTTTGGAATGCCTGGGTCAAAGGTAAAGGTCAGATCAAGGTCACAGTGTTTTGGTGAAAGACATTTTCCATGTTAAGCTGAAAATGCTTATATCCTGCAAGACCCACAAGTGCAATTATGGACAGATAATAAACCATATACACACTTTCAAATGACATAATTACCTTTGCCCTTGAGTGACCTTGAAAGGTCAAAAACAAGGTCAGGGGCTTTGAGTGTTAATAAATTCAAAACAAGGGCTGATAGACATTCCGTGACTGTGGAACACTAATAAGAAAGCAGATATGGACTATAAAATGCCACTATTACCTGAGTGACCCTGAAAGGTCAAACCCCAGCCACTGCCTCTCTTAGTATTACATTCAGTTTATGCAGTAATTACATAGCAAACTTGTTGCAGGAACCTCCCCCCACGTGGTTTTCCTCCGGGTAGTCTGGTTGTCTTCCACAGTCCAAAGACACGCACATTTGCCTGTTTGCCTATGTTAGACCAGCAATTCACTGGCGACCTCTTCTGGGTGTACTCCACCTTTTGCTCGAAGTTGCACAACCCAAAACTAGGTGGTACTGAAAATGGATATAGGGATAGATGGATGTTTTGAGATACAATATAGGAATATTCAACATTTAAAAAGAGAATCATATAACAAATATTCTTACTGTGATTACATTATAGGCAGACCCTAGATTATCACTCATACTTGGACCTGAATGCCGGTAGAACGCAAAAGCTCTATATATAAGAGGATGACTTGTGTTTTCCGCCTTGCCTATCGGACTTCCCTCTTTTCCCTGCTTCTAGAATTACAATTATTATCCAGTCACTTAAATACCATGATTATACCCTTCAGGTCTTAGGAACAAGCCCCTGTCTTTTTGTGTTCATACAGGGTGAGTCACAAGATGGCTGATTTTTAGAGGTTTTTTTTTTTTTATAGTACAATTTTCATGTTCATACTGTATGATCTTTGGCTTTGCTAAGATGTAGGCATGTAACAGATATGTAAAGAGGACAAGGAGTTGATTTGAACGCATCCCTGGGATAACACCTATTGACACCATGCACTACTGTATGCACATCATGATATAGGCTTTCTTGTGAACTTGTGAAACATCATGAAATGTTATCAATTTGATTACAAGTACTGTATGAATGACTGTATGAATATACTGTACCTCCACCATGCAGCATGGATAATGTAGCAAATAGGCCCTACATGGGTATTGGTTTTATAGTATATGGACGTGACCAAATTACCTAAAATAACTCTCTTGTTTGAAGGATTTATGACATAGTTCAGGTTTGACCTTTGGGAGTCACTCATGGTCAAAGGTAATTATCTCATTTAAAAGTCCCTAAAAGGTTTCCTTTTAGTGTTCCCCAGAAATTGTATGTCCATCTGCACTAATTCCAAAGTTATTAGCACTCAAAATCCTGTGACCTTGATTTTGACCTTTCAAAATCACTCAAGGTCAAAAGGGATTATACTGTTTGAAAGTGCATATATGGTTTCCTATCTGTCCCTCACTGAATCTATGGGTCAATGTCACTTTGTTTTTGAGATATAAGCATTTTGAATTTAGCATGAGAAATGTCTATCTCCAAAAATTTTTGACCTTGCACTGACCTTGCCCTTTGACCCAGACACAAATCAAATCATCATGGAACTCACATAGTGTTCCCAATCCATGCATGGGTGCGGTCAGGATTTTGTTCACAGACAAACTGACAAACAAATTCAGGTGATCATAAAACTCCTTTTTTTTGCGGTGGAGGTAATAAAGGTGAAAATATGGGACAGATTCTGATAGACTCTTCTTGTCCCCTCAAATCTGGATTCCCGAATGTAACTTACCAAATTCTCAGGATTGATGCTCAGGGATATAAAGCAGTTACCTCGACTGTTTCTTGTTCACTATGCTGTCCATACTATGTTATTCTTGTAGCTATATTAATGAGTAAACACAACTACCCCAGCTTGTGCAATTAGTCAGCTTAGTTGTAAATGGGAGGGGACAAAATATGCCCAAAACTCATGACCAAGGTTTATCATCAACAGTGTAGATCATCAGAATATGTGTTTCCAGTCGACTTTGTTTCTGGTCATATTATTTACTGTAAGATATGAAACAGAGGTTATTATTAGTATCAAGCTCCCAGAGTTCTAGTACCCAGACTTGTAGTGTCTAATCTTTTTTACATTTCCTGACACACAGCAGTCTATAATCCTAGTGTGTCTCAGTGTGGGAGAAAAGGAATAGATTTAGTGTCACCTTTCAGAATGGCGCCAAGCCATTCTTTACTTCACTAAAGAATGTTCACTTTATCCACTTTAATCTACTCATCCCACTACATACCTCCTCCTCCGCTTCCCCGGCTTTTCTTTCTCGCCAAACTCTTCTCTAGTCTGTCAGTTACATTGTCTAATCCCTTCAACTGCTTCTTTTAATTTGCTAATAGTAATAATAATAATAATAAGAGGAAATAATAATAATAATAATAATAATAATAATAATGATAATAATAATAGGCAGCACGGTGGCACAGTGGTTAGAAAGAAGTCCTGGGTTCGATTTTTGGGCATGGGCATGTCTGTGTGGAGTTTGCATGCTCTCCCTGTGCTTGCATGGGTTTCCTCTGGGTACTCCTGTTTCCAACTAGAGTAAAAAAATATGCACAGTAGGCTAATTGGCTGTTCCAAATTGACCCTAAATGTGAGTGTGAGTGTGAATGGTTGTGCATGTGTTGACCCTGCGATGGCCTGGTGAGCTGTCCAAGGTGTACCCCACCCTCGCCCAGAGTCGGCTGAGATGGGCGCCATCCTTCCCGCGACCATAATTAGGATGAAACAGCTTTGAAAAAGGAATGAATGAATAAATTAATAATAATAATAATAATAATAATAATAATAATAATAATTTAAAAAAAAAAAATAATAATAATAATGATAAAGTTCACTTCACAGGAAGAAGGTCATAGGCTCAAGTCCCAAGTTCGGCAAGGGCATTTCTGTACAAAGTTTGTATGTTTTTCCCATGTGTGTGGAATGTGTGGGTTTCCTCCCTGTACTCCGGTTTCCTCCCACAGTCCAAAGACATGCCCAATAGGCTAATTGGCTTATCCAAATTGCCCCTAGATGTGAATGTGAGTGTGAATGGTTTTGTGTGTGTGTGTGTGTGTGTGTGTGTGTGTGTGTGTGTGTGTGCATGTGTGTGTGTGTGTGTTGTATGTATGTTTGCCAAGCTGTTCATGGTGTATCCCCCTTTGCCTAGACTCAGATGGGGTGGGCTCTAGCCTCCCTGTGACCTTAATAAAGGATGAAGTTGAGAAAATGACATGACATGACAAAGAAGAATGTGAATGTTTGTTTCTGTGTTTAGTTCAGGGTGTACCTCATCTCTCACCAGTTGGGACTGACTCCACACTGAAGGATATGTAGTACAGATAATGAATGGATAAGTGCACAAACTGCACAGCCTGTGGTTCACAGTTATAAATTAGTTTGATATAAGGTAAGTATTGTTGTGTAATGGAAAAAATATTGCAACAAAACACATGCAGTGATACTTTTCTGCATATTAAGAAATCTGCTATATCTAGTCCTGTACATGAGTTGAATCTTCTCTAAAAAGAAAGTCTTTGCATTTTTTTGTCACTCAGAGGTTTATAGTACCTCGCAAAAGGAATGCAAGGGGTTGGTGACTTTGATGTCTTTGATAATCATACATGAAACGATTCTAAACAAAGTAGTCATCATAATAATGATTATGAGCAAATGCCAAGCTTGAAACAGTAGCCCATTTTTATAATGTATTCCATTTACCTTGGAAGTCGAAAGTCAGGGTTAGGAATGATTTCACATCTAAGTTGACCACCATGTGATAGAAAGAGTCGGAAAATTAAGATGGACGCCTCAAGTAAAGCTATTATTGTGCTTGCTCTTTTGAAATCTAACCAAGTACAGAACAAATATGACATCCAGCTCAAAAACACTACAAAAGAAGAAAAAAGCATGGAAGCTACATTTTATTCATTTGCATTTTATTTTCAGAACCACTTTATCCTTTATTCTGGTCACAGGGAGGGTGCAGCCCATCCTAGCCCTTCTCCGGGCGAAGGTGGGGTACACCCTGAATAGCTCACCAGACCATTGCAGGGTAAACACAGATACCTAGCCACTCACACTCACATTTACACCTAGGGACAATTAAGAATATCCACTTAGTCATGTCCAAATTGTCTGGATGTCCTCTGGGTACTCCGGTTTCCTCTCACAGTCCAAAGGCATGCACGTTAAACTACATAATTATCTGTTCCAAATTGCCCCCAGAATTGGATGTGAGTTTGAATAGTTTTGTGTGTGTGTGTGTGTTGGCCTGTAATGGTCTGGTGAGCTGTTCTGGATGAACCCCACCTTTGCCCAGTATCGGGTGAGAGAGGCTCCAGTCTTCCTGTTACCCTAGAAGTAGGATTAAGCAGTTCAGCAAATGAGTGATGAGTGAATGTACATTATACTGTGTTGGCTGTCTGTGTGATCAATATTATCTGATTATATTCGCATGCATGCAATATGCAATTTCTTCATTCAGCTGGTCAAAATTTAAGATCTCGCCTTAAGTGTTTAGCGTTAAAGGAGATTGTATTGTTTGAGGGGATTTTGGAAAGATTGGTGTAATTATGTTTTTAGGGTGAGGAGGGATACAATGTTGGTATTAGAAGTGACCAGCATCTGTCTATGAGCTCTGTTAATCTGATCAGAGATTATAGAAGGAGAATCAGCCATTAAATCCAGTGACTAGCCTTATAATCCTACTCAAAACAAGACCCACGCACATGTCCACTACGCATGATACACACTAATTTACAGCCACATGAAAAAAGCTTTAAATTACCGACTGCAAGCAAATTAACCTCAAAACCTTGGAGCATTGGTCGATACTTGATTTGCATAACTTAATTCAAAGGTGACTGGAATTTGAATTAGCATGTAGATCCTGTTCATACAAGGTTTGGAGAAAGAGGAACAGGATTTGTGGACGTCTGTGTATGAATAATCATTGGCATGAGTAAATGTATGATGAAAAATACAGCAGCGTACAAGGGACATTATTAATGGCACTACAACATTGCTATTATTTTAATTTTCACCCAGCTGTCCTCTAACATGGCATAGAAAGTAAAAACACACACCCTGTCTTATTGACCTGGGCCAAACTGTCCTAATCATGTCCTTACTGAACCATGTCCCCAGTTGACATGGCTCCAGGGAGTCGGAGGTGACTTTGTAGGTTTGTGGGGTGGGGATTTAAGACATGAGATTTGATCGTAAGATAGGTGGGAATTATTGGACTGCATATCTGGGGGATCAGTTTTCTGCATTAATATTTAAACAGGACACCTGTTAAAAAAAACAACAACAAACCCCCCCCCCCACCACCACCACCACCACCACCACCACCACCATTCTACTCCCTCTACCCATGGACATCAAAGACCGCAGATACATTACATAGACTGTCCTCTCCGATGGTTCAATTCATCCACCTTCACCCATGTGGGTTCTGCCGTTGACCATCCACCAATGGGACTGGAGGTGCATATTGGCTGTTGGCGTGCCCTTCGACAGGTACTGCTTTTTGTAATGCTGGGTGAAATGCCACCCTCCTCACCAGCAGGGCGCTGGTGGGGCAGCCAGTTTAGATGCCGCCCACTCATCCATGTGGCGGGTTGTACTGGCTTACAGTGTTACCAGTAGCAGACACTATGTCTGACCTGACAAATTTTGTGCATAAAAGAACGCTGCAACATGCTGTCTATATCACTGTCTGTAGTTTATCTCTTCAGTGAAATTTTCTCATGCATGTCAATGATCAAAAATGTCTACCATTCATAAACACAAACAGAAACCAAAGCTACGGGATCTATAAAGCTAATGGAGTCTTTCTTTTCCAAAGACCCACCATTCATTCATTCATTCATTCATTCATTCATCTTCCAAACCGCTTAATCCTATTAGGGTGGCGGAGAGGCTGGCGCTTATCTCAGCCGACACCGAGTGAAGGCAGGATACACGCTGTATAGCTCACCAGTTTATCGCAGGGCAACACACACACACAGCCATTCACACTCACACCTAGGGGCAATTTGGAAAACCCAGATAGCCTAATGTGCATGTCCTTGAACTGTGGGAGGAAACCTGAGTATGAGAATGAAACCCATTCATGCACATAGAGAACATGCAAACTCCACAAAGAAACGCCCAAGCCTGGGACTCGAAGCCAGGACCTTCTTGCTGTGAGGCGGACGTGCTAACCATGGGGACAGATCTATGTCAGCCCTACTCATATAAGATGGGAGCCTTGCTTAATCAGTTGGGAACCCTACTCAGTTAATTTGGGTTAGGGTTAAGGTTAGGGCTGTTGTAACAGTTGGACTAATAGGCTGTAGGACCAATGGGCTGTCAGAATATAGGGCTGTAATTGCTAACTACTGAGCCTCCGTGTCACCCAAGACCCCCCAGTGGTGGAAATGCTGTACAAATCCCTACAAATTTTTTTGTATAATTCATACAAACACACAAACAAAGGGTAAAACATAACATTCTTGAGCGGAGAGGAAATTATTGGCCACAAATGAGTAATTTAATGCCTTTATTGTTCTGTCGCACTAAAGGGTTAAGCTCCTGACAGATTTCTGCAACAGAATTCTGATTACCCCTTATTTCTCAGATTGAATCCTTTAATGTTTATCATAATTTAAGTCATAAAGCAACCAGAAACATCACATCATTTTGTTTTTAATTGCCAGAAAATTCCTAAGAGTGATTTTTTTTTGGCCATTTTCAACCATTTATTCAAATTAGACTTCATTTAAGTTAGTGTGAGTACCCTATATACTCTCTCTCTCTCTCTCTCTCTCTCTCCTCCTTATTAGTTCCATGCACAGGAAAGCA
>JBCNYH010000022.1:10686871-10706114 GCA_039654325.1 Tandanus tandanus | reverse complement strand
GGCTGGATGGGTGGATGGGGTAGATGAATGGGTGTGTGATGGGTGGATGGGGTAGATGAATGGGTGTATGATGGGTGAATAGATGGATGGATGGTTGGCTGGATGGGTGGATGGGGTAGATGAATGGGTGTGTGATGGGTGGATGGGGTAGATGAATGGGTGTATGATGGGTGTATGGGGTAGATGAATGGGTGTATGATGGGTGAATAGATGGCTGGATGGTTGGCTGGATGGGTGGGTGGATGGGTGGTTGGGTGAAAGGTAGATAGATGGGTGGGTGGATTGATGGCTAGATGGGTGAATGGAAGGGTGGATGTATGGATGGTTGGCTGGATGGATGGATGGATGGATAAATGGGTAGATGGATGCGTAGGTAGATGTATGGATGGATCGATGGGTAGATGAATGGGTGGATGGATGGATGGATGGATGGATGGGTAGATGGATGGGTGGATGGATCCCGAATCGCAGGACCAGAGTTTTACTCAGATTCACCACCCCATAGGAATGCTGCTCAAATTAAATTTTGTGGTTTGGAATAGAAAGTGTCTTTCCTGCTTAGCTATACCATCAATATCGTTGATTTTACACTTTCAGCTGGGCTTTACAGTTTCACCTTTCACCTTGTCTTTTCTTTCTTTTAAATTTGCACAGCATGACTTTGTCCAGTGCGCCGCCACTTCGTAGAGGAAGCACACCTGTTCCATTCAAATATCAGCTCCGAAGAGAAGAAGCAGTCAACGATGACGGTGACTGGACTCCCGGAATCGGAGTAACTGAGGCAACATCACCTCCACCATTTAGCTTTTCCCCGGCAGAGGATGAGGCTGTGGGGACTGATTTGGAAGAGAAGCAGGGAGGCCCGTTCAGGATCGCCCTGCTCGGCCAGAACGGAGTGGGGAAAACGTCGCTCGCTATCTCCCTCGCTGGGGAAATGGACAGAACTGCATCTGTGGACTCAGACGGTACATCGATTCATTATGATAATGCACAAGCTGGAAAGATTTTAGGGCTGAATGATGTCTCGGTAGAAGTTGTACCCTGATAGTCAGATCGCTTGAGGTTAGCACCACACCTGACTCACAGCAAGAAGGTCCTGGGTTCGGGTCCCAGGCACAGACGTTTCTGTGCGTTTGCATGTTTCTCTCCGTGCTTGCATGGGTTTCCTGCGGGTAATCCGGTTTCCTCCCACAGACCAAAGACATGCAAAGACATTAGGCTGATTGGATGTTCCAAATTGGCCCTAGGTGTGAGTGTGAGTGTGAATGGTTGTGTGCGTGTTGCTTTGCAACGGTCTGGCGGACTGTTGTGTGGTGTACCTCACCACCTTCGCTCAGTGTCGGCTGAGATAGGCTCTAGCCTTCCTGCAACCCTACTAGGTGCAAGCGATTTTGCAAATGAGTAAGTGAGTATGGTTTTTCCCCCCGAAAGATACCTTTCATAATGATGATGAGGATAAGGAGGAAGAGGAGGAGGAGAATGATGATGATGATGATACGCCTCAGAGAAGTTTTTTTTAAACCGATGCTTTCTTTCAGCCTCTCCAACCACTTGGTTGAAAAAACCTGAAGCATGACCTCAACTGTTAACTGTTGTGTAGCAATGAACAGTCTGAGATTTTTTTTAATACTCAGCGGGGGTCTTATTGCAGTTGCATAAGCACCTAGAGAGAGAAAAACAAACACTAGTCTAGACGATGTTTTGTCTCAGGTCACATTTGTTTGTGTGTGTGTTTGTGTGTATCTCACAGGCGAGGGCTACGCTCGCACCGTAACCGTGGACAACGAGGAAAGCACCATCTTTATCTTTGATAACTGGAGACAGGTGAGGATTTTTTTTTATGTGTATACCAGACAGATTGTTTTCCCTGCACTATAAATTTAGGTATGAGGTTAAATTTATATATAACATGTCACCGGAAGAATGGGCAGCACGGTGGCGTAGTGGTTAGAACGTCTGCCTCACAGCAAGAAGGCCCTGGGTTTCAGTCCTGGGCTCGACAAGGGCGTTCCTGTGTGGTAGTTTGCATATTCTCTCTGTGCTTGCACGGGTTTCCTCCGGATACTCTGGTTTCCTCCGGCATTCCAGTTTGGTTTTCCTTCGGATACTCCGGTTACCTCAGACGTTCCAAAAGAAATACACATTACGCTAATGGGATAGACCCTAGGTGGGGGTGTGAGTGTCAGTGGTGGTGTGTGTCTTGGCCCTGTGATGGTCTGTTGAGCTGTCCTGGGTGTACCCCACCTCCACCCAGAGTCGGCTGAGACAGGCTCCAGCCTCCTTGCGACCTTAATAAAGTGTAAAGCAATGAAATGGGACGATAAAATGAAACATGCATGTAAAACTAAATTAATTTGGAACGACATGTGGTCGGCATGGTTGCATAGCGGTTAGCACAACCGCCTCACAGCAAGAGGGTCCTGGGTTTGAGTCCCCGGATAGGTGAGGGCATCTTGTGAGGAGTTTGTATGTTCGCCTTGTGTGGGTTTCATCCGGGTACTCCAGTTTCCTCCAATATTCCAAAGACATGCACCTTAGGCTAATTAGTTGTTCCGAATTGCCCCTGGATGTGAGTGGTTGCACTACCGAGCTGTTCAGGGTGTACCCTGCCTGCGCCCAGAGTCGGCTGAGTCGGCTCCGCGACCCTTGTAGCATTAAGCAGTTTGGCAAATGAATGAATGAAAGTAATAGTAGTAGTAGGACAGTGCTTGGTGCGGGAAGCGAAAAAAGAAAACCATTTCCAAGCTGAGATTGTGCCTTTTATGGCAGGATTATTTCCACATTAGATTTCTTGGTTGGGTGAGTTGGTCACTCTCAGCGGTATGTAGCAACACCGATGAATAGAAGACTAAAACGGCACCTCTGTAGACCGGTAATGACATTTCCCTCTGCAGGAAAGTGAAAACACTGAAGAGCCATGCTTCAAAAGAAAAAGGTCAGTGGCACCTGTGTGCAAGAGTCGTATAGAAAAGGAAGACGTGCTGTGATTGGGCGTTAGATAAAGCTGTAGAGAAGTAGCACAGTTCACAATCACAGACCTATATATACCTATATGTTAAATTGGACATCCTGCTTTCGTCTTTAAGGAGGGAGTGTAGACGTCTCGTACAGGTTCTCATTTGCATATAGAACAAAGCTGCGGACTCTAGACTGAAGACTTGTGAGATATCTCCCTCAGCTCGAACTTCTTAAATTCGGTCACTCACTCGCTCGTTTGCCGAACTGCTCAATCCTAGGGTTATGGGGAGGCTGGAGCCTATCTCAGCCGACACCGGGGGAAGGCGGGGTACACCCTGAACAGCTCGCCAGACAATCACAGGGCAACACACTCACACTCACTCTCACACCTAGGGGCAATCTGAAAAAGCCAATTAGCCTGATGTGCATTTTTTTGGACTGTGGGAGGAAACTGGAGTACCCGGAAGAATCCCATACAGGCACAGATAGAACATACAAACTCCACACAGAAATGCCCAACACCGGACGAAGGCTGGGGACACCCTGAAAAGCTCGACAGACCATCGCAGGGCAACACACGCACAAACATTCAGCCAATTAGCCTAATGTGCATGCCTTGGGACTGTCGGAGGAAACCGGAGTACCCAGAGGAAACCCTCGCAACATGCAAACTCCACATAGAAACACCCGAGCCTGGGACTCGAACCTAGGACCTTCTAGCTGTGATGCGGACGTGCCAACCACTACTCCACCATGCTGCCTGGTTAAAATACTGTATATCGACATTAAAGCGAAGTAGTAGTATGTAAGTAAGTGTGAATGGAGAGTGTGGATAGAGCGTATGTAGATAAAGAGGATTTTTCTGTTTATTTAAAAGTAAAAGAGTATTTAAAGGAGCATAGCTCTGCCGTGTAAGGTGTAGACAGATGGAAAATCAGAAAAGCTTTGGCTTCAGCGTTGAAATGGTGCCATTATATGTGAAATTCACAAAAACAAAGAATGAATCAGCAAAGCAGCAGTTTGGACAGCACTGACACCCCCCCCCCAACCCCCAAACTATAAATATCACTCAATTACGGGTTACGTAGCAACATATTAATCTTCCTGCTCATGAACCATGTCCTCTTTTTAGCAAACACAATCAGGCGTGCAAGTCACGTGAGAACACATTACAGTAAACATGGGTATTTGTTTGTAGGTGGGTGATATGACCTAAGACTTATATCACAATATCCTCTGACATTCATTCATCATTCATTTTCTAAGCCTCTTAAGGCGGGGTACACCCTGAACAGCTCACCAGACCATCGCAGGGCAACGAACACACAACCATTCACACTCTCACTCACACCCAGCGGCAATTTGGGACCACCTATCAGCCTACTGTATATGTTTTTGGATTGTGGGAAAAACAAGTTTATACCTGAAAGAAACCCACGCAAGCACAGGGAGAGCATGCAATCTCCACGCAGAAACCGAGCCCGGGAATCGAACCCGGGACCTTCTTGCTGTGAGGCGAACATTCTGTCCACTGTGCCACTGTGCCGCCCGTTCGCTGACATTTTCACAATAATGATCTTTTTATCAGGGTGTCACGGTGGCGTAATGGTTAGCACAACCAATTCAGAGCAAGAAGGTTTTGGGTTCCAGCCCCAAGCTTGGCGAGGGTTTTTCTGTGTGGAGTTTGTGTGTTCTCCCCATACTTGCATTGGTTTTCTCCGGGTATTCTGGTCTCCTCTAACCTGTCGCTTTTCCTAGCGAATGAAAAACAAAAATTTTCGAGCAAAATGACGAATCTGCGACCTTCTCGCGACATGTGCGGACTGTTTGTGAAGAGTTTGAGACTACTCCGCGTCTGAGCCTTGTTTTGCGACATTCGCGAAAATGTGAATGTTTTGCAATGAGTTCACGAACCAGGCGGTTCCGTGAATGTCGCACATGCTGTCCACTGCGCCGCCGTGCCACCCGTTTGCTAACATTTTCACAATAATGATCTTTTTGTCAGGGCGGCATGGTGGAGTAATGGTTAGCACATCCACTTCACAGCAAGAAGGTCTTGGGTTCGAGCCCCAAGCTTGGCGAGGGTGTTTCTGTGTGGAATTTGTGTGTTCTCCCCATACTTGCATTGGTTTTCTCCGGGTACTCTGGAATCCACTCTAGCGAATGAAAAACTAATAATTTGAGAGCAAAATGACGAATCTGCGACCTTCTCGCGACATGTGCGGACTGTTTGAGAAGAGTTTGAGACTACTCCGCGTCAGAGCCTTGTTTTGCAACATGCGCGAAAATGTACATTTTTTGCGATGAGTTCACGAACCAGGCGAACGAAATGCAGTTCCGCGAATGTCACACGACAAATTTGAGACCATTTTGAGAATGAAAAGCAACAGTCGCGTCATTCGTTTTTCTATCGCACCTCTAGTGTGATCACCCCTAAGCTTGTATCTCGTACAGGGCATTCGAGTGAACATTTCACATGTTCCAACATATACAACATACTGAATGTTTGTGCCAGAATAGTGTCATCACCATCATTCATTCATTCTGAAATTCATTCAAGAATAGTATTCATTCATTCATTCATTCATTTTTTGAGCCGCTTAATCCTAATTAGGGTCGCGTGGAGGCTGGCACCCATCTCAGCCGCTAGGCCATCAGGACTGACACGCACAACCATTCACACTCACACTCACACCTAGGGGCGATTTAAAACAGCCAATTAGCCTACTGTGCATGTTTTCTTCGACCGTGGGAGGAAACCGGTGTACCCGGAGGAAACCCACACAAGCACGGGGAGAACATACAAACTCCACACAGAAATGAACCCAGGCCTTCTTGCTGTGAGGCGGACGTGCTAACCGGTGCGCCACCGTTCCGCCCTCAGAATAGTATTATAATATTAATAACAAAATATTTTAAAATGGCAGAAAAAATTCTGACTGTTATTAAATTATTATTAGCATTATTTAAATATAATATATTAGTTCTTTCTATCTGACAGGATCTGTCCACGCTGGTGTGTGAAGTATGTGTGCTGGTGTTTTCGGTGACAGACCGACGCAGCTTTCATCGCACGGCTCAGCTCCGCCTCCTCCTCAGGGAAAACCAACCTCAAACTCCCATTATCCTTGTGGGCAACAAGAGCGACCTGGTCCGCTCAAGAGAGGTCAGCACGGAGGGTACGTCCTTTAGACTGGACCCATTTCACTGTGAGATGGAGAGATAATTCATCATCATCATCATCATCATCATCATCATCATCATCAGGTTTTCCCTCGCGGCCTGCGGTCGGCCTTGGGATGAATCTGTTGAGGGTAGCAAAGTTCTCTTTGTTCGTCATCATTTTTTTTTTTTTAGCTTGCTGGCGAGGAACCCCAAACAGCTTTTCGACATGGTTCCATGTCTGTAGCGATGCTCTTGTGTCGGAGAGGACATGCGGCACACGTGGCCCATGTACTTGAGACACTGGGCAGACAGTATTCTTGTATGGAACGGGACTTGGTGATGTCCTGTAGTCACTCGTCTGATATTTTATAAGCCCAGTTGATTTCTCCTTCCACCTGAGCTGCTGGATCCACACGCTTTTTACGCTGGCTGCAAGGGGGCGTATGCATCGCTGTAGGCTTGTAGTTGTTTGCGCATGTATGTTCATTTCTCTCTCTTTCTGTGTGTGTCGTGAATCCAGCTGGAAGATTTGGATGCTGGCAGACTTGTCAAAGCAGAGCTGCATGCTGGGGGACGACAGTAGTATCTACGCCGTGTGGGAGGATTTAATATGATGATTTTTCACATACATATATGCACATACACGTATTACTCTCTACACCCGTGTTTTTAGACGGGATATTTTAACCACACATAGAGACGCATTAAAATGAAAAACAGATACACACACACACGAATACGCAAATAAGGGTTTGTGAGTGTTACGCAATCTTCACTCTGTGTCTGTGTGCTCTGGGCTGTAATTTTAGCCCTCTGGGTACACATTGTCAGCTAATGCTTTATAATGGGGTTGTTTAGCGGATATGTGTATGTCACTATGGGAGAGGGACACAGTGTGTCTGCGTTTCAGAATAATTTCGATAATGACAGCAGCGACATTCTCGGTCTTCTCGTATAACTCCGCCTGCAGCTTGTTGCATGACATTTGAGGTTAATTGCATTTGGAGGTGTTGGAGGAAACCATACTGTTCTCACTTTAAACACAAGCTGCCTAAGTTTTTCCCCCTAGATCTGTATAGCTGCCATTCTCTCGGTTGCTTTCCTCTATGATGGGATTTAGGAATATCAGTGTGTGTGTGTGTGAGTGTGTGTGTGTGTTTCAGGGTAGAGGTGCAGTTTTATAATGAGGTTTTTCACCTAAAAACACGCAGATCTATTACCTTGCTCTCAGCTTTGAGTGTTTACAGGGCAAGGTGAGGATGACTCACAAAGAGAGACGAAACAAGGGATTTGATACGATTGTCACACTCAACAACGAGTTATAATTGAACACATTTTTCCTCTTTTCATTTCGGCTTCACCCAATTTCCAAGCTATAATAGTATCTAATTCATGTCATTAAAAAAACCCCCACCAAAAACAATTAAAGGCGGTGGTTTTCAGGCTAGGAGCGTCATGGCGGCGTAGAGATTAGCACGTCTGTGTCACAGCAAGAAGGTCCTGGGTTCGAGCCCCATGCCCGGTGTAGGCGTTTGTGTGAAAATGTTCTGCGCATGTCCTCCCCGTGCTTGTATGAGTTTTCTCTGGGTGCTCCAGTTTCCTCCCACGGTCCAAAGACATGCACATTAGACATGCTGATTGAATATTCTGAATTGCCCCCTAGGTGCATGTGAAAGCGAGTGTGAATTGTGGTGATCATGATCAGGAATGGGTAAACTGAGGTACAGGCTCGGCACGTACTGGCAGTATGAGTGCTTTGCGCCACGTTGTGCTTTGTTCACATATATATAGTCCTTCTAATTGCTCCTGAGATTGTTTGCACATGTGGTGTGATTACCTGCACATGCGCACTGAGCCTCCTGTTGCAGTGTGAACAGAGTTCAGGAAGCATTTCGCTTAACAAGGGGAGCCCGTGGCACCCACACTTCAGGACACTTCATAAGGTCCAGTGTCATTTGATTTTTGATTTTTATTTATTTATTTATTTTTTGATATACTGTATTAATCCCACAAGGGAAATTTGGCTTCTGCATTTAACCCATTCAAAGTGAGTACACACGTAAAATCAGTGAGCGCCCACACATTCGCAGCAGTGGGCTGCCACACTGCGGCACCCGGAGAGCAGTTGGGGGTTCGGTGCCTTGCTCAAGGCGAATTCGGTCATGAAGGTGGAGGAAGGGAAGGTGCAGCTCAACAATAAACACCCCCCCCCCGCCGCCGCCGCCGCCGCCGCCGCCGCCACTAATTTTTACCTGCTGGTACAGGACTTGAACCAGAGACCTTTTTGGTCCCAAATCTGCTTCTCTAACCATTAGGCCAGGGGTGTCCCCAGTCATGTCTTTTTAATAGTAGTGAGAGCCACAAATGTCTGGAAGTGTGAATACAAATTTTTGACTTTTTATTATTATTTTAAAATTTAATTAACATTTGCTCGAGACCAACCTGAAGAAACAAGACAAATAAAGAATCAGAATAGTAGAGACAGAAGAAATGCCAGTAGTGTCACATCGTCTGCCCATTCCTGCACACAACTTGATACACACTACACTTCCCAGCACCCCCTGCACCGATCCCAGTCACCTGATTTCTGCATCACATGACTGCACACCTGAACAACAGGAGTGCCTGAGCCGTCAAAAGCAAACAGCTGATACCTCACCATTAAGGAATGGTCGCACTGGCAGGAGGGAACCAAGTGCCTGTTCACTGACTACAAAAACCTGGTGTTCCTAGAACCACTAAATGACTGAATCCTTACTAGGCTCAATGGGCTCTGTTCTTCTCCAGGTTCCAGTCCTCTGTTACCTATCAATCTGACTCCCATAATACAAAAACTGACTTCCTATTAAGACAGTTCAATGCCAACAACCCCATCCAGGAAGTTTAACCAAGAGACACCCCTAAATAGGGTTCCTCGAATGAACTCACAACCTGTCATGTGCCATCACGCCTACCGATCCTGGGAACACTTCTCTCCTGCCATGGGCCACCCCGGAATTCAGTGCACCTTGTCACTCATTAAGGACAAATTCTGGTAGCCTCAAATCCAGGAGGTCGTCTGTGACTGGTTCTCAAAATGCCTGCACCCGAACTCGATGCCATGTCTGTCCACAGCCTTGGAAGCATTGAAAGTGATCTTTAATCACGGTGTCCAGAACTTCAACATCACAGAAGAGTGAGTTATCAAGCCTTGTGTGGAGCGCCTTCATGGAGAAACTGGGAATGTTCATCAGCCTCACATCCACCTATAAAAAGGGGGTCACTGGCCAAGTGTAGAGGGCGAATCAAGCAGTTTGGTTCTGTTTCCTCCTGTAATGCCCAGAACTCCCTGAGGCACTCAGCTTCTTGACTCATTCCCTGTCCTCAGGTTACAAAACTCCTGTTCCACTGGAACACCCACCAGTCCAACTCACCAGCAATAGATGACTTAGTCGAGAGAAGTGAACGGGTCGGGGAGAGAGCCCACCAGGATAGTATCTGGGCTTACCCACAGCAAGAAGTCTCACATATGCATAAGTGAGGATTGAGCTGACCAGAAGCGGTATGGAGCTTTCGGAATCGGGCAGGTTGAGCTGGCAACAGACAGTTGACGGACCAGCAAATAATGTGGTTGTTCACAGAAGAGGGTGTATCTAACTAACCCCACACCGGATGTCCACTGGGATTGGCTCCAATTCACCTATGACCCTGACGGATACGTGGTATTGATAATAGATGCATTGGATAAGAAGTCTTATAGATATGTGATGAGCATATATCCTACTAATTTTCATGCATAATTCACATTACAGTCTCTGTTGTAACAAGTGGGTTATAATGAAGTGCAAACTGCTGTTTTAATAAAGAAATTAGGATTATGAGACAAGAACCAATCTATTTTCCTTGCACACACACACACACACACACACACACACACACACACACACACACACACACTGGCTAATGAGTCCAAATAAAACTTCCCAAGCAAACACTAGATACAAAGAGCTATAAACTTGTAGTTATTTTGTGTAAGTCATTAAAGCAAATCCTAATAGTACCATAATTTAAGCCCTATTTAAATCAAAGTATAGACTGATCGCATACATAGAAAGAAAAGAGAATTATACATGGAGGAAAATAAAGAAGGATGTCTATGTAAAGGGGTGGGGGTGGCACGGTAGCGGAGTGGTTAGCATGCTCGCCTCACAGCAAGAAGGTGCTGAGTTCGATTCCCTGGCTCAGGGCGTTTCTGTGCGGAGTCTGCATGTTCTCCCCGTGATAGCGTGGCTTTACTCCGGGTTCCTCCCACAGTCCAAAAACATGCACAGTTGGCTAATTGGTGGTTCCAAAGTGCCCCTAGGTGTGAGACTGAGTGTGAATGGTTGTATGTGTGTTGGCCCTGGAATGGCCTGGGAATTTGTTCAAGGTATACCCCGGCTGCCAGCCTCCCCGCGACCCTAATTAAGATTAAGCGGCTCAGAAAATGAAGGAATGATGAATGAACTCACAGTGCTCTGTTTGTTTCACAGAGGCTCGATCCAATGCTGCTCTCTATGAGTCTCTCTACGTGGAGCTGTCGGCATCTCTGGACCATGGTACTACAGAGCTTCTGGAGCTGGCGGTGCGGGCAGCGCGAGGGCAAAGTCTTGGGTCCTTGGGGATCGGCGGGGCCAATGGAGCGGCGGGGGGCCGCCGTGAAAGCCTGAGTACACGGGCTAAGCGATTCCTGTCCAACCTCGTACCACGCTATCCCCGAGAAAAGGAGCGTGACGGCGGAAAGTTCTTTAGGCAGAAATCTCGCTCTTGTCACGATCTTGGAGCTTTGTGAGTCATTGATAGTGTGAGATGGTGAAAAAACAGAGACAAGGTAAGAAGGAGAGGGAGAAGGGTGAGATTAGCAGGGAACGATTGAAAGACCAGAGCCTGCATTAAAAAAAACACACACACAAAAAAAACAAGTGTAATAAAGAGGTGTATGGGATTTAAAGAGAATTACATAATGAGAATGGACAAAAGCCCTTAATAATATTTAAGGCCAGGTAAAGCATTTGATACATTTAAAACTGTAGACCTTTGACTGACTGTACAAATGTAGTTTGCATGCTCTGTTATATAAAATGATATCCAGTTACTGTGAGTATTTGTGGTATCCTGCTATATTTGTGTATCTTGGACTAAACTGTTACAAGTTGCAGAGATTGAATTCTAACTTCACTACCTTGTGCAAATCAATAAACTTTTCTTTCACACTTTTCAATCACATTATTGACTGTGCCTCTGAAATATAAATTGTATGTGCAAGAACTTTACTTTGATAAATCCCCGATAGTCTGTTCTCTATTAATGAGAAGTGCATTAAAGATGTTTCAAAATCTCAACATAGACTTCTGTGCCATCATTTTCATGTCATTATCAACAAGTTTGCTCAGCTATCAGTGCTGATAGTACTGACCCTTATTTAAATTACTGTATTTATGTAGATAGCGATATAGCTCAAATGTTTATTTTATATAGATGATGCCAATGTGACTCCTTTATTAATATTTTAGTAAATTGCATGCAAATATTTCCATAAGTCAAACTAAAACAATTTCTGCCAGTTTTGGAAACATTTTGGAAAGTCTAATTGTCATTACTCGCCATTTGCCATCTGCAATTTGTGACACCCACAAAATTATATAAAAGTTCAAGTGTACAGACAGATAAAAGCAAGAAATGAAAACTCAGGGTAAAGGCTGAAAAACAGAAGTGGAAATTATTTTGACGAAGAATAAACTATAAAAATAAGGCAGAAATGCTTAAAGGGTCAATCCATATGAAGGCTCGGTGACTGACCTTATCAGATTTGCTTCATACTTTCAAAAATTAAGGACTACAAAATTTCAGACTTGTATCTTTCTTTGATTTTGAGATATAAGGACTTGAATAGGTGGGGGGTGGCTCAGATTTCAATGTAAAAATGACTGCTATAGATAGAAAAAAATTATGAAATTCCAGAAGCCATAACTTCTAAATTATTGAAGCTGGATGCGTGAAATTCTCAGGATTTGTTCTTTGGCACAAAATGTCATTAATGTCTGCAACTGAACTTTCACGGCTACAAGTTCACAATTTTATAGTTTGCTGAAATCTGTCAAAAAAAAAATAATAATCATTGTATTGCTTTGAAGCAAGACCTTAAAAATTCTACCATATATTTCTCATATTGAATTATACCCTTGGTAAGTAACTGTTTGTCTAAAAGTAAGCAAGCTTTCAGAGTTATGATGCCTTAAATAAATCCGTCTTATGAAACTTCCCTTTTTTTATATGTCACTCATTTTTACAGTAAAATCCAAGCCATACCTTACCTGTTCAGGCCCTTACAGGGCAAAAGCTAGCAAAGACACAAGGCTGAAATTTTACACACGGTTTACTGGGACTAATGATCTTATCTTAATGTGTGAACCAAATCTAAGATGGCCATTTGGCAACATTTTCTGAAATCTGGTGATTTTAAGTGGATTTACTCTAAATTACAAGCTAATTTCACTCAAATTTATTATAAATGAATTATTATTATTATTATTTTTTTTTTTTTTTTACTACTACTACTATAACAGCACTAAATCAATCGTCAACTGAAGCATTTTTTTTTACGGTTGACAGATTGGCTCAGACAGTCCAGCCTGCCCTCTATTTATAGGCTCCATTTCATTTGTCATGACTGAATGATTCGTTTTAATTGGTATTAACTGATGAGTTTGTGTTGGCTTGTTTTCTTTGTTTTTCACATTCTTTAATTAACCTCTGTAAGGTTATTTGAATAAGGGCATATCATAAAAGCTGTACACATAATAAAAAGAAGCAATCTTAATTTACCAATATATTGCGTTGTAAGTGCAGTTATCCATGCCATACATTTCTTGTGCTGAGACTTCTGAACTATTTAAAGAATAAACCCGTTCCTATCCAGCTAATAAATAAAGCCCATTATGTCAGTCATAGAGGACATTTCTTAATACATACATATATGTATATATATAAAAACTTGTCCTCATGCCACACTGATAAGGGGATCTGATCAGCTGCCCATAAATTACCTGAACTGTGTATTTTCCATCCACCTTTCTGAATTTCAGATTTTTAAAGAGGAGACATTATGGCTTCTGTAGCATCTTATCCAGCTGCACATGACTATGTAATTACCTCCACCAAGAAGTTTATAATTTTTGTTGCCTTTGGTTTTTTTTGTTTGTGCAACATTACACAGAAAGTTATGAATGTTTTTTTTTTGGAGGGGTGTTGTACAGCCCAAGTTACAATTCATTAGACTTTATCACTGATCCAGATCATGATATGCGATCATTATTATTTTTTTAAAGGATACTTTACTATTGTAGGATAAGGGCAATTTTATTAAAGAATTAGAAGAGCGCAAACCTCTGGCAAGCTGAAAAAATAACAAAGAGTACACAGCACCCCCAACTGGCCTGCTGTAATTCCACACTTCACATAAAATAAATAAATAAATAAATAAAATCCTGGATCTTAAATTTGACCATCTCCAAAATCTAAAGGAGTCTTCCTTGGGCCATAGAACACCCCTTCAAACCAACTCATCAAAATCCATTCATAACTTTATTTAAGTAATAATAAATAAAGAAAGGTCACCAGGGTCATGAGTGAGAAAAAAAATTGTGAAAATAATATTTAGCAGAAATAAAAATAAAGAGGGAAATGAGCTGCCTTGGTGGAGGTTTGCGCTCTCTGTGTGCTTCTAGTTTATTAAGCTGAAGTCAACTTGTCAGACCAGAGATAGCACTAGAAATGGAATAATTTTCTCAGATATTTACAGGTTTTCACAGATACACTTCATCTACACTTCCTGCCCAAAAAAGTTGCATGTTCTAAGCATTAAAAGGTGAATTTTGTCACAATTATTGCAATGCTAGCTGCTTCCTTTGAAGAGAAGGAATTTTATATCCATCCATCCATCCATCCATCCATTTTCTTCTGCTTATCCGAGATCGGGTCGCAGAGACAACAGGCCTAGAAGGGTATCCCTCTCCCCAGCAACAGTCTATAGCTCCTCCTGGGGGATCCCGAGAAGCTCCCCGGCCAGATGGGATATATAAAGCCTCCAGCAAGGGGTTCTGGGTCTACCCTGAAGCCTTCTCCCAGATGGACGTGCCCAAAACACCTCTAAAGTGAGGCGACCAGGAGGCGTCCTAATCAGATGCCCGAACCACCTCAGCTGACTCCTTTCGATGCAGAGGAGCAGCAGCTCTACCCCGAGGAATTTTATACACCTTTATAAATACATATTGGTCTATAAAAATATGGTTTTCTGTTTATTAAATCTCTGACATGTGGCCTTCATTAGTATAACAATGATAATATAATACTCTGGGGACTTACAAGTAGACCTAGTAAACAAATGTTTAATCCCTCGAATATTTTTAAGGTACACAGTGTTCCTTTAAGTCTGTCTGGACACAAATAAACCATGTAAGAGTTCATTTGATGTTGTGTAGCAAATACATCCTTTTGGAATTAAAAGTCACACTGATATTAAATAAGGCCTGATGTAACAAGGTCAGATCAACTGATGTGAGCCAGATGAGATTAAGAAACTCAGAGAATGACTCTCCTGGTTTATGTTCTTTAAATCAAAGGAGGCGGTGCACTGTCTGATCGTTGCCTGGCGACAGTAGTCATAGAAACTGGGAATCGTTGTCACAAGAAAAAAAATTCTACACTTCCTTCTTTTCCAAGCATCTCAAAACAGGTAAAAATAGAGGAGTATGAAAGAGGCCAGGGAGAAGCCATCCGAATGGAGACCTAGATTTAGTGTTGTAAAGCCTGAGAAAAATCCCTCATTTTAAAATCCCACTCACTCACTCATTGTGCCAAACCGTTTACTCCTACCAGGGTCACAGTGGGGCTGGAGCCTATCTCCGCCAACATTGGCTGAAGGCAAGGTACAACCTGAACGGCTCGCCAGACCATTGCAGGACCAACACACACACACACACAACAGTTCATAGTCCCACTGACATTCAGCGGCAATTTGGAACAGCCAATGAGCCTAATGTGCATGTCTTAGGACTGTAGGAGGAAACCCGAGTACCCGGAGGAAACCCACGCAAGCATGGAGAGAACACGCAAACTCCACACAGAAATGCCCTCGCCGAGCCCGGGTCTCAAACCCAGGACCTTTCTGCTGTGAGGCAAACATGCCAATAACTACTGTGCCACCATGCCGCCCCTCCTTTTTAAATTAAATTATCGTTTTATTAGTATGACAATGCAAATGATCTCCACTGTATTTATATAGCCTACAAACATGGGGTGAAGCATGCACATCAGTGTTATCACTGTATTTTCCTTCTTCACCAGAAGGATGAGACATGATAAGATGACAGTGTAGATTAAAGCTCTAGGTTGTGATATAAGCTCAGTATTAATCAACAGCAGCATTTCATTGCATTGAATCTCTACTATCTCACATAATCCAGGGAAAACAATACAGGAGATACTGACTGCCCTCTTGTGGAATAAATAACCAGTGTATAATAGTATATAATAATGAGCGTGAGTGTACACACAAACTTCTGCTGATATCCTTCGTATGATTTTTCAATTTTTCATCACTTACAGATAAATTAGCGCAAAAAAAAATAAAAACAGTGTCTGTTTCATCGCTTGATTTATCAGTGTTTACATTTACATTTAACTGTAAGCATAAATAAAGGTTTGAACTAAATATTATTTATTAATTAATTATAAATAAATTCATTAATTTGCTAAGCCTCTTAATCCTTCCAGGGTCATGGGGAGGGTGGAGCCTATCTCAGCCTATCTTAAGGCAAAAGCAGGGTACGGCCTGAACAGCTCACCAGGCCATTATAGGACACACACACACACACACACACACACACACACAAACAACCATTTACACTCACACTCTCACTTAGGGACAATCTGGAACCTAATGTGCATGTCTTTGGACTGTGGGAGGAAACAGAAAAACCCTCGCAGAGCCCGGGACTCCAACCCAGGACCGTCATGCTGGGAGGCAGACATGCTAACCATTATACAACTGTGCCGCCCTAAATATATCATCATTCATTTTCTGAACCGCTTAATCCTAATTAGGGTCGCGGGGAGGCTGGTCTTTTACATGCCTCTCACCAGACTTTGATAACCCAGGTAGCTGCACTGGGGGACAGCAGTGACTACTTAGTGATAGTGGGGCTTGAACCCCCGAGCTTCAGATCAGTAAGCCAGCACCCTACCACCAGGCTACCACTGCCCCTGTAAATGCATATAATTGTAATTAGTGTATACCACATGGGAACGGTGCAATGTGATTCTGAAATCCTAAAATTTCATTAAGACGGTGTCTCAAAGAAATATGAAGAAAGATGCACAGTATGGCCTTCATGTTTTTCTCAAACTTTAAATCAAAAGATGTCATGATGGAGTCCGCCTGACCATTGCCATGCTTTGAAAATGCAAAAAATAAATAAATAAATTAAAAAAACCGCTAATTTTAGTTTGCTTTTCTCATGTTTCATGTAGTATATATGAAAACAATTATTTGGCCCAAGAAATTTTCTTGTTTGTGATTAGTGGAAAGCCATGCAATAATTCTTGGTATTGCATCATTGCCATGAGATAACTGAATTATTTCCATGGGATAACTGAATTATTTCCATGGGATAACTGAATTATTTCCATGGGATAAGTTGAATGGTTATTGCACAACTGGCAGGTGCCACACAGTAATGTGACTTTCTACACTAAAAATATTGTGGATGAATTATAAAACAATTATAGAATTCAGTTTTAGTATGATACAGAATTATTCCGTCTCAGAGAGTGTTCGACTTCAGCAGATAACCCCTCGACTAAATAATTCTTCATATCATACTTCGCCTCATTCAATAACTGCTTAATATTGAACAATATCCATCTTAACTTCAGTAAATAATTGCTGTTAATTAAATTTATTAAAAAAGTTTAACATACTGCGATGACCTGGCGAGCTGTCCAGGGTGTACTCCGCCCTTGTCCAGCGTCGACTGAGATGGGCGCTAGCCTCCCCGTGACCCTAATTTGGATTAAGCGACTCGGAAAATGAATAAATGAAAGTTTAACATAAATTCAAATTTAAAATGTTAAATCTAAATATTATAGCTATGTAAATTTAAATCTACAGTGTTTTGTTCATACCTAGTGCTCACTGACTGTGACCTTTTGGAGTGTGTTTCTTTGAGACAGCAGGGCGTAGCAGTGCTAACAGTTTAAGAGCATACTGTTCCAGATTAATGAGAAGCTGAATGCACCAAATAATAGTTCATTATTTTTAATTACATGGTGTGCATATGACCAATAACGTAGCAAGAATATTTAGATGTATTCACATGATGTATAAAGAGACATGGGAATGTGTTATACTTTCTAGCATAGACAAAAAGTTAATTAATAAATAAATAATATTAGTTAGTTAAAATTAATTTTAATCACATTGAAATACAGAATGTTCTGGGTTCCAAGTTGTGGCTAGCTGGAGCTTTGACAGTGGTGTCAAGTAATGGTTGGAATTTTTTTTTAAAGACAATTAACATGGAACATGTTAACCCTTATAAAGGTTAAACTATGTTTACCAAAGGCACCACATAGAGTTATGCACTAATATTGGATTTGATTTGCATTAAACATAAAAGCCGACAACTCAAATAATAATCACATCGAAAATAAAGGTTTTATTTCAAAAACCGACAACTGCGGGTGCCATTTTACTGCAACTAGCGACAACACCATTTCGGCCAATCATGCGCCCGAATGTGATGACATCTACCAACAGATCTCAATGTGAGAAGGTGCATGAGCTTTTTCTTCAGCAGAATCATGAAAAAGCTACTTATGCACTGTATTATAGTGTGTATTGTTATGATTTAAAAAAAAAAAATCGCAACTCTGGTAGTTTGCATCAACAGGAAACTTTATTCAGGCCAAAAATATCGTTTGAGATGTTCATTATTTATGACATATGCGAGAGGCATAGTTTATTCCTTATTTCATTTCAGCAATTTTTGTGCGAGTGATATTTTTGTGAAACCAAAGGGAAGTGATGACACATGAGATCCTGTGTTGCTCGAGCCGGATTCCGTTCTGTATGACAACCAAGTCACTGACTGTTGGACACCTCTGTGGCTCTTCTGGATGGAAACAATACTCACCTGTTACTAATTTGTATTCACAAAGCATAATACTTGACTTTCAATGCAAATTTAAAGTTATGTAAAAAGTTTGGAGCTGTCTATCTTTAAAACAAGAAACATTTTCAATCAAAAATCTCATAATTTTTTAATACGTTTATTTTAATTCAATCCAGCCTTCATTCATCATTCATTCATCATCTTCCGCTTGTTCCGGGCCGGGTCACGGGGGGAGCAGCCTAAGCAGTGAGGTCCAGATGTCCCTCTCCACAGCCACTTCCTTCATCTCTTCCGGGGGGACACCGAGGCGTTCCCAGACCAGCCGAGAGACATAGTCCCTCCAGCGTGTTCTGGGTCGACCCCAGGGGTCTCTTCCCAGTTGGACATGCCCGAAACACCACACCAAGGAGGCGTTCGGGAGGCATTCTAATCAGGTGCCCGAGCCACCTCAACTGGCTCCTCTCTACGTGGAGGAGCAGCGGTTCTTCTCCGAGTTCCTCCCGGATGACAGTACTTCTCACCCTATCTCTGAGGGAGAGCCCGCCACCCTGAGAAGGAAGCTCATTTCAGCCGCTTGTATCCGCGATCTCGTTCTTTCAAACCAACTTTTCAAACCAGCCTTTCTATTGCTTAAGTTACATTACTAGTTTAAAAGTTTATTTAGTTACTAGTTGGAATCCATGTGCATGGAAACATTGTCAAAAGTTTTTTTTATAGTGTGACTAACAAAGGAATGAGATTGATGATGTAACATAGAGGTCTAGATGTAATCAAGACAGAATCCAGTTTGTTGGTAGTTTGATTTAAAAAATAAATTAAAAAAAAAAAAAAAAGGGGGGGGGGGGGGGGTTTCCCCCAACCCAAGGTCCCCAAGCGGATTTGGTTTGCTCTCCTTTCTCCCTCCCACAAGGGAGATTTGCCTTTTGCCT
>JBCNYH010000022.1:10653727-10664253 GCA_039654325.1 Tandanus tandanus | reverse complement strand
TTTGTCTGTGTTCCCATTTTAAAAGTGAAAAGAAATCCCACGTGTTGAATTGTAATGCTGTAATGCACAGAACTGGCAGTATTAACTGTTAAACATCTTAAATATCCCTTCCCTCCCTGTCTCTTGATCAGTCGCTGCAGCCAGATGAGTACTTCACCGTGTGCGGTAAGTGTGGCCAGCAAAGTGAAGACCATACGAAGTGTGAACACTGCGGGAACCCACTGCCTGCCGAAGTACCCCGTCCGCCTGCTGTCCCCTCCTCGCCTGCCCCTCGGGTACCTGTACGCTCCCTTCCCTCTCCCGGTTCCCCCACCATCAATCAGCTCAGCAAGAGCTTTTACGGCGCGACATCAGGGGGGCACTCCACCCACTCCGAAACGGCCATGAACCCACCAGCACGCATTACACGCGGCGGATTGCTGCTCCCGCACAACGGCGCCAAGCCGAACATGGCGAAGAGGCAGCCTCTGACCAAGCAGCATGAACTCAATGACCCCAGTGAGTGGCGTCTATTAGACATCAGCGTTAATATCTCTGTATATTTGACACGTGCAATACTAAACACTACATCAAAGCATAAACAAAAACAGTATCATCAACATTAGTTTAGTTTTATTAAAAAATATTGTCTCTTGCCCACAATGCACCTCTGATCACACGCTGTTTTTTTTTTTTGTAGTTGTACTGTCCAGCGACGAAGATGACGAGGCTGACAGTTCTAGCACAGGTAGTGTGAACCGGTTGGACAGCGTCTCTCCGAGGCCTGCCGACTCCGCCCACTCTTCCCCGGCACCTTCGAGTGGCAGAGTGGAGGCGGCCGTTAAAGAAGTCGTAGAACACGAAGAGCACGTTTGTGAATTTTTCAGTGATGTGGACCACAGGAATATAGCACCCAGAAGAAACTGCTTAAAGGAATCAGTAAGGACCTGTTTACTGACCGCTGCTTAATTTTTTTTACAATTGTGCAAGATTATTTATTTATTTATTATTAATTATTAATTAGCTAATTTGTGTGTGTGTGTGTGTGTGTGTGTGTGTGTATACTCGATCCAAATGGGAGCATATCTGTGGTGATGACATCCAGGTTTTTATTTGAAGTCTTGCGGTAATGGCGTGTACAGAGTCTCTCTTTCCATAAGTGTTACTATAACTGAAGTAGCAGCAAAGCTAGTGCTCGTCACAGCATTAGCGTCATCCTGAATTTGCTTTCTCCTATTTTAAAGGTACAGTATGTAAGATTTTAGATTTTGCGGCATCTAGTGGCGAGGTTATAGATTGCAACCAACTGAAGTTTCATTCCCAACCCCTTCCCTTTGACGCCTGTTTGGTTCTGGGCCACTGTACAAACATGGCATGCAAGATGGCCGCTTCCATGAGAAAAGACCCACTCGCCATGTAGATTATTCTAAGGGTCTAAAAACTCAACAACCTTCTTATTTGCAGTGATTATATATTAATGAAAGCATGTTTATGTATATGTTGATGATATACTTAATTTCTGCTTTCCTCCAAAATGTTACATACAGTACCTTTAAATTATGTGGATAAAAGAAAAAAATATGTGGTTCGTTAAAATGCTCATCATATCCACCTTTTTTTGCGCCTGCTACGTAGCAATTGTATTCCGATTGTGCGCTTGGGACGTGCTGACACGGAATGGACTGTCAGCATGACATCCGGAGCATAGGGTTCTGCATGAATAGAAAGTGAATGAGTAAGGAATACAGTAGTATGTGTTCACGGATTGGTTTAACATCCCAGCAGTTCCGAACCGCTTTGTGCGAGGACCCGTCTCCATCGAAGAAGCGGAAGCTGGGACAGATGCAGAAGTTGGAGAGCATCATTCTGGAGTGCAGGAGCGTACGGATAGGAACCCTGCGCAGGATGGTCACCAAACCCGTCATTGTAAGATCAGTTCTCTTATACCTCTTACTGTCACATGCTTATGTGGATGAGATTAAAATGCGTGACACCGCAACACGTTCTTCTTTTTCCTAATTTCTTTTTCTGTCACTCTCTCTCTCTCCTTTAGTTTACAGTAGAGTACATAAAGCTGGAGACAGAAGGTAAGCGTTTGCATGTATAGACCCTTTCTTGGAAGAGATTTCTGAGAGAAAGCCTTGGTATGTGTGTGTATATATAATGTGTGTTGAACTCCTGTGTACAGGTCAGGAGATCGACGTGCTGGAGAAGGTGCGCCTGAGGTCGTCGGAGCTGACGAGCTGCGAGTGGTGCAGCGTGAGGAAGCTGCCTGTCCTCTTTTTCCAGACCAGTGACAGTGAGTGCCAGCGCCTGCGTACCCAGCTCCAGATGTCCCAGGAGAGTGGCGGCCTGTGGTACGACTGCAGTGGTGAAAGTGAGTGTCTCGTTCCAGCCGTGTGACGTTCTACAGGCTTTCATGCCGGACGCAGTTTGCTAGCATCGTTGCACAGAAATACGGTAGATCTGAAGGTTTGCCCCTTAATGCATGACTTGTCATATGTTTAATATGTATTTTTTGCTTCTTTTCGGCAGACTTGGATGAGAAATACATAGTGTTGATATTCGAGAACGGTCTCTCGATGCAAGAGCAGATGATTTTGGAAGACATCCTAGTTGAGATTGGCCGAAACAACAAGCTTACCAACTTTCCTTCCAGGCTGACCTTCGACGAAGCCAACGTTAGACTGGTTCAGTATAACAAAGCATCAAAAGAGAAGGAAAAGGTGTGTGACCTGTACAGATGTCAGCGTCATTTGTTTTGGCTTAGTTTTATGCGGTTATGAGGTATTAATGTAGTATTGTATAGGTTTATGTAGTTGTTATTATTATTATTATTATTATTATTAGAGCCCTGCATAATGCGGATGCCCTATAGTGATCAGTCTGTCTGGGCGTTCGTCCGTGTGTGCATGTGACCATGTGTCATCATCGTTGTCTGGGCTGTAACTTTAGATCCGTTGCGGTCACCTGCCTCAAACCTGGTGGATATGTGTAAGGTGCCAAGGCGGCGTGTCGCGTACCAACATTTAGGTCACTGTAACCTTGACCTTTTGACCCCACTTAAAAGCTTGTCTGGGCCATATTTCCTATATGCTTAGCCTCATATATATCTGGGCATACTTATGCATCTTGGGAAAGGGAGTGTCACATACCAACATTAGGTCACTGTGAACTGCACCTTGACCTTTGACCTCACAAAAAAAAAAAAAAAAAAGCATGGCCGGGCCATATTTCCTATATGTTGAGCCTCGTATATATCAAACTGGGAATACTTGTGCATCTTGGGAAAGGGAGTGTCACATACCAACATTAGGTCACTGTAACCTGCGCCTTGACCTTTGACCTCCCATACAAAAGAGGCTTGTCTAGGCCATATTTCCTATATGCTTTTATGCCTCACGTATCTCACTTAGGCATCTTGGGAAGGGGTGTGTTGCATACCTAGCAATATGGTATCTTGACCTTTGACCGTGATCTTGATCTTGACCTTTCCCCCCCCCCTACTTAAAAGAAAAAGCTTGCCCGGGCCTTATTTTCTATATGGTTGGCCTTACACATACAACATTAGGTATGGCCGGGTTCCAAGAAGAGTAAAGTTGTTTTGCCGTTTTTGTTTTTTTTTCTTTTCTGTTTTCGTGGTACTTACTTGTAGTTCCTTGGCTGCAGCTTTGAGGCTGATAATGTACATTTGGATTAAGCTGGTTTTTTATTTATTTATTTATTTAAACATCTGTGTATTGTCCCCAGGCAAAAGCACAGAAAGCCAAATTGGTTTCGCCGCCTCCAACATCTGCCACTGCTGTGACAACAGTAAATGTCTCCGTCACCACGGCAACAGCAACGGCGAGCACAGTAACAGCGACCCCAGCTGCATCGACAGAGACGACAATCCAGACCCGGTTCTCCACTCGCCTCCACGGGATCTATGACGAGGACGACGATGAGGACATGGCGGAGCTGCAGCCTACCTTCACAGGCCCCATCATCAAGTGAGATCAAACATTACCCATCATTCCTTTCACTAAATTCCGATTAAGCCTAATACAGTAGACGGTCAGGTTTATGAGTGTAAAGTTCTCTTCTGTACAACCGGAATGATGAAGAGAGATTTTTTTTTTCTCTCTCTCCTGTATTAGGTTGATCGTGTATCCCCCTCCTCCAGCTAAAGGCGGAATCTCTGTGACCAATGAAGATCTTCACTGTCTAAATGACGGCGAGTTTCTGAATGACGTCATCATAGACTTTTATTTAAAGTGAGTGCATTTTATCCTAAAGAAAAACACCAACCTTTAGGTTTTTATAAAGGATCGGCTTATCTGAAGCCAGATATTATGGGATGTTAGTAAACTTTAAAAGTTTATTTGCTGAACTGCTTAATCCTACTAGGGTCACCAGCTCTGGGTGTAGGCAGGGTACACCCTAAACAGCTTGCCAATCCGTTGTAGGGCAACACACACACACACAACCATTCCCACTCACACTTGGGGGCAATTTGGTACAGCCAGTTAGCCTAATGTACATGTCTCTGGACTGTGGGAGGAAACCAGGGTACCCAGAGGAAACCCATGCATGCACGAGGACAACATGCAAACTCCACACAGACAAGCCCTCGTTGAGCCCAGGACCCGAACCCCGGACCTTCTTGCTGTGAGGTGGACGTGCTAACCCCTACGCCACCGTCTCGCCGTCTTTATTTTATCGCAGATCAATTTAAATAAAGGTTAAATTTATGAAAGCAGTGAAAATATTGCATAAAACGTAACGTACCATGTGTTTGTCAATTTATAACATGAGATTGAAGTATGTGGGTAGTACTCGGTAGTGATGGTTGGTTGGTAAATAAATAAAATAATAGTAAGAATGTAATGTTGGAGGATGCATAGATAGAAAATTTACTTATCTGCATACATGAACAAGACTTAATGAAAAAACATAAATATAAATACAATATAAAATATATATATATAAAATAGTATTTATTTATTTCATGTATTTTTGTTTGCAGATATCTTTTTCTGGAGAAGCTGAAAAAGGAGGACGCATGCAGAAGTCACGTTTTCAGCTCTTTCTTCTATAAGAGACTGAACCAGAGAGAAAGAAGAAGTGCACCGGACACAACGAACCTACCGTAAGCTCCCCAGTCACACTCTGCCTCATATCGATACGTGATCACGTGGGTGTGTGTGATGTATGTGGGTTTATTGATGTATGTGGCTGGATTTATTGATGCGTGCGTGCGTGCGTGCGGGAGGGTGGGTGGGTGTGTGATTGTTTTTTACCCGTTCGATCGAAATCTCTTTTTCTGAGCGATGTGACCTGAAGTCGTGCATCACTGACCTGAATTCGATCCGTCTTTCAACTCTTCCTAGAATACAGAAGAGGAAGCACAACCGGGTAAAAACGTGGACGCGACACGTGGACCTTTTTCAGAAGGACTTCATCTTTGTTCCCATCAACGAGTCGTAAGCTGCTGTTGGTTTAAAATCAAGTCAGATAGAAGCTGAACTTTAGAGTATGACCTGTTCGGTATGGATTAACATGCAGGGGTTGTGCGGTTACAGGAAAATAATCCATGCTGAAACTCTGTATACCTGTGTGTGTTATTCCTGTTATATCACAGTAATGACTGAATTATTTATTTATTTATAGTCATATATAATGTTGGGGAACAGCCATGATACATGTTAGATCCTGTTCTCATGTAATATTTATACAGTCATGACCTCAGCATGAGCAAAAAATAAAAATAAAAAATGTGTTACTGAGGAAGCAGAAATCGTAAAATCTGTTGTAACTATTTTCCTATGGTGGGATGTTTTATTCTCCTCCTCCATTTCTCTCTCCATTTCCCCGTTTTCCTCTGAGCAGAGCACACTGGTATCTTGCAGTGATCTGTTTCCCAGGGCTCGAGGGCCCATGTATAGAGCCCAATCCTCAGTACCAGCCCCAAGCTCAGTCCCAGGCCCAGGCGTCGTCCCCATCCGAGTTAGGGAGCTCGGTCTTAAGCGAAGGAGGCTTAGAGGAGCCCTCGCCGCACACCGAGCCCCTCTCCTTCAATCCGGAGGAGGTCGACACAGAAAGCGAGCGACACGACGCGAGCCACTCGAATCCGCCTTCCTGTCCACACCGACCCCCAGAGAACAGCTGCACTCACAGCCAGAGGGTCAACGGACAGGTTCAATCCCATTACACAGGTGAGGGGGAGTTGAGTGGTGATGCGGATTATAAATAAAACAACACCGTCATCTTGGTGAATAATGGTTTCTTCTTGTTTTTTTGGGGGTTTTTTTGTAGATGGTTTGCAAAGAATCAGTGTGTGTTATAGCAGTGAAGATCCGAGCAACTTCTCTGATGACCAAAGTTCCTCTCATGTAAGTTTCAGAAGTTAAAAACCCATCTGATCTTATGACGATTTTAATGCTTAAAGGTTTTAATTTGCGCTTAGATGTTATTCCACATTTCTCATTAAAGGTGAAATAAGCTCCAAGTAACGTGGAGTTGCATAAAGTAGCATGGCCCGAGCCAGTCATCATCTCAAAATAAACCCTAAAGGAGTGATTTGAGACCCCGATGTATATCAAAGGCTTTTAAAGATTGATTCCATCTTATTACCGTGCTCCATAGCAACTTTACACCGGTGTGTTAAAGGTACAGTGTGTAACATTTTGGAGGGAATTAAATACATCATTACGCAATAAGTTTGCCTTAATCTAGAATAATAATAATAAAAAGTCCCTAAGTTTTTAGAACGTTAGAATAAGCTGTTTGTATCTGCATGTGGAGAGGGTCCCCTCTAACGGAGGCCGCCATCTTGCGCCGCCATGTTTCTACAGTAGCCCAGAACCATACAGGCTTCGAAGAGGAGGGGTCCGGAATGAGATTACAGTTGGCTGCAACCTGGAACCTCACCACTAGGTGCCGCCAAATCTTACACACTGTACCTATAGATGGATAGATGACTTTATTAATCCGCCAAGGGAAATTTAATTGTAAATGTAATTTAAAAAAAAAAATTATATTACAATAAAAATTTTATTTTAGCAGCAACACAAACATAGGTGCAATTAATAAAAAAAAATATATAAACATTGAGGTAGTAGAAGTTGCAGAGAACAAACTTTGAGACGCGTAACAGACCACTGAATGCTGTGATTGGCCAGTTGGAAGCGAGTGTTCTCTGAGTGAGCTGTATAATGATGAGCACTGAATTGTACGGTGGTTTAAATGTAAAATCTTACCACTGAATTAAATCGAGGGGACATGTACTTGTATCCCCTACCAGCCTATCGAAACTGGGTCACTCTGACCTGTTTTTCAAGGTCACAGAGGTCAATTCATTAAAAATTGCACATTAAAACACTAGAGGCTGCAGTTGACCCGGTGGGGATCCATGTCTCAGGAAAATGTTCTGTGACACAATTTGCTGATATGGATATCACAGTGTGTATAAAGTGAGAGTTTACAGATCAGTCTGTGCTCCTCTGCTTCTGTCGCGTCTCACTGTTGGTTTTGCGGTTCTCCCTGTAGGATGAGTGCAGTGAGGACGGAGCGCTGGCGGATGACACTGCGATGTCAGAAAGCATGGAATGGGCATCCAGACCGACCATCTGCAAACAGTGAGTACGCGTACCAATCAAGGGGAATCGCGTCTCGTAGGTCTCTCGAAGAAAGTAAACGCCGAGAGGTACACTGGCGTAAAAGGCAACTCGGATCAGTCGTGTGGTTTTGGATAAATAGCAGCGTTTTATTTTCAGAGAGGGAAAATTAAAGGCTAATTAAATGTCTGGGTGAGTTCTGTATAAAGTCGAGTTGGGATTAAAGTGATTCAGCGGTAAGTAGATGAATATTTTAAGAACAAGGACAAATCCCACCAGTGTAGCCTGGTAATTTATTACCTCCGCCACAACAGGGTTGCAAACGCCGCCGTTTGTGTCTGTCAGGTCCGCTTCCCAGCAAGAAGGTCCTGGGTTCTCCTACTTGTGTGGGTCTCCTCTGGGTACTCTGGTTTCCTCCAACAGTCCTATCCCCCCTAGGTTTGGATGTGAGTGAGAACGGTTGTGTGTGTTGCCCTGCAATGGTCCGGCGAGCTGTTCAGGGTGTGCCCAGCCTTCAAAAAAAAAAAAAAAAAAAAAGCTTTGAGTTTTTGGAATTGTTGAATAATCTGTTCTTCTCTACATCGGGAGCGGGTCCCCCCTCATGGAGGCCGCCATATTGCACAGGCATGTTCCTGCAGTGGCCCAGAACCATACAGGTTTAGACGGGGGGGGTCAGGCATGATATTTCATGTGGTTGCAATCTGGAGCCTCACCACTAGATGCCGCTAGATACCACTATATCTTACACACTGTACCTTTAATGCAAAAAAATAATTTGAAGTTCATGCAAATATTTTTTTTGAATAAATTTACTTTATGCTCAAGTTGCTGCTAATATTATTTGTATTTTTATTATTATTATTATTTTTATTATTATTATTAATAAATTAGTGTAGTCGTGGAAGGTGTAATGAGCTATCCGAGTCCACACTGTAGTATCGTCAGTAACATCACACAAATGTTAATCCTTGCGATTTGCTCCTCCCTTAGACCTTGTATCCTCATCATGGACTCACTCCGAGGCCCTGCCAGATCTACGGTGGTGAAGACATTGCGAGAGTATGTTACCACACTTGAACCGTGTATTTCTTCTGTAGTTATTGTGCCCGTCTAGTGTCGGTATTGTTCCGGTATTCGTCCCTTCTTTACTCTCGTGTGTGTGTGTCTGTGCGTGTGTGTGTGTGTGTGTGTGTGTAGGTATCTGGAGGTTGAGTGGGAAGTACGGAAAGGCACTCAAAGGAGTTTTGCGAAAGACATGATGAAAGGCTCAAGTCCACGGGTGCCGCAACAGGACAACTTCAGCGACTGTGGCGTCTACGTGCTGCAATATGTCGAGAGCTTCTTCGAGGTACAGCTAGAAAGCATGTCATGTGGGGCAGTAAATGTGTGAAATTATGTAAATGGGAGCATGTCATGTAGGAAGATAACGAATTTACAGATTTGTAATGTCTTCAATCGAGAAAATATTAAAGCGGCGTTCACACAGGAAGCGACGAGCGATTAGCTTCGCCACTGAGCGATACGCTCAGATCTTGTTGCCTAGGTAACGCCCTCAACATGTCTTGCTTTTAAAGACCTTTCCGAGGGCCGTGGGCAGTTTCATTAAATTTGTGTTTATTTTCTCCCAACGGAGAGGTTTCGGCGAAGTCCGTGTTTGGCGGCATCTGTCAATCAACGGTATCGTTAAGGTCTAATTGGTATTCACTCGAATCACGTCGCGTGAAAGTACAGCTCAGTTGCACATTGGTATATACTACCAGGGAACGGCACGATCTGATTGGTCAGCTATAGGAAGAGGAAAAAAATAAGTATTATCCTTAGCGGATAAGCATGATATATTTATTTATTTATTTTCCCCTTGTCAGATAGCTGACCAATCAGGTCTTTCCGTTCCCTGGTAGTATATACTAACTACACAATTTAAGGGAATGCACATGATGTCATAGTAGATGGAAGTAACACTCACAGTGACTTCGGTTTTGATGTGTAGTTTTGTTATTGGATGTTTTTGGGTTGTTTTTTTTTCCTACTGTCTCTAAATATAATTTTATTTATTTGATTAAATTGTTGTTTTTTTTTGTTTTTTTTTTATACAAAGAACCCTGTGCCAAGCTTCCATCTCCCTATGAATCTGTTGGACTGGTTCCCCCAGCAGCGGATGAAGACTAAACGTGAGGAGATCAAGGAGCTGATTCTGAAGCTCCAGTCCCAACAACAGTCGGGCCGAGAGAACTCTGGGCAGGACCTTGACGTCGGAGACGTCTGCGAGGACCTGGACATCGGGGACCCCTTAGAGTCAGCCGACCTCATCCCGCCAATCAGTTCATGAACTCCAGCCCCATGCTGCTATAGCGCTTCTTCTTCTTCCTCCTCCTCCTCTTCTTTTTCTTCTTGTTTTTATGAAACGGGCCTCTCGGTGCCACCCCACCTCTCAACTCATGGCACCGACGGCTAGTCGGGGTTTCTTTATGATCATACGCTGCTGGACAACTCCGCCGTGACAACAACGGTTTCCGTTTTGGGAGGGTTTTTTGTGTTTGTTCGTTTTTGTTTTTCCTGCCTTTGTTGGCAAAAAGAGAAAGAAGACTTCATTTGTATTAAAGAAAACGTGTATATATACTGAACTTGGTTTTTTTTTGTTTTGTTTTTTGTTTAGTTTTGTTTATTTTTGCTGACCTGTGACGTTGACATCTCATGATCTGTTACATCATTTTAAGTGTTCATTCATCCGTTGACTTCCTGAAGGGCGCAGACAGCCCTGACCTCTCCCACAAGCCTGAACATTAACCGTTTAACGTCCCGTTCTGCCTGAACTCCAACTCCTCCCAAAAAAAAAACAAAATTCTTGTTTGTTGCCCAAGTGTCTAAAATTGGGTGGGGGGGGGGGAGGGGGGGGGGGGGGGGGGGGGGGGGGGGGGGGGGGGGGGGGGGGGGGGGGGGGGGGGGGGG
>JBCNYH010000022.1:10632167-10650247 GCA_039654325.1 Tandanus tandanus | reverse complement strand
ATCTATCCATCTATCTATCTATCCATCTCTCTCACTATCTATCCATCTATCTATCCATCTCTCTCACTCTATCTATCTATCTATCTATCTATCTATCTATCTATCTATCTATCTATCTATCTATCTCACTATCTATCTATCCATCTATCTATCTATCCATCTCTCTCTCTATCTATCCATCTCTCTATCTATCTATCCATCTATCTATCTATCCATCTCTCTCACTATCTATCCATCTATCTATCCATCTCTCTCACTCTATCTATCCATCTATCTATCTATCTATCTATCTATCTACCTATGTATCTATCTATCAATCCATCCATCCATCTCTCTCTCTCTCTCTCTCTCTCTCTCTCTATCTCTCTCTCTCTCTCTCTCTAATGTAAATATGGTTAAAACTGACGGATCTGATCTGTTGCTTTAAATATTTAGCGAATCCACCTGTAGAGGTTTTGGGTTCAGGAGGGAAAAAAAAAAAAAAAAAAAAAGAGTTCAAACTCCAACCAATGCACCTGCTGAGACAGGTCCAGTCCCGTGCGCGCAGTGACGTCACAGCACGGTGAGGCACTCTGATTGGCTAATGGTAATACGTGACATCACGCCGCCCGATCCTTGGTTACTAAGTTGCCAGATTGGAAAAGAAAGACGTGTAATTTGAAAATCCCTCTTCACACCGCAGTGAATCGTTTGTATCGCAGTGAACCACAAGCAGTGGTTCCAACCTGGTGGGTATTAAAGCTTTAGAACCGGTTCCAAGATCGGGTTCGTTGCTGCGCTGGGAATGTTTGGTGGAGTGTGAGAAGGGAATGTGAATATCTGGCAACCCGGGTCTGGAGTTCATTGTGGGAGTCGAACGGAGGCTGGTGGAAAGAGAGAGAGAGAGAGAGAGAGAGAGAGAGAGAGAGAGAGAGAGATCTGCAGGTTGGGACATCTGTGTGCGCACTTTAACTTTAATGTAAATTGACACATAGCCTTTAGGGAGTATTCAGTCCCAGAGAGGAACGAGGTGAGTACACACTCACACCGCCTGGTTCTTTATTATAGGGTTCTTTATTATTATTATTATTATTTAATTCTTTTGGGGAGAGTGCTGGATGTAATGGAGGCTGTATCCGTCCCTCTGATTCACCCCATAATGAACATATTATTATTATTATTATTATTATTATTGTTGTTGTTGTTAGTGCAATGAGTGATATTTGTCTATCTGTGTCATGTTTAATCAGACAAGCTGATCTGTTTTAATAATTTATTTCAAAAACCAGCAACAAGCAAAACCAAATCCTTGATCCTGCCCCCTGATCGAAATAAATCCTCCAACACAAACAATACATAGACTATTACATCTGTCCTTGTATTTGTAAATACTTTTTAACCCCTTTAACACAGTCCTGGGGACACCCTGTCCTGCACTCCTAATAAGTCCAGCTACACCTAGTCAGACTCACAGGGCTTGTTACCTGCTCAGGTGTGACAGTAGAAGGAAAAACCCCATGTAGATACGGCAGAGGATAGGGTGTCTCTAGAAGTACCTAACCAGGTCAGAGGTCGGAGGTCGGAGCTCGTATAGGTCATTTGTGCCGGATGACTTGGTGTTGTCATTGCCTTGTGTGTTATATCGGAATGAAATGGTGTTTTTTCTCCAAGACTGGTGAAGGACATATTGTAGTAGCAGAGTGTACCGGTGCAGGTTTACATAAACACGACAGTGTGAGATAAGAGCAAAAAGATACAGTAAACACACCGAGACAATAAACAGACCAGACAGGACACCGGTGTAAAGGTGTACGCTCTGCCATATCATGCATCCATCCATTCATCCATTTGCCAAACCTACTCGCTTGCTCCTGTAAGGGTCGCACGGGCGCTGGAGCCTGTCTCCACCGAAACTGGGTGAAGGCGGGGCGCACCTTGAACAGCCCGCCAGACCATCACAGGGCAGCGCACACACGAGCACTCATACTCACACCTTGGGGCAATTTGGAATAGCCAGTAAGCCTAATGTGCATGTCTTTGTACTGTTGGAAGAAACCGGAGTCCCCGGAGGAATCCGGGACCTTCTTGCTACGCTACTACGCTACCACGCTCCCATGCCACCCTTCATATAATGCAGTTCGGGTAAAAAAAAAAAAAAAAAAAAAGGGTTTGGGCATAAGAGAAGTGATAAAGTACAAGTGTTCTGTGGTGTTTGTATTTGCGTCTACAGACAGGCGTTCATTCATTCATTCATTGAATGCCTGTCTAACCCTGGGCGAAGGAAGGCTACACCGGAACAGCTCGCCATCTTATTGCAGGGCCAACACACGCACAACCGTTCACACTCACACCTCGGGAGAGTTTGGAACAGCCAGTAAACCTAATGTGCATGTCTTTGGACTGTCAGAGGAAACCGGAGTACCTGGAGGAAACCCACGCAAGCACTGGGAGGACATGCAAACTCCACACGGAAACGCCCTGGCCGATCCCAGTTCACGAATCCAGGACCTCCCTGCTGTGAGGCGGACGTGTTAACTACTACGCCACCGTGCAGGCAGCTCCAGTCTACTCCTGTGTGAATCATGACTTTATGGGAGGCGCTCGGGAAACTCAGGTCCTCGTTCCCGCAGTGTCCCTTCCACATCGCTCTTTTCTCCACTTCATTCTCTTTAAATCCCTCATGGCACACCGCATCACTCAACGGATGGATCTAGTTCCTCGAGATGTTCTTAAACGTCGTGTTAGACTTTTGGAGATCACTGTCATAGACTGCGTCCGGTCACATGATGTATTCGGCTTTACCAGCCCGAGATGGTGTTAATATAAGGATCGATGAATGACTAGGTTTTAAAGGGCTGTTAAACGTGTCATAACCCCTGATTTAAAGAATACCGGGTTACAGGGCTGTTATACAGATGGACCCGGGGTCATGACTGTCCCAGGAACCTTAATCATTGATCCAGGGCAGTGATCACCAATCATGTTCCTGGAGATCTACCATGTCATTAAAGCCCCAATCCTTATCATATCCACCTGACCATCTAATCATGGAATGAAGATGTTCCCGAGCAGGTAAAAGAGTTGTGTTCGATTTTGGTCGGAGATACAACCTGCAGGAAGGTAGATCCTGAGGAACAGGGTTTGGGTTGACCACTGATCAAGGGAATTCCGAATTCTTCAGAACCAGTGGTGTTGGACCACCAAATGGGTCCAACCTCGCCTAGACATTTACTCTTCACTCACTCACTCACTCACTCACTCATTGGCCAAACCGCTTAATCCTATTAGGGTCGCGGGTAGGCTGGAGCGTATCTCAGCCGACGCTGGGCGAAGGTGGGGTACACGCTGAACAGCTCGCCAGTCCATCGCAGACGCTCGCCGACACACACAACCATTCACACTCACACCCAGGGGCAATTTGGAACAGCCAGTTATCAACACGACCATGGTTTTACTGTTTTACCGTATTCCGTTCAGTCAAACGTAACGTCCCAAGCTGCTGATGGTCTTTCTCGGGTTTAGCAACTGGTGGTGCGCAACTCTAGTCATTCACGGAAGAGCGATCATTGACCGTTCAGCTCCCAGTGATACGATTCATTCCGAGGCTTAGCCTTTGTCCTGCCTGTCAAAACATGGCTTTGTTTTTTTTTTTTTTTTTTTTTTTTATGGGGGCACTGACTTTCACTAGAGGTCATCAAGACGGAATTGCACTTCCTGCGTCCTCAGCATGTTAACAGTGGAGCAAAGGGCGCAGAAGAACCGTGCTCCTAAGCGTTTGTCTCAGCTGCTTTGTTCTGATGAAGACTGAAGCCTGAAGACTGAATTCATCTGGTAGTTCAGGAAGAGTCACCCATATTACAGTATTAAAGTAGGGCTCGGGTTCTGTGTCATACTTCCAGCTTTAAAGTATATATGTATGACCCTGTAGCGCTCCTGGCTGCCGTGTCGGATATAGGGGTAGTGCGTCTTGTGTTTTGAGTCTGCGTTTTGCCTTCCAGAGAACAGGGTGTGTCACCTTGCCGAGTGCCAACCCATGACACACCTAGAGGTGCTGTTCTTTATGTTTTGTGACTCACCTGTTAAACTTGGCTTTGGAGCTCGTTAGGGTTGTTGATGAAGGCTTACACTCCCCATCTTGAGTGTTGAATTCCTCTTCTGGTTTTTTTTTTGTTTGTTTTTTCTTTGCTTTGGATGAAGAATTGCTCTAACCTGAAGGCACTGATGTATTGTCACTGCGGACATGCTGTTAACTCACCACAAATCCTGTGGATTTGCCATCACTGTACTGCATGTCATGTTGCTTAAAGACAGAAGCTCTGTTCAGTCACCCAAATCATTATTCCTAACACATGGCAGAAAAATAATAATGAACAAGACGTTGGATACAAACGCCATTGCGAGGCCAAAACCCACACACAACCATTCGTACGCGCTCTCACACCTAGGGGCGATTTGGAACCGCCAGTCAGCCAACTGCGCATGTTTTTGGACTGTGGGAGGAGACCGGAGTACCCGGTGGAAACCCAAACAAGCACAGGCAGAACATGCAACCTCCACACAGGAACGCCCGGAGCCCGGGAATCGAACCCGGGAGCTTCTTGCTGTGAGGTGAACGTGCTAACCAGTGCACCACATTTAATTTTCTGCTTAAAATCTAAAATGATACGGTAGCATAGTGGTTAGCATGTTCGCCTCACAGCAAGACGGTTCCAGGCCATTCCTGTGTGGACTTTGCACGTTCTCCCAGTGCTCGCTTGGGGTTCCACCAGGTGCTCCTGTTTCCTCCTACAGTCCAAAGACATGCATATTCCAAATTGCTCCTAGGTGTGAGTGTGTATGGTAGTGTGTGTGTGTGTGTGTGTGTGTGTTAGCCCTGTGAGGACCGGAAAGCTGTCCGGGGTCCTTCGCCCAGAGTCGGCTCCCCGTGGAGATCCCTGCGACCCTGGTAGGATTCAGCGGTCGGCGAATGAATGAATAAAATGTTATTTTTGTACTGACTCCATAATGCAGAAATTATAACATGAAAATCTCGAACTAAGTTTATAAAAAATAAAGGGTGCATCATTTTTATTATTTTTTTTTTTTTGCACAGTGCTGTATGCCTTATTTTGTTTGTAGAAAATTGAAAGTAAAGTCACTGTTTAGTTTACGGACCATTGGTTCATCATCTTATTACAAAAACATTCCTCTAAAGCTTCTTAAAGCTCCAGATCAACCAATGTTGCCCTGCGATGGCCTGGCGAGCTGTCCAGGGTGTACTCTGCCCTCGCCCAGAGTTGGCCAAGATGGGCGCCAGCCTCCCCGCGACCCTTATTAGGATTAAATGCTTCAGAAAATGAATGAATGAATGAATGAATGAATGAATGAATGAATGAAAGATCAAGTCACGGAACCATGTCACGTTGTTATTTGGGGTAGAATTAGAAAGAGTTGCCGTGTTTTCGCCTGTGCTTTTTAACAAACGCTGCTTCTTGTCCCGATCCTACTTTGACTAGCAGATTTCCTGGAGACGGAGGTGTGTTAGTGATCTCTTAACCGCCAGAACAGCACAAAGTATTCTGGGTACTGTATTTGGATTTAAGACTTTCAGGCCCTGGTCTCTGTTTGATCCACTTATCCTTCAACAATCATTATTTAAGTACCATTAGTTTCTCTTTCTCGATGCAGTACATGAACTTAGCATTAGGCTTAGCATAATTATTAAGCTTGTCAAGATGACGGTAAAGCTGAGAGCTATGTTTGTTGCCTCCATGTTGTTGATGGATGTGTGCGAAGTGAACAAAAAATGTAATGCCTGAGCACTCGGCTACGGTACTGTCAGTACAGATTCGTTTCTATCAGGGTGTTGCTGTCTGGGCAGGGCGGAGCTCTGACCACATCCAAATGAACCCAGCCTCTGCTGTGGATTCTCTCTAGCAACCAGGTTTAGGTCACTGAACGAATAAAGTAACACTTAAGAGCTGAAGATCGTATTTATCGCGTGGAAAAGAAACTGTATCTCCCCGACTCTTTTATTTTCGCAGTTTATTTGCCTTTCTCTAAAAATAAAGCCTTTACGACCGAATCAGGAGATTTTATTAATGAAACTCAATACGGTCTAGCGTTGGGCGATTGATTGATAAACGATAGTGTTGCGATAAACCATTGCCGACTTTCGTCAAGAGTAGCTGCATTGCCGTCAGTGTGCTTCTGCCCTGCGATGGCCTGGCGAGCTGTCCAGGGTGTACTCTGCCCTCGCCCAGAGCCCCGCGACCCTAATTAGGATTAAGCGCTTCAGAAAATGAATGAATGAATGAGTATTGAAGATATTTAACAGAAATATCAACTTTTCCTAAAAGTTTTATCATATTAGGGTCGCAGGGAGACTGGAGCCTATCTCAGCCACTGGGCGAAGGCGGGGTACACCCTGAACAGCTCACCAGTTCATCGCAGCGCCAAAACACACACAACCATTCAGGCTCACATTCACACCTAGGGGCAATTTGGAACAGCCAGTTAGCCTAATGTGCATGTTTTTGGTCTGTGGGAGGAAACCGGAGTACCCAGAGGAAACCCACACACGCACGGTGAGAACATGCAAATATAAAAGAATATGCACGCCTTCGCCAAGCCCGGTGTCTCTGTGTGGGATTTGCATGTTCTCCCTGTGCTTGCATAAGTTTCTTCGGGGATCTCCGGCTCCAGCCTTCCCAGGACCCCAATAGGATTCAGTGGCTCAGCAAAAGAGTGGTTGACTGAGAGTGTTCTCCCGCCTTATAACCAATCAGAATGAAGAATTCAACAACGCTTTGTTAGGCCAGTGGTTAGCACGTCCGCCCCACAGCAAGAAGGTCCTTGGTTTGATTCCCTGGCTCGGTGCGTTTCTGTGCGGAGTCGGCATAGTCTCTCTGTGCTTGCGTGGGTTTCCTCCAGGTACTCCGGTTTCCTCCTGCAGTCCAAAGACATGCACAGTAGGCTAAATGGCGGTTCCAAATCACCCCTAGGTGTGAGAGTGAGTGTGAATGGCTGTATGTGTGTTGGCCCTGCGATGGCCTGGCGAGCTGTTCAGGGTGTACCCCGCAGTCGGCTGAGATGGGCGCCAGCCTTCTCGCGACCCTAATTAGGATTCAGCGGTTCAGAAAATGAATGAATGAACAGTGCTTTGGTGTAACTGTTGCTGTTCAATAGTCCACAACGTTGGTGTATGAACTTAATTTGGGCAATAAATTCTTGATCATTTGCGAGCTAACACATCAGTTAGCGTTAGCATCTATTTCCAGGCTGCTCTTATCTAGATGGCTGCGTGACTTTGGTTAATAATGAACAGAAGATGCATTACTAGTGCCTTCTTCTATACTTCCTCTACACGGTTCCATAAAACAATTCTTTTAGTGCTCGACATTTCATTGCATACAGATATCGAATGCATAGCATGAATCGTTTAAAAATTCTTAAACACAGTTAGTTAGAAAGCAGTGGCATTTTATTATGGAGTTTTGCCCAGGCCCAGTAAGAGGCCTTCAGTAAAGGAAAACTTGACCCATTTAATTAAGGCACAGTTTAGTTCATGCTATTATGGGCCTGAATGGAGGAAATTGTGTCCGGCATTTTCCACTGCAATGAAAACACTGACGCTGGAGTCAGTCCAGCTTCTTTGGGACACAGAAAAAAATGTATTTCAGATACAGTACACAGGAAGGTCCACTTATGTGAAGCGTCATGTCGTTTTTACAAAATTATACATAGGTACTGTTTTTTTTGTTGTCGTTCAGAATATATTCTTCTTATTTACCAGTTATTTTACCCTTATTCCTCAACCTCGAGTCATATACGCACTGATGGCTAACCCTAAGTGGTTAGCATAGCAGGGAGTCTCGCCCACTAGCCACACTTACAGTTGCCACACACCGATTACGATGACCAACATGCGACACCGAGGCCTGGCCAATAAAGTCTCGTTTAGTGGTAAAAAATGTCTTAATTCTTGATTTATTTATTCATTTTTTTTCCTTTGCCGTCATATACATTCATTCCAAATTTTGTTGCTTTTCGTGGCAAAACTTTAGAATGAATGGCGTTAGCGTTTAGCTTGGCATAAAATCGCAACCTCATCTGTTTTTGTTTGTTTGTTTGTTTTTTTGTGGTGACATACCTACTAATGGTATATGCAGTGATATCCTAGTAGTAGATTAGCCAATCAGAACGATTGCCAAATAATTTCCTTGAACAGCCGCTCTGACTGCAAGACGAATTGCTTTAAATTCAAGACTTATGTGCAAAATCTTGCGCTGTATGTTTTTTTGCATACTTCTGTTAGGATATTTTCTTGTAGTGCCCCGTGTACTTACTCGAGTATAAATGTGAATTTCGACAGGATTGTGTTTTCTAGCATCATGTCCCTGCCACTGTCACACAATATCGAGTGTTCTTTAATTTTTATTTTTTTTTCATGAACCTGCAAACCAACATGCTCCCAAAATTTTAGTTTGACATTTTTATAATAAATAATAATAAGAATTATTATAATATAATGATAATAATTTTCAGATTAATAGGAGACATACATGTGAAGTCATCATAGTCCGAAACGCCATGCCTGCTTGAGTGATAAGCAATTTACAGACTCATTTTTATGAATGTGTGGGTTATCAGGTTCATGCATGGGGCCAGAGATTTGATATCTGATATGGGATTACTGGGTTCCGTGCTCCTAATCTCCCAATGATGGGGCAAATGCGCCACTCAGAAGTCGTTGGAAAGTCGTTTGAATGTTTAGAGCTGATCGCCGATTTAAGTGAAAACAGGAAGTTGCTTTTTGGATTTTTATGCATGTATGACTCAAGGCTTTTCAAAGGAAGGCTGGACTTTTATATACCAAACCTCCATCTCATTTATTTTATAAGTTTCTTGAAGTAAACGCCCACACTGTGAGCGCTGTTTAAAGAACATATCCAAATTCTCCCAGTGCTTTAGTCATCTTTCTTTTCATCATGAGTCATGTTTTCTCAGGTTCTCCCACTGCATCTTTTCTCTGAGGTCCAGCCAGCTTGGACTGCATGGGTGGTGGGGGAGTTCTGGGGAGTTCTGTTTATCAGCTTTAGCTGAGATAGTGATGTCATTATTTTCTTGCCGCGTCGATCACGGGAAACGTCTCAGGAGGCCTGTTTTTTCTTCCTGGACATCCTGAAGTCTTTCTATATGTTTTTTCTTACAGTGGCGCCAGTGCCGTTCTGTTCACTTTTGAGTCTATTACGCTGGAGTGTATTATTTAAAACCAGATTCTCTGTCGCAGGACATGAACAGAGTCTTAGAATCAGTCTTGAGCTGTAGTGAGGCAACGCCGTATCTTATTCGCGGAGATCCCATGCAGAGCACCATAGTCATGGGATATGGATTAGAATGTTGTTCCATGTCCTTGCGTCGTTGCATAGACCTATCCCATTAATCATAGTCATGAAATACGATTGGATGGTTGTCCTGTGGGCGGCGTAGCGATTAGCTCATTCGCCCTCATAGCAAAAAGGTCCTGGGTTCTAGTCTCAGGCTCGGCAAGGGCATTGCTATTTGGAGTCTGCATGTTGTCCGTGTGCCTGTGTGGGTTTCCTCTGGGTACTCTGGTTTTCTCCCACAGTCCAAAGACATGCACATTAGGCTAATTGGCTTTTCAAAAATTGACCCTAGGTGTGGAAGTGAGTGCGAATGGTTGTGTGTGTGTGTTGGCCCTGCGATGGTCTGGAGAGCTTTTCAGGGTGTACCCCTCCTTTGTTCAGTGTCAGTTGAGATAGGCTCCAGCCTCCCCGCGACCCTAATTGGATTAAGCGTTTTGGGTAATGAGTGAGTGAGATGAGGGGTTGTCCTGTGTCCGTCTTGTGTTTGCATGTCGCTGTGTAGAACCAATCCATCAACTTAATTTTGGGTGGTTGTCCCAAGCCCGTGCCTCTCGGGATATAGAATTAACCTAACGATTTCATTTTGGATTGTTGTCCCATGTCCGTGCGTCACTGAGATGATGCTGATTGGCTCTAATGCATCACTGAGTTGCATGACGATGGTTATGCCTAACATAATAAATAAACACGATTCGCAAAGTCCCTATAGGGAGCTCCGCCTTCAGGCACTGCCCAAATCAATACATTAAGTCGGATAACATAATGTTTTTTTTCCCGTCCCCTCAAAAGGTGCTTTCATGATGCCAACATTAGGGATAAGGAGTACATGAAGCCAAGATGATTAACCATGAAGAGTCTGTCACTTGTCTATGTGGATTTCCCTCCAGAATACCTTTAAGTATATGGTATATTGCCTGAAATTATCTCTCGGCTTTGGTTTCAGTGTCTTGTTTGCTCATTCTACCTTGTATTGTTCATTACTACTGGGAACAAAACTCAACAAAAGCAAAACGTTTGGCTTTGATCATATTCTTTTCAGCTACTCATTTGAACACGGTGTACATATTCCTTTCAAAGGCTACGACCAAATAGACCAAGTAAAAAAAAATAATAACAAGAGACTGTTTTGTAAGTGTTGGGATGTTACATAAACTCACCGAATTTCATACATGTAGGTGAAACGTGTGGCTGCGTCGTTGGAAACTTGGGGGGGGTCTGCAATAGCCGTTTCGCCACACCAATGTATGAGACCCATAAAATATTAGAATTTTCACCACATCTGAGGCATCGGAAAAGTTTTGTGAGTTTTCGAGTATATTTAGCCCCTCAAAAATGTCATTCATTTGGGAGAAGAAAATACTACTACTAACACTACCACTACTTCCACCACTTCTACTATTACTACTTCTAGTACTGCTACCATTATTACTACTACCACCACTTCTACTATTACTACTTTTAGTTCTACTACTACTACTACTATTACTACTTCTAGCACTACTGCTCTTACTACTACTGTCACTACTTCTACCATTAATACTACCACTACTACTCTTACTTCCTCTACTACTACTACCACTACTTCCACCAGTACTACTATTACTACTTCTAGTTCTACTGCTACTACTATTATTACTACTACCACCACTACTACTATTACTACTACTACTACTTCTAGTATTACTACTACTACTTCTAGTACTACCACTACTGTTCTTACTACTACTACTACCACCACTACTATTACTACAGCCACCACTACTACTATTACTACTACTGACACTACTACTAGTACTACTACTACCATTAATACTACCACTACTGCTGTTACTTCTTCTACTACTACCACCAGTACTACTATTACTACTTCTAGTACTACTACTACCATTAATACTACCACTACTGTTCCTACTACTACTAATAGTACTATTACTACGTCTACTATTACTACTACCACTACTACTACTATTGCTACTACTGTTACTACTTCTAGTACTACTACTACCACTACTACTACTACCACTATCACTACTACTTCTACTACTACTACTACTACTATTACCAGGACTACTACGACTAATAAAAATGAATCTAAAAAGATGCAGTTCCTCGTATTTGCCCCGTATCCTTTTGAAGCCTTTCCACGATTCATTAACTTGTTTTATTCAGGGTGTCACACTGTAGTCAGGGCGTTTTTATTGGCATTAGAGTTTGACCGGAATAGATAGGAATACGACTTGTCAATCTTTAAGCTCTGTAAAATGTGCAGACTGAGCGTCGTGGTTAGGTATTGAAGTACCTGGCGTGTTCACGTCAGCAAAAACCAAGGTGCTAAACTGAAGGTTCATGACATTCCCAGTAGAACGAGACAATCATTGATTATACCTGTGCTGTAAATAAACGATTCTGTGCTGCTTTAATGTGATGGAAACGTCTCTAGGGTGTGACTTTTTCACTTAAGACCTCGGGGAAGATTCTTCACCTGTGTTAAGGTGTGGCAGAAAAAAAAATTTGTTATTTCAAAGTTTGTACAAGTCAAAAAGTTTGTAAGGCTAAATACTCAATTATCTTTTGCAACAGCATCTGGGGTGACAACATTCTTTCTAATTGGGTACTCAGAACCACAGGCTGCACTGGATTCCTCATACACGGCCCAGGTCACGCCCTACCTACTGAGGACACGAGTTGTTGGAGGGAAAAGCCGCTCTGTTGTCATGTTATCTGACAAGTTACACAACTGTGAAGACGTGTGCGGTATATTAGCCAGATATTCACTAAACTGGTTCTGCAGTAATGTTGTGACATATAATAGATGTATTTCCATCAATGCTTGCTTGTGTGGCATATGAAAAATGACATGCTTACACTTATTGTGAAGAAACCTGTGACCGCAGTAATTCTTTTGCCGAATCACTTAAAACCGCTTAAGGTTTAAGGAGGCTGGAGCCTATCTCTGCCGACACGGGGCGAAGGTGGGGTACACCTTGAACAGCTCGCCAGTCCATCGCCGTGCAACACATACACACACACACAATCTTTCACACTCACACTTAGGGGCAAATTGGAACAGAAAATTAGCCTGATGTGCATGCCTTTGATCTCCTGGAGCAAACCCACGCAGGCATGGGGAGAACATGCAAACTCCATACGGAAACGCCCTCGCCAAATCCTGGGCTCAAACCCAGGACCTTCTTGCTGTGAGACGTGCTAACCACTACGCCACCGTGCCGCCCGAGGCTGCAGTAATGCGAATTAAAATATGTCACTCATCAGAGGTGGACAAATCAGAGCTACATTAGCTACCTCGCATTAGCAAGCTAATCTCCTGGAAACTTCACTAACCAGGCTAAAAATAGGTAGCTAATATAAGATGATAAAGTGTTCGCACCAGCAAGAAGGCCTGGGTGCGATTCTCAGGCTCGGGGCGTTTCTGTGTGGAGTTTGCACGTTCTCCCCGTGTTTGCGTGGGTTCCCTCCGGGTACTCTGGTTTCCTCCGACAGTCCAAAAACATGCACAGTAGGCTAATTGGCTGTTCCAAATAGCCCCTAGGTGTGAGTGTGAATGGTTGTATGTGTATTAGCCCTGCAATGACCTGGCGAGCTGTTCAGGGTGTACCCCGCCTTCACCCAGAGTCGGTTGAGATGGGCACCAGCCTCCCTGCAACCCTAATTAGGATTAAGCGGCTTAGAAAATGAATGAACGAATGAAAGTGTGACAAGCTAGTTGTTTAGTTTGTGTCTATAGCCATAATCATTTCCGAAGAAAGTGCCTGACGTTACACAGTGTATTTGCTACTTTGACAAAACGTTAGCAGGTTGTTAGCCAGTGTTTGGTTATGGTTAGCTGTAGTGTTTTCTTCTCATAAAAAAATGAGCAAGCTCAACTAATCAGGCTAAAACATGGTAGCTAATGTAACATCATAAAGTGTAACAAGCTAGTTGCCTTGTTTGTGTGTAAGCCATTATACTTGCTAAGAAAGTGCCTGACGTTACACAGTGTATTTGCTCCTTTGACAAAACGTTAGCAAATTGTTAGCCAATATTTGGCTATGGTTAGCTGTATTTGTGCGGTGTTTTCTCCTTAGATTAAACATATTCAAAAGATATGAGGAAACTTGACTAACCAGGCTAAAAAGTGGTAGCTAACAATGTAATAGTGTGACAGGCTAGTTGTTTAGTCTACTGGTTATCCATTATCCTTTGCTAAGACAGTGCCTGAGCTAACACATTGTATTTTCCTCTTTGACAAAAGGTTAGCACGTTGTTAGCCATTGTTTGGCTATGGTTAGCTAATGGTTATGGTTAGTTTGTAGTGTTTTTTCTTGAGGAAACCTGAACAACCGGGATAAAAAAGTGCGAGTTAACGTACCAAAGTGTGACAGGCTAGTTGCGTAGCTATTGGCTAGTCATTGTTCTTTCCTAGTGCCTTATTTGACTAAATGTTATCTGGGACAAAATGTGTTAGCTGTGGTGTTTTTTTCCTCATACTGAACATTTTTTTTTCTTTAGGTCTAGCTAGCTTTTTCCTCTTCCAACATGTATAACCATTGTGCGCTATGCTAGCAGCAGAGTTAGCATATGGCATTATTATTCATGAGCAACAGGTAATAATTTTTGACATTGTTTTTGACAAATTCATGTTCAATATCAGGAAGAAGTATGTTGGCTTTGCTTGTTTATTTATTTATTTATTTATTTTTTATTTGAGTTAAACAAGTTTAACAAATGCTCCATTTTGTCTGTCCATGCTCTGTGAGATCATGAAGCTTCGAGCTCGTCTGTGTCCTTTGTTAGATTTAGCCTTTGGTCCTATTGTCAAGATGACATACCGCCACCTTTTGTGTTCAGCCAACACAGTCCCTGGTCACGTGAGCAGCTCATCCAAGACAAAGTCTGTAGTCATGTGACCATCCTGGCCTACACAAAGTGTGTGGTCATGTGACCAGCTTAATACAACAGTGAGTCCCCAGTGATTTGCTGCAACAATTCATGATTGTGTGGCATGGAAGAGGAGTGGGCCCAAAGCAGCATAACTTACAGGGTTCTTTCTTCTTCTTAAGCCTCATCATGGACTGTTTGTCTCCAGGCTACACATTCTTACATTCAGCAGCAGTGTGCTAGTGCAGGTACAATGCAGTAAATAAGACAAACCACATGTTTGCTTCGGTGCATCTTCTTCAGTGGCCAATGTTGTTGTATATAACTTTATATATTGCTTTCAGACCCCCTAGTGCAGTAATAACTGTAATTCAACACTCGTGGTAGTTGTTGATCATTCATTCCTTCATTTGCCAAACGCATTAACTCCTCATAGGGTCTCGGGGGGCTGGTGCCTATCTCAGCCGACGTTGGTCGAAGGCGGGGTACACCGTGAACAGCTTGCCAGACCATCGCAGAGCAGCACACATGCGACTATTCGCACACACACACACACACACAAACACACACACGGGGCAATTTGGAACAGCCAATTAGCTGGACTGTGGGAAGAAACCGGAGTACTCGGAGGAAACCCACACAAGCACAGGGGAAAATGCAAACTCCACATAGAAATGCCTGAGCTCGGGATTTGAACCCAGGACCTTTTCGCTGCGAGGCGGATGTGCTAACCACTACGCCACCGTGCCGTTGATCCAGTCCTACACAGTTTTAGTTTTGGAGGGATTTTTAGTTCAGTCCTCCGTACAGAACAGCTTCAACTCTAGGATGTTGGTGGGTTTCCTCACCTGAAGAGGTCACACAGCATTTCTTTTGGATTAAGGTCAGGACTTTAAGTTGGCCGCTCCAAAACATTACATTTATAATTCTTTACATTTTCTATAGTAGAAATGTATACTTTACATTTTCTTTGTGCGTTTGGAGTTGTTGGTTTTGCTTTCTTTCGAGATCCAGATCATGTGGAGATGTTCAGATATTTTATTTTTAAATTTGCTGATATAATTCAGAATTTATAGTTCCGTCCACTGATGACAAACTGTCCAGGCCCAGATGAAGCAAAACAGGCCCAAACCATGATACTACCACCACCATTTTATGCACGTGGAAGAACCGTTTCATGCTGTAATACCATGTTTTCCCTTCTACAAACTTAAAACTTATTTAAAATTAAAAAGTTTTCTTTCAGGTTTTTTGCCATCATTTTTATTTATATATTTTTCCTCAATAAATAAATTACCACAGATAATATTTTTGTCTCATTTTGGGACCTTGTGGCAGCAGGGTTTCGTGAGAATATGGTAGCGTTAGCCATTAATGTAAATAGAGAGACAGTAACCTGAATGTGAGCTCGTTTTAAAAGTTCGTTTAGCTTTTACACGAGAATTAATGCTTCATGCTGTGTCCTTATCAAAAATCTGGTCTAAGTAATGAATATTATAGTCTGTACATTTGTGTGTAATGTTGGTGAGTCACATGGTGCAGTATAGTGGCCCTCTCGAGTGTGTATCGCACAACAGTGACTTTATATCTTATATAATTTTGTGTTTTAAACATCCATGTCATCAGAGCAGTATTCAGTTTAAAGGCTGTAGTTAGGACTGGTCCAAACAAGTCTGAGATTTTTCAAATGTCTCCTTTCCATGCAAGAACTGCCAGTTCGAGGAATTTCCTCAGTTCTTGGCTGCTCTTGTGTCACATGTTTGTTTTCATGTACTCTGTCAATGTAGGCTAAGCAAACAGCTAGCAGGCACACCCTGTTTGGAAGGGCATTTCCTCTAAATAACATTTCCATCCTCTTTAGAGAGGAACCCTATGCTGTAATGGTAAGGAGCAATCACCTGGATGACCATTAAACATGCGCCTATGTTAATAATAAATAATTAAAATATTAATACAACCACTACAGCCAGCGTATTGGGCTGTTACACTTTACCTTCAAATATTATCATTACAATCTTGTAAGTTTTGCAATAATGTGTAATTCTAACTAGCAACAACATGAAGCATGAATATTTTAAACTTCACACAAATCACATGCTGAAAAGGATATTCTTCATCGCGGTGGAATAATTTCTCTTGTTCCTTTTTTTTTTTTTTCCATAAAAATTATTTCAATAACATTGCACACCCCTGGGTGGTATGGTGTAGTACATCTACCTCACAGCAAGAGGGTCCTGGGTTCGAGTGCCAGGCTTGGCGAGGGCATTTACATGTTCTCACAGTGCTTGTGTGAGTTTCATCCGGGTACGCCGGTTTCCTCCGGCAGTCCGAAAACATGCACATTAGGCTAATAAGCTGTTCCTAATTGCCCCTAGGTCTGTGTGTGAATGGTTGCATGTGCTGGTTCTGTGATAGTGTGCTGAGATGTTCAGGGTGTAACCCTGCCTTCACCCAATGTCGGCTGAGATAGGCTCCAGCCTCCCAACGAGCCGAAAAGGATGAAACTGCTCGGTAAATGACTGAGTGAAACTGAATTATTATTATTATTATTATTATTATTGGGGCAGTGGTGGCTCAGTGGTTAAGGTGCTGGCTTACTGATGCTCAAGCCCCACTATCACCGAGTTGTCACCGCTGCCCCCCAGTGCAGCTAACTGGGTTATCAAAGGCCGGCCATGTCTCTGACTGTCTGTGGTGAGGGGCATGTAAAAGAACCATCGCTGTCGGTCAAAAAGAGGAGGCCATTGGGTTGCTGTCAGCGTGTTTCTGTCCTGCGATGGCCTGGCGAGCTGTCCAGGGTGTACCCTGCCCTCGCCCAGAGTCGGCTGAAATACTAATATTAGAGCCCTAATTAGGATTAAGTGGTGCAGAAAATGAATGAATGAATGAATAATTAAATATTAAATACATGTGTTCTTAGCTTCAAATCTGAGAAAAAAACCCTTAATTTATGGCAGACACCCTTATCAAGAGTGACTTACATTCATCATTTTATACATTTCAGCAACTGGGAGTTAAGGGCCTTGCTCAAGGGCCCAACAGTGGCACAATGGTGGCACTGGGGCTTGAACCCCCAACCTACGGATCAGTAACACAAAGCCTTAACTACTGAGGCACCGCTGCCCATTTTACAATTCAGAGAAACAGTATCCCAAACATGACATCACATCACCCACCCATTTGACATTATAGGTTGTGAGATCCTTCCCTTTAGTTTGAGCCTCTGACCAAGCCCGCTGTTGGTGGACCCCATGCAAAGGTCTGTGGTTGCTTAGCTGTCCCTCCATGAGCGGTCAAATGTGTCCACCCTTCCTCTGACTATGAATTTAAGGAGGCCAGAACTTATTAATATTGTTTATTTGTGATATATTAGATGCGCCTGTGAGACATTTCACATGGCTTTTTTGTCCATTGATTAAATTAAATGACATCATTTTATTCCATTCATGCAGTGATGACTTGATATATTCAATAATTGCTCCCCTAAGACTCTCATTGTTTGCTAAGCAGATGGAAGTAAGCCGGCGCTTTAATGGATTGTATTTGAAGCTGTATTTAAGACCATTACTGATTCGTAATCGGGCCCTTTGTTAGTTCTTCACTCCTCAAATCAAGCGTTTTTACAAGTCAGTTAACATTTATTTATGTTAGTAAATGAAGCAGGTTAAAGGAGTGAGGATGGGGGGTGGACGGGGGGGACGGGGACGGGGGGGGGGGGGGGGGGGGGTGTTTTGGTTTTTTTTTTTTCTTTCTTTTCTTTTTTTTTTTTTGTTTTTTTTTTTTTTTTTTTTTTTTTTTTTTTTTTTTTTCTTCTTCCTTCTTTCTTCTTTTTTTTTTTTTTTTTTCTTCTTTTTT
>JBCNYH010000022.1:10599399-10620781 GCA_039654325.1 Tandanus tandanus | reverse complement strand
GAGCGAGTGATTGAGCGAGTGATTGAGCGAGCGAGTGAGAGAGAGCGAGTGAGTGATTGAGCGAGCGAGTGAGAGAGAGCGAGTGAGTGATTGAGCGAGCGAGTGAGAGAGAGTGAGCGAGCGAGTGAGAGAGAGGGAGAGTGAGCGAGTGATTGAGCGAGCGAGTGAGAGAGAGCGAGTGAGAGAGAGTGAGCGAGTGATTGAGTGAGCGAGTGATTGAGTGAGCGAGTGATTGAGCGAGCGAGTGATTGAGCGAGCGAGTGATTGAGCGAGCGAGTGAGAGAGAGGGAGAGTGAGCGAGTGATTGAGCGAGTGATTGAGCGAGCGAGTGAGAGAGAGCGAGTGAGTGATTGAGCGAGCGAGTGAGAGAGTGAGCGAGTGATTGAGAGAGAGAGCGAGCGAGTGAGTGAGTGAGCGAGCGAGTGAGAGAGAGTGAGCGAGTGAGTCAGCCATGTAGGGATTGAAGTTGAAGTTAAACTGGATCTGGTGAGTTTTGTGCTGTTGAGGTATCCGGACCCTCTGCAGTGATTCATGCTGAAATGTAAACTGCCGTGTGTTTGATTTCATGCGTTTCGATGTGAGAATGTAATGGTTTGTCTGTTTGCAGTGTGGTGACATGGAGGATGGGAAGCCGGTGTGGGCGCCTCACCCGACTGACGGGTTCCAGTTGGGCAACATTGTGGACATTGGTGCTAACACTCTGACCATAGAGCCCCTCAAGGAGAGGGCCAAGGTGAGAATCCGCTCCGACCTTCCCGGAATATGTTTTGGAGTTTGAGTTAACAGCAGCCTGTATTGTTATGATGAAATGAAAATGAAACCTGCAACAATGGAGTCGAGAATAAAACACAGGGGTGGTGCTGTTATGGGAGATGAATCACTGGGTGGTTGGATATGACCCGAATTTACTCTGACCATCCTGAAGTTGATGATTTTCCAAGGATACCATGTCTCATGGTGTTTTATTCCTTTTATATCACAATGACCTGCCGACACCGTTTGATCCTGTTAGGGTTGGGGAAAGGCCGGAGCCTATCTCAGCCAACTCTGGGCGAAGGCGAGGTACACCCAGAACACCTCGCCAGTTCAGCACACATAATCATTCGCGCTTACATTCACACCTAGGGGCAATTTGGAATAGCCAATTAGCTTAATGTTCATATCTTTGGACTGTGGGAGGAAACCGGAGTGTCTGGAGGAGACCTATGCAAGAATAGGAGTAAAATACAAACTCCATACACAAATGCCCTTGCCGAGCCCAGGACCTTCTTGACTACTAGGACAAAGTGCTGGCACTGGAGACTCCTTCCAAAAATGTTATAGCACGGTGGAGTAATGGTTAACACGTCCGCCTCACACCAAGAAGGTCCTGGGCTCGGGTCCCGGGCTCGGGCGTTTCTGTGTGGAGTTTGCATGTATATTCCTTCCATGCTTGCGTGGGTTTCCTCCGGGTACTCCGGTTTCCTCCGACAGTCTGAAGACATGCACATCAGGCTAATTGTCTGCTCTATATTGCACCTAGGTGTGAGTGTGAGTGTGAATGGTTGTGTGTGTGTGTTGGCCCTGCGACGGTCTGGCGAGCTGTTCAGGGTGTACCCTGCCTGCGCCCAGTGTCGGCTGAGATAGGCTCCGGCCTCCCCGCGACCCTGGTAGGATTAAGTGCTTCGGCAAATCAGCGAGCGAGTAAAAGATTATAACTTTTAGCTATTTTTTACAACCCACCCATCTTGGATTATGTGGAACGTCCATGTGCGAGTTGTTACTATAGAAACAGTAAAGTGAGGTATTAAAATAAACCTGAGGTTCGTCTTGGGCGGGAAGCTGCAAGTTATGTAAAATTACTCAGCACCTAATGACCAGACCGGAAACTCGAGCCGCACTCTGGGATAAAATTAACTCAAAGATCTACAGCGTCTTGCTTGCAGCGATCAGTGCTACGGGTAGATGCAGCTCAATAATTCGGTAGTGCCTCTTCACAGAGCTGCATTGAGAAAGGTTTAAAAGCATCCGAGCGGCATGCAGCTGCTTCTTGAGAGAATGAGGGATTTGTGCGTGTAGGCGAGAAAGAAGCATTACATCTGCCCCGTGTGACGTTAGACGGATGGGCCTAGAGTGGCTGGCTCTGATAATTGGCACACTGTGAGGAGTGTTTACCAGAGAAGAGTGTGTGCCAGTACGAGGGAGGAAACCGGGAAAGTGGAGCGTTAAGAAGAAAAGGGGGTGTGTTGGGGGGGGTCCAATTCGAAGGCGTTTCAGTGTGGAGTTTGCGTGGGTCTCCTCCGGGTACTCCGGTTTCCCCCCTACAGTCCATAGGCATGCACATTAGTCCAACTAGCTGTTTCAAATTGCCCCTTGGTGTGAGAGTGAATAGCTGGGTGTGTGTGTGTGTGTGTGTTGACCCTGCGATGGACTGGCGAACTGTTCAGGGGGTACGCCGCCTTCACCCAGAATTGGCTGACATAGGCTCCAGCCTCCCTGTGACCCTAATAGGTCACGGTCCCCGTGACCATTCACACTCACACCTAGTGGCAATTCGCAACAGCCAATTAGCCTAATGTGCATGCCTGCGGACTGTGGGAGGAAACCGGCGTACACGAAGGAAACCCGTGCAAACTCCACACAGAAATGCCCTCGCAATCCCAGGGACTCGAAGCCAGGACCTTCTTGCTGTGACGCAGACATACATGCTAATCTCTATGCCACCATGCGACACACGTTAAAATATACAAAGCAAAAATGAAATATCTAAACGTAAGGAACAGGGTGATACCGTTAGCATTACGGCCTCACAGCAAGAAGGTCCTGGGTTCGAGTTCCTGGGATTGCGAGGGCGTTTCTGTGTGGGGTTTGCGTGTTCTCCCCGTGCTTGCGTGGGTTTCCTCCAGGTACTCTGGTTTCCTCCCACAGTCCAAAGGCACGCACATTAGGCCAACTGGCTGTTTTGCATTTATTTCATAGCTGTCAAAGTTACGGTTCGAGACAGTTAGTCAGATCCTTCGGTTGATTTAAGATGGAGAATGTAACAGTGCTGTGGAATAAATGTGCTGAAGGTTTAGAAGAATTGATCCCTGGGATGTTCACGCTGCTCTGTTTCCTGTGCTTCAGACCTTTGTCGCTCCTGTCAATCAAGTGTTTCCTGCCGAGGACGACGTCAACAAGCATGTCGAGGACAACTGTAAGTGTGCAGAGTCTTTATTTGCTGCCACATGTTGTTTCTAATTCCTCCCCACAGTCCACAGACATGCACGTTAGGCTAATTGGCTGTTCCAGATTGCCCTTAGGTGCGAGTGTGAGTGTGGATAGTTGTGTGTGGCGTGTGTCTTGCCCTGTGATGGTCTGGTGAGCTGTCCAGGGTGTGCCCTGCCTTCACCCAGTGTCGGCTGAGATAGGCTCCAGCCTCCCCGTGACCCTGGTAGAATTAAGCGGTTTGAGAGCGATTGGAATATGGGTGGAATATAAAACACATTCATAAAACTGAAGCTCTGCTTATGAAATCAGTCAAAAGCCCAGTTGTAAATTACTGAGATTACTGCAAGGAGTGAGATTTTGACTCGAGCGTCGTTTTGTTATTTCATTCGCGTTCACACATACTTCTGATCTTTATTTTGCCATCCTATGTTACAACGCAGGCTCTTTGATGTACCTGAACGAGGCCACGCTTCTGAACAACGTCCGTGTGCGCTACAGTAAAGATAAAATTTACGTAAGTATCAAACCTCTTACGGAAGTGGTAATGTACAGTAAACTGGTCATAAAGGATGATAATGTTGTATGTAAGTTAGAAGGGAGACACCCTGATAGGGTGATGCAGGACCTTGGCTCAGTTGGATTCGGGTTGGGGTGATTGACATCACCATTCCAGAACATTCCACATCATTAACTTAAAGTCTTGGGTTGCTTTTGAAGTGTGCTGCGGGTCATTTTCCGTCTGCACTCTGACGTACCATCCAGTGGGTTTTGAAGCATTTGACTGAATCTGAGCAGAAAGTATCAGAATTCATTCCAGAGTTTTTCCCTATATATTATTCCCGAACTTTGTATATACTACTTATATACTTATATACTTTTGGGCGGCACAGTGGCTTCATGGGTAGCACGTCTACCTCACAGCGAACAGGTCCTGGGTTTGAGTCCCAGGCTCAGCGAAGGCGTTTCTGTGTGGAGTTTGCATGTTCTCCTCATGCTTGTTTGGGTTTCCTCTGGGGACGCCAGTTTCCTCCTACAGTCCAATGACATGCACATTAGGTGAACTGGTGGTTTCAGATTGCCTCTAGGTGTGAGATGGTTGTGTGTGTGTTACCCTGTGATGGTCTGGTGAGCTGTTATGTTAGGGTATACCTCGCCATCGCCCAGTGTCGGCTGAGATAGGCTCCAGCCTCCCCCGCCACCCTAGTAGGATTAAACGGGACGACAAATGATGATAATGAAATTCGTATTTTTTTGAGGCCTACCAAACCCAAGTGGTGCATCGGCAAGGTGCGCGACTATCACATGGAGAACGCAGGTTTGAATCCAAGTCGAAGCCGAAGCCATCCGCGAGACCGTGGGAGCTCATTGGCCGAGCTCTCACAGGAGGAAGGAGAAGCATACGCTCTCCTTCCTGTCACTTACTACGATCACCATGGGCGTCTGTGAGCTCATTCGTACGAAGGGCCGGATATTGATTTCCCTCCGATGGTGTTAGGCTGCTCCTGTGTGCGCATGCGGATGCAGGTGGTAGCGTGTCATGGAGAGGGGGCATGTGTATGGGGCAAGTTCCAAATACAGACACCACACGTGATGTCAACTCTATTGTTTTTTAATTTGCTAACTTGGTGTAGTGGTTAACACATCCACCTTACAAGAAGTCCTGGGCTCGAGTCTCGGGCTTGTCTGGGTTTCCTCTGGGCGCTCCGGGTTTCCTCCTACAGTCCAAGGATATGCGCGTGAGGCTAACTGGTTGTTCCAAATCGGCCCTGGGCGTAAATGTGAATGGCAGTGTGTGTCTGTGTTGGCCCTGTGGTGGACTGGCGAGCTGTTCAGGGTGCACCCGACCTTCTCCCAGTGTCTTCTGAGATAGGCACCAGGCTAAATAGGCAGTCAAATGTGGGGTCACTTATACATCTTTCCCCCAATTTCAATGTTTTATCAGTTTTCCTTTCCCAGTTTAATAGTGTTGTGTTTTAAGCCAATGGTCTATTAATACCTAAGAAGGGAAAAAAAATCTTCTTTCTTGTGCCATCTAGTGGCTGAAATAGGTCATTGCACCCAATGATTTGCATCAGACTTCATGTAAAATCTAATGCACCGTATTTACAGTAGTGTGCAATGGTTTAGGGACCCCCGGCATATTTTGAACAGTGTGTTGATTTTGTTAGTAAAGCATTGCAGATATAATGGTTTAATTCGAACTGTATTTCTCACTTTCTTGTAGACCTACGTGGCCAACATTCTGATAGCTGTAAATCCCTACTATGACATCCCGAAACTCTATTCACCCGAAACCATCAAGGAGTACCAGGGACGGTCTCTGGGGACGCTTCCACCGCACGTGTATGCCATCGGTGAGTGCAGGTGAAAGCACCAAACCTGTGTATGGCTGTATTTCCGGTATGATGGCATGTAGTAAGAAAATCCTGGTATAGATGATGGGGTTAAAGAAAGTCCTTTAATGTGTTTATTGCTAGATTTATATGGGAGTTAATTGTGCTTTATAGATTGTTGTGATGATTTGTAATCGGTAAATAATGAATAAAGTACGTCCACCTCATAGCAAGATGGTCCTGGGTTCGATTCCCGGGCTCGGGGCGTTTCTGTGAAGAGTTTGCATGTCCTCTCCGTGCTTGCGTGGGTTTCCTCCGGGTACTCTGGTTTCCTCCCACAGTCCTAAAACATGCACATTAGACTAATTGGCTGTTCCAAATCGCCCCTAAGGTGTGAGTGTGATTATGAATGGTTGCGTGCGTGTTGGCCCTGTGACGGTCTGGCGAGCTGTCCAGGTTGTACCCCGCCCCTCGCCCAGAGCCGGCTGAGATGGGCGCCAGCCTCCCCGCGACCCTAATTAGGATGAAGCGGCTTAGAAAATGAATGAATGACTGAATAAAAGATGTTCGCTTCACTGTTGGCAGCACAGTGGTGTCCCGGGTTCGAGTCCCGGCCTCGGGCGTTTCTCTGTGGAGTGTGCATGTGCATCACATGCTTGCCTGGGTTTCCTCCTGGTACTGGTTGCCTCTCATAGTACAAAGACATGCACATTAGCCTAAGTGGCTGCTCCAAATTGCCCCTAAGTGTGAATGTGAGTGCGAGTGGTTGTTTGTGTTGGAGGTTCAGGGTGTACCCTGCCTTTCCAGCCTCCCCGTGACCCGAGGAGGATTAATAGGTTCAGCAGATGAGTGAGTGCTTGAGAGCTTCACTGTGCTGCTGAGTGCTGGAGATACGGTGTGGCTTTTGAGAGAACTGAATCTCGGTGTGTCTGTGCAGCTGATAAAGCCTACCGTGACATGAAGGTGCTGAAGATGAGTCAGTCGATTATCGTCTCTGGCGAGTCAGGTGCCGGGAAGACCGAAAACACAAAGTTTGTACTTCGGTAAGGTGATGGATAATAACACTTCTATTATAATCACTGACTGATTATTGTTCTTGATTTTCTGTCCAGACGGAGGGAAGACAGGCGACACATGACTATATTTTTATTATTATTATTATTTTAAAAATATTTCCATGCATTCATTTTCACATTAGGAACATTTGGATTTAGTTTTATGACAGTAACGAATCCGATGCCGGTTGCCCCTTTTCATTTATGTGATTTCTTTTTTTTTCTTTTTTTTTTTAATTTTCAGATATTTAACAACGTCATATGGGACGGGTCAGGACATCGATGAGCGGATAGTTGAAGGTAGGGGTCCTGCAGTGTAATGCTGTGCTTAAAACAGGCATGTAATAATCGTACTGTCAATAAAAGTTACTTACATCAACACCTTTATACGTAGCGAGTTTCATTTTAATCGAGTACTAAAGGGTTAACGGCCCAACAGCAGGAACTTGGTGGTACTGGGGCTTGAACTGCTGACCTTCTGATCGGTGAGCCAGAGCCTTAAAGTGAAATGAAACGCAAACCTTCCAAACTCTCCTGTTACTCATGAATATATGTATGTTTTACATTTACAGCATTTAGCAGACGCTCTTATCCAGAGCGACTTACAATTATCTCTTTTTTTATGCAACTGAACAATTGAGGGTTAAGGGCCTCGCTCAAGGGCCCAACAGTGGTGATTGTGGGGATTGAACCGCTGACATTCGGATCAGTAACCCATCGCCTTAACCACTAAGCCACCACCGCCCTATATATATATATATGTTCCTGCTAACCCAGCTGTCGTGAGAAAAGGATTTGAATTCATCAGTTCATATAAGACAAGTTAATGGCAATAATAACAGTATACGGATATTAAACTAACAAATCACATTTAAACGATTGAACTTGGCGCAGTGGTTAGCGTCTTCGCCTCACAGCAAGAAAGTCCCGGGTTTGATTCCCAGGCTCGGGGCATTTCTATGTGGAGTTTGCATGTTCTCCCCGTGCTTGTGTGGGTTTCCTCCGGGTACTCCGGTTTCTTCCCACAGTCCAAAAAACATGCACAGTAGGCTGATTGGTGGTTCCAAATTACCCCTAGGTGTGAGTGTGACTGTGGATGGTTGTATTTGTGTTGCACTCCAATGGCCTGCCGAGCTGTTCAGGGTGTACCCCGCCCTCGCCCAGAGTCGGCTGAGATGGGCACCAGCCTTCCCGTGACACTAATTGGGATTAAGCCGCTTAGGAAATGATTGAACGAATAATCTATATCTTCAATTTTAAATAGCTTTTCAACTTGCAAATCAAAAGGGGTGTAAAGTTTTGTAAACTACTATGTGCTACGGAGTCTTTTCATATAAATGGATTTGTTTTGTTTAATAACTGTGATGTTATTTAGGCTACTTCCTTTAGGCTACTATGACATCACCGCTTTTACCACTTCCCCTCATTTCATTACATTTAAAACGTGTGTGTTTGTGTGTGAGAGAGAGCGAGAGATGGAGAGAGTTTTATGTAACTGATTTATCACACTGAGTCGTGACCTTTCCTTTGGACTTTGCAGCGAATCCTCTGTTGGAAGCGTTCGGGAACGCTAAAACAGTCCGCAACAACAACAGCAGCCGCTTCGGCAAGTTTGTGGAGATTCATTTTAATGGAAAGGTCAGTGTGTGTGGTCTTTACTCCTCTCTCGCACGCTCTCTCTCTCTCTCGCGTGCTCTCTCTCTTTCCTGCTCTCTCTCTCTCTCTGACTCTCTCTTCCGCTGTCTCTTTTCCTACCACCCTCTCTCGCTCTTTCACGCTGTTTCTCTCTCTTTCCTTTTCTCACAGTCTATCTTGCTCACTCTTTTTCTCATTCTCTCTCGTGCACTCTCTCTCTCTTTCTTTCATGCTGACTCTCTCGCTCTCTCTCTTTTTCTCTTTCTGTTTCGCTATGTTTCTCTTTCTCGCTTCTTCGCTCTTTTACGTACTCTATCTTGTGCCCTCTCTATTTTGCTCTTGCCCCCATTCTTCCTCTCTCTCTCTCTTGCGCCCTGTCTTTTTCTCTCACCCTCTTTCATTCTCTTTCATACTTTCTCTCTCTCCCACCCTCACCCTCGCTCTCGTTCATTGTGTCTCTCTCTCTTGCTCTCTTTCTTTTACTCTCTCTTTCTTTGTCTTTCTCTCTCTCACACTCTCCCTCTCTCTCTAACTCTCGTTCGTGCTCTCTCTTTCACTCTCTTGCGATCTCTCTCTCTCGCGCTGTCTCTTTTTTTTACCACCCTCTCTCGCTCTTTCACGCTGTTTCTCTCTCTTTCCTTTTATCACAGTCTATCTTGCTCTCTCTCTTTTTCTCTTTCTGTTTCTCTGTTTCTCTTTCTCTCTCGCTCTTTCTTTCACTCTCTCTTACATACTCTCTCTTGTGCCCTCTCTATTTTGCTCTTGCTCCCATTATTCCTCTCTCTCTCTCTCTCTCTCTCTTGCGCCCTGTCTTTTTCTCTCACTCTCTTTCACTCTCTTTCATACTTTCTCTCTCTCTCCCACCCTCGCTCTCGTTCATTGTCTCTCTCTCTTGCTCTCTTTCTTTTACTCTCTCTTTCTTTGTCTTTCTCTCTCTCTCACACTCTTAGTCTCTCTTTCCTGCTCTCTCTTTCGCTCTCTTGCGATCTCTTTCTCTTGCCCTCTCCCTCTTTCCTATTAAAGCGGCCAGTAAAATATATCCCTCTGATGTCTGTGGTATGAGAATGTGTGTTTGGCTTGTATGTTATGCTCACTCTCCAGTCCGTCAGTACATTTTGGTGAGCGAAATGCTCTGATCGTGTTTTTTGGAATGCAGAACGCGGTGGTCGGAGGTTTCGTGTCGCATTACCTTCTGGAGAAATCACGAATCTGCACACAGGGTCAGGAGGAGAGGAACTACCACGTCTTCTACAGGCTGTGTGCTGGAGCACCAGAGGACATCCGCGAGAAATTCCACCTGTCCTCTCCGGACTGCTTTAGGGTGAGTACAGGGTAAAGACTGCCGCTACATTTACTACTCCTACTGTTATTTCTACTACTCATATTAAAATTCACTTAATGAACCGCTTAATCCTATTAGGGTCGCGGGAAGGCTGGAGCCTATTTCTGCCGACTCTGAGCGAAGATGGGGTACAACTTAACCAGCTCTCCAGACCATCAAAGGGCAACACACTTCCATTCATGCTCACGCTGACACCTAGGGGCAATTTAGAATGTGCATGTCTTTGCACTGTGGGAGGAAACTGGAGTACCCGGAGGAAACCCACACAAACATGGGGAGAACATGCAAACATAACATAACATTCATTCATTCATTTTCTAAGCCGCTTAATCCTAATTAGGGTGACGGGAGAGGCTGGCGCCCATCTCAGCCGACTCTGTGTGAGGGCAGAGTACACCCTGGACAGCTCGCCAGGCCTTCGCAGGCCAGCACCCTACCACCGGGCTACCACTGCCCCATGCAAACATAACAAAATAAAATACGCTTAAATGATGTCATTGTGCCCTGCGTTGGCCTGGCGAGCTGTCCAGGGTGTACCCCGCCCTCGCCCAGAGTCGGCTGAGATGAGCGCCAGCCTCCCCCGTGACCCTAATTAGGATTAAGCAGCTTAGAAAATGAATGAATGTCGTTGTAGTTAGCACGTCCACCTCACAGCAAGAAGGTCCTGGGTTCAAGTATTTCTGTGTGGGGTTTACATGTTCTCCCTGTGCTTGCGTGGGCTTCCTCCGGGTACTCCGGTTTCCTCCCACATCCAAAGACATGCACATTAGGCTAAGTGGCTGTTCCAATTGAGTGTGAATGTGAATGGTTTTGTGTGTGTCGGCCCTGCGATGGTCTGGCGAGCTGTTCAGGGTGTACCCTGCCTTCGTCTGGTGTCGGCCGTGATAGGCTCCGGTCTCCCTGCGGCCCTAGTAGGAGTATGCGGTTTGGCAAATGAGTGAGTGAGCGAGTGAGTGAGTCAGAGCGTGTATAGCAACCAGTGCTTCTCCACTTCCTGTTCAGAAGATCTCCATGAGACGTATTCACGAGTGACCATTAGATGGCAGAGTTGTCCAAGAATAGACAGTTCAGCCACTTTCTATCTCAAGACGAACTAATCAAATGAAAAGGCATCAGGACATCTTGTTTCGTTTCAGGATCTGTTCATTCTAACCGAACCTGACCTAACTTTTTTTTTTTTCTTCTCATGCCATGAAAGACTTTCAGAACTTCAGGACGTTTGGCGTGCCTTGCTTTTAGCATGGGAGCCGAACTATTGGAAGCGCACAGGATCTGGCGATAATCCGTACACCTAAGAGTCCTTCATATAGAGATAAGACTCTTTGAAATGAAAAGCGAGCCACTTGACTTAGAAGAAATGAGGGATTAGGTCGGATCAGTGTGTGAGTCTGTCATTTAGACAACACTTAAGCCTCTTTCATTTATTGATGAGAGAGTATGAATGCATGCGTATGAGAAACTGAGATCCTTTAGCTCTCCGTTGGTGCCTTTATATGTTGCAGACCTGTACAGTCCCTCATTTCTACCTCAACAAATTTGCTTGTAATTGCACAACCACCTCACAGCAAGAAGGTCCTGGGTTTGAGTCCCGGGCTCGGCGAGGCCATTTCTGTGTGGAGGTTGCATGTTCCTCCAGTGATTTTATGGGTTTCCTCCGAGTACTCCAGTTTCTTCCAACAGTCTATAGACATGTACATTAAGCTAATTGGCTGATCCTAATTGCCCCTAGGTGTGAGTGTGACGGTGAATGGCTGTGTGTGTACAATAAAAAAAAAAAAAAGAATAATCTCAAGAACCTGAAAATAACCCACCCCCACCACCACCCCTCCCCCGTTTTAGTCTTTAGACACGTAATGCCCGCCCACATCTTTATGAACTGCTGCGCATGTGTATTCAGGGGCAGCCTAACACACTCACTCACTTGTATGCATGAGCTCACAGACATCCCTGATTGGCTGCTGATCACTATGTGAAAGGGAGCTGAGCGCGTGCCATTCTTTGAGAGCTCAGCCATGAACTCCTGGCCGCAGATGGCTACAATCGAACTTGCGATCTCCAGAATGATGGTTGCGTAAGTTGCAAGTTGTTGAAGTGACGCTCGGGAGCCTCTTCAGAGAAACAGAGTAATATTGCGACATGGAAATTTCATTTCCTGACCATTAAACTTTCTGACATTAAAATAGCTGCATCACATCCAGAAGGGTCACGTATTAAAAACCCCCCAAAAAAACACTACAGAGGAAAAATCGCATATAACACCGACATGTGAACCTTAAAGTAAATGATATACGCAGTAAGGTACCATGTTTCAAATGACCCGAGAAAAATTTCTACTGTCCGCGTCAGATGTCTCATTGTTCTGTAATCTGTTGAAACCAAAGTCTCTGTTCAGGAAACACACAAAACAGCTGAAAAACATGAAATCCCTTTATTGTATCGCTGTAATAACAGGGAAACATGAACAGCTGTGCAGACACTGTCACTAGACAAATGATGAGAACGGTTAGAAGGGCTAAGGTGACCGAGGGGGCGTGCAAAGAAAGGGAAGCCTGACAAGCTTTCAGAGGGAATAGGGGAAAAGAAGAAAGAGGAGGATTTGATGGACAGGCAGATAAACATGCACATGCATTGTGAAATGGACTGGTGTATTGATGGAAACATGGGGGGCGGTCCAAAAGCACCACCTTTACAAATTAAGGCAATTTTTGGTTGTGTTAGTTGAACTTTTCTTTGAGTAAGGAAAGCAGCAAGACAGACAGACAGACAGACAGACAGACAGACAGACAGACAGACAGACAGATGCTTGCTTGGGTTTTCTCCAGGTACTCCGGTTTCCTCCCACAGTCCAACGACATGCACGTTAGGCTAACTGGCTGTTCCAAATTGCCCCTAGGGTGTTAGTTATTAGTGTGTGTGTTGCCCTTTGATGGTCTGGTGAGTGGTTCAGTTGCCCAGTGTCGGCTGAGATAGGCACCAGCCACCCCGTGACACAAAGGCGGCATTGCGAAGCCTTCTTTGTTTTGTTTTTTTGTTTGTTTTTGGTTTTGTTGGTTGGTTTGGGTGAATTTCTAGGATTTTACAGTCAGTGATCATGGCAACCCGTACGTTTTGATTCAAGCATTATCCTGAGTTTGTGAGGCGGATAATATCCGTTATTTCTAGATAATGTAATCCTGTTCACTAAAGTGCACAGTTCCCGTGTAATCCTGTACACTAAAGTGCTCTATACTGTATAATGGCTGAAAGTTTTGTATTAAAAATATATATATATATTTTTTTTTGTTAATGTCAAGAGAGAGAAAGGGGAGAGGTGGTGATGGAGGATGGGGTTAATATATAAAGTATGCAATAACAGAAAGTTGTAATGCAGACATACTTCAATTTCAAATAAATTAAATTAATTGTTATGTCTGTGCTATAAGACGAACGAATCACTTCTTGGCATCCAATTATAGGAAAATAATCAACCTCAAAATAAACAACCTAACATCGCAATCCCATTATATTTCTATAAGTGTTCAGTGTTGCCAACAGTGTAGAGTTCTTATACGTAATGCTTTATTTTAATTATTTTTGGGAATAGATGTTATGTTGGACAGTAATAATAAGCTGATATAAATGTATACTCTAGGATGCTCAAGCGCAGCTATTTATGATGGTTTACAGTCCTTCAGTGAGTCAGTAATTTCAGTTTCTCCCTCTGGTTTACTCTGATGCTGCTTGAGTTGCTTCCCGTGTGAAGTTTGCATGTTCTCCCTGTTCTTCCGTGGGTTTTCTCCGGGTACTCCAGTTTCCTCCCACAGTAAAAGGACATGCACATTAGGCTAACCGGCTGTTCCAAATTGCCCCTAGGTGTGAGTGCGCATGGTTTTGTGTGTGTGTGTGTGTGTGTGTGTGTGTGTTGCCCTCTGATGGTCTGGCGAGCTATTCAGGGTTCACCCCCTCCTTTGACTGGTGACGGCTAAAACAGACGCCAGCCTCCCTGCGACCCTAATAGGATTAATCGGTTCGGAAAATGAATGAATGAATGAATGTTCGTTTGATGTCCATACTTATTTTCTCTTTCATTATATTTATGTATTTCTGTCTCTCTATCTCTCTATTTTTTATTGCAGTACCTAAACCGAGGATGTACACGCTACTTCGCAACAAAGGACACGGACCAGAAGGTCTTGCAGAACCGCAAGAGCCCAGAGGTAACTCGTTTACGTGCATGTCTCATTACAGAAGCATTGCCTTTAGATGTCCTGGAAAAGACGAGTTTTCCCAGCCCCGACTCGATCTCTGAACTGCCTCGGGTTAATTGAGTGGGATGCTTGCCTAGAACTTCCGTGTGAGGTGTCGATGGAACAGAGCGAACTGATTTACTGTTCTTGGCAATGAGCGCAGTTTACGCTTATAAGAAATAATTCAGAACAAATCTTCAATAACCGCCCCGCTCGACTGCAGCCCTGCAGGAACGGCCAGATTAATTATTATTGTTTACAGGAGCGGTCCTGTAACAACACGCTGCCTGTGTTCTTAGCCTCCAGAAATAGAAATGATTAATTCAATCTGAGTCCATGAAGACACCACTGAGCAAGAAATCATGTTGGAAAGTAAATACTTTTTTTTTTTTTATTAATTAATTATACACTCTATATGCATTAGGAGGTTCATTCTGATTATGGAAGAGGTCGTCCGAAGGGCTGTGTGTATTTTCTTACTCCATAATCTGAAGGGAGCTCTCGTGTCTCTTAAGAATTTTTAATATCCGGGATTAGCAATTTCGAGTGAGAATTTAGTGGTTGTGTGCTGCCCTGATGTTACATTGGTAGTGTATTTACATCATCATCATCATCATCTTTCGTTTGGTTCAGGGTAGGTTCACGGGGGCCGCAGCCTAAGCAGTGAGGTCCAGACATCCCTCTCCTCAGCCACTTTCTCCAGCGCTTCTGAGGGGGACACCGAGGCGTTCCCAGACCAGCCGAGAGACATAGTCCCTCCAGCGTGTTCTTGGTCGACCCCGGTTGGACATGTCCAGTGTCTACAAACCCCCTAGCTCTAATATACCAGACGTAGTTAAATTCTGTGTGTACTAGTCAAGAATAAAAGTTTTAACGAACTGTTAAGAACATTTGCTCAAACCTGGATGAGAGTTTGAGAGGACTGCGCTGTACTGGATGCCCTATAAATAACACAGGATTGCGCCGGAGCTGTAATGATCCCCTGTAGTGAATTATGTATGATTAGCGCCTCGCTTTGTTTATGCTCATTAATACGGAAGCGGCCTCCTTTGTACTCGCGCACTAATCATTTCAAGCCATCTCCTTGTGATGTTAATCTCATTTGAACATGTCTTTGTGATGCTTTTTCAAACATCGCAGGACAAGAAAGCGATTATGACCATGCAGTCCTTGCAATACAATCCTCGCCTCTTCGCAACCTGGATCCCATGTGAAGCGGTGCACTAGGTGATCTAGGGACCTGTCTCAATCAGCTTTACAGTCACTCCGTCCCTTTGCCCTCATATACGTCAAGACTTAAAGGATGTGCGTAACTTTATGAGGCATTCCATTATATGTCCAATGTTGATAAGTTCACCCGTAATTGGACATCTTCTTTTGTTCTGTTGGCTGGGAAATGTGGAATGCCTGGGTGATTTGGGATGGTGTTAGTCATAAATCTGTAGTACTTAATATTTATTTGGCCCAGATTGAAAGGAAAGGTAAAAGACCCAATGTAAATGAATTCATTGGTTTTTATGCATGGCAGTGTACCAAAGGAGCTAAGTTTATTTGAGCTGTTTCTCATTGAGTATTTGGGCGACACGGTGGTATAGTGGTTAGCATGTCCGCCTCACAGAAAGAATCGATCCTGGGTTCGATATCTGACCTCGGGTGTTTCTGTGTCGAGTTTCTTGTCCACATCTTTACCCCAGAAGTCATAGTTTCACTGCAAGTCCATAGAAACTGTAACACGAATTAGTTATAAGTCATTCTGTCTCCGTTTGATGCCAGCGTGGCTTGGGGTTGCATATTTATTAGTTTGAATGCAAAGTATTTCCATTAGGATTACAGAATGCCCCAGCAGAATCACTTTGAGTTCCCTCAAAGAAGAACTCTTTAGCAGAGCTCCTGAGCAGAGCACCATAGTCATGGAATATAGCTTGGATGGTTGCCCCATGTTTGTCCCGTGTCCACATGTGCCAGCTACAGGAAGCCCAATAAGGCTGCTGTGTTGCTGAGTTGATGCTGATTGGCTCTTATGTATCGCTGACTTGCGTGACGACAGGTAGCAATAAAACAACAGATTTATTAATAGCGAAACTTAAACCAAAAAAATAGAGGCTCATACACCACCACTCAGACTCACACAGAATAAAATCAACACAATCTATCTCAGGTATGCAGACAGACTTGCAGATCAATAAATGTTCGTGGGGAAAATGCAGAGATCAGAAGCTTACCAGAACATAAACTTGTTGAACGGAACTTACAGACCACACCTTATTTGACGGCAGCACGTACTTACCAGAACAAAGTACCTACATGGACTTTCCTAGGTCCTGCAGAAATCACATATTGCACATGCATGGTGCATGAAACACCAAAACCCACCCGATGTCAGACCCCCTTCCACAAATGGTAAAGGACTCCGGCAAAAATCTTTCAATTGGGCCTCATAGGGAAACATGTTGTGCTTGTGGGTTATTTGAATAATACTGCGAATTACTAAAGCTTTTCCTAATCATAAGGTATTTATCTATTTGTTGCTGGCATTGTAAGTTCTGTAGAAAAGGCCTCCTCTAAATCAGTGGTCACCAACCCTCCTCCTGGAGATCTAACGTTCTACAGGTTTGATCTCCAACCGAATGTAACACATCTCTTTTAGCTGATAAAGAACTTCTTAAAGTGAAGTGAAAGGAAAGCCTTTCAAACTCTTCTGTTAAATTGAAATATGTCATCATCAGGTGGTTTTTGCTTACATTTTTGAAGTTGCGATCTGCTATCTGATAGTTTGCATTAGCTTGTTTAAAAAGGCTGCCGTTTAGAGTCCATATCACCCTTCCGAAAATACAAAATCGCGAGAGCAGCGCATGGATATGGCAGGTCATATAAGGCACGATAATGGCAAAAATAACAGTATACAGATATTAAACTAACAAATCAGATATAAACTAGTGAACTCCTAATTAAAATAAAACTAGGCACTTCCACACTCTATAATACCTTACATTAGAATTTATCAGCCAAGAGTCTGCTCGTTTACATGAATGAATGTAAAAAATGGAAGTATTTTCTAGCACAAACACTTCTGTGCTTATTGGTCTCTTTCTCGTCTATCCAATTCCTTTGTTCACGGTACAACAGCAATGAGTTAATACTCCTTTTATTTTTCCCACGAAGAAGGTTTTATTAAGCATAGCATGTACTGATAGGAACAGATATAAACTATGCATGCAAGCTTTTATTAACTTTGAGTTGCATTCCACTTTAAGTCAGTGTTTAGATGGTCAGGTGGGCATGATTAGGGTCTTCAGGGTGGTAGATCTCCAAAAACAGGATTGGTGAACACCGATTTAGATTAACTCCTGTAATTTGACCCTTGACTTCTGTGGCTCCTTAGCATCTGAAGGCAGGCCCTCTGAAAGACCCACTGCTGGATGACAGTGGCGATTTTAACCGCATGTCGGTGGCCATGAAGAAGATCGGCCTGAACGATGCTGAGAAGCTGGATCTGTTCAGGGTGGTGGCTGGAGTCCTTCACCTCGGCAACATTGACTTTGAGGAAGCGGGCAGCAGTTCAGGTAAGAAATGGGGACGAATGGAATCAACCTCATCTTCTATAACATTCTGTACGTTGTACGTTGGTTGGTATGTTGTCCAGAAAGTCTAAACAATATTTTATCATCATATTACAAATAAATCCTGATATTTCATCCTGTTATATGTGTACATATCTTGGGTTAGTCAAATAACCAGGGTAGGTTCTATGGCCTTGGTAATGAATCCATTCATCAATTCGTTTATTTGCTGAACTGCTTAATCCTACTAGGGTTGCAGGGAGGTTGGAGCCTCTCTCAGCTGACTCTGGTCGAAGGCAGGGTACACTCCGAACAGCTCGCCAGTCCATCGCAGGGCTAACTTACACACACGCATAACCATTCACACTCACATTCACACCTAGGGGCAATTTGGAACAGCCAGTTAGCCTAATGTGCATGTCTTTTTCTGTGAGAGGAAACCGGAGTACCTGGAGAAAACCCACGCAGGAACAGGGAGAACATGCAAACTCCGCACAGAAACGTCCTCGCCGAGCCTGGGTCTCAAACCCAGGACCTTTTTGCTGTGAGGCAGATGTGCCAACCACGGTGCCATCTGAATCTTTAAATGTGTTTATTTGTTAATTTTATCCCAGACACATTTTGCGTCCTCATAAACATGCCAGAGCGAGCATTAGAAATGTGTGGAAATAAATGCAGCAATAATGTCATAAAGCTCAGATTGGCTTAGTGTTTCCCAGGTGAAATGTTAATGTCTGGGGGTTGAATATAAAAAGTGTGAAATAGCTTTTTGGTTGTGTAAAGTTTTTGGTGAGTCGGATAATATAACCCTGAGTGATGATTATTTGGTGGTCTTTTAAGTTCCCAAATGGAGCTTCGAGACCAAATTTATACAGTACTTGTTTATGTGAATTAAACCAAGACGCTCTGCACTCGGGCTTCTGACGTAGAGTACTTCCGCTAATGTATTACTCAAACAAACGCACATCACACTTACGTTCGGTTGCAGTAACTCATAGTCTTACCCTGTTCCATGCTTTAACTCAACAAAGCCCTTTGTTTTGTTTCTATGTACTTTTTTTACTTTTGTGTACATTTTGTTTAACGTGATGAAGTGAAGGCGGCCACAGTCGTGTAGTGGTTAGCAGTTCCACCTCACAGCAACAGAGTCCTGGGTACGATTCCTGGACTCCTTTCCTCCGGGGTACTCCGGTTTCCTCCCACAGTCCAAAGACATGCACATTAGGCTATTTGGCTGTTCCAGATTGAGCCTAGTTGTGGATGTGAATGTGTTGCCCTGTGATGGTCTGGCCTGCTATTCAGGGTGTACCCCGCCTTCATCCATTGTCGGCTGAGATAGCCAGTAGGCCTTTCCCAACCCTAGTGGTAGGATTGAGTGTTTCGGCAAATAAGCGAGTGATGACTCCTGACAAGCTGCCTGACTATCAACCTGGAGAACTGGAGAAGTTCGAACCCAGGTTGATGCCGCAGCCATTCGCACCGGGGAGTCCATGAGAGCTAATCGGCCGAGCACTCACGGAAGTCACTCCCCCTGTCACTCACAGGGGAGTGACTTCTGTTGTAAGGCCGCCTCCACATGCACCTTTTGCTTTTTGTTCTCAAACCATTCGCTTTTTATTTGCGCGATATTAGCGCATACAAAATGCGAATAAAATACGAATGATGACAAAATATACGGAATATAAAAAAGTGTCAAACGTACTGTGTGAAAGTCTCCAACTTTTCGCTTCTCCTTGCGAACGACAAACGAATAATTTGCCAGCAAAACGACGACTCTGTGACCTTCTCACGACATGCGCGGACTGTTTAAGACAAGTTGGAGACTACTCCGGGTCAGAGCCTCGTTTTGCGACATTCGCGGAAATTTCTTATGTTTTACCTTTTTTTTTCCCACCAAAATGCGATGTCGCAAATGTCACGAGACAAATTTGAGAATGAAACGCGACAGCCCCGAATTGCGATTCGTACCAGTCGCTTTTCTGTCGTGCCTGTAGTCTGATCACCCCCTAACCACTACGCTACCATGCCGCCCGTAATAAAAATACTGTATTAAATAAAATTGTTAATGGTTGTCAACCTCAATCACCTTTATTTATTGATATAATCCGACTAATGTTGTTTGGTCTAACATGAGTAAATTAAAACCCTTAATGAAAAGCCGTTAGTAGCAGTGTTTGAGAAATATGAACGTAACATTATTATAATATCCTCTGAGAAGAGCTAAGCGTGATGTCCTTGACTCTCCAGCTATGGTGAGAAACGTGCAGGGAGTTCAGCTGCTGTTCATGGCGAATAGGCTTTCCCCTCACTTCTGTTCATGATCCCCTGGGGAGACACGACACACTTCTTTGCCATTTGTTACCATTGATTTTGGTCACTGGTTTAGAGGGCTTAATGATTTTCTTCTTCAGTGGCTCACATTTAATCAGCCGTGATTGGTCAGAGAGGAGGAAGGCAGGAAGCCGTGATTGGTCAGAGAGGCGGATGAAGCGTCCTGAAGTACACAGCTTCACAGTGATTGGATATTAAAATGCACAGCGCTTGTAATAGGTTGTGTTCTCTGAATGTGGATGTGTTTCTCTGTGCCATGAGCGAGCCTGTGTCTGTGTTGTGTGTGTTTCCCAGGAGGCTGTAATTTAAAGAAGCAGTCGAGTAAAGCTCTGCAGCACTGCGCCGAGCTGCTGGGGCTGGATGAAGAAGACCTCCGAGTCAGTCTCACCACCAGAGTTATGCTCACAACTGCAGGAGGCGCTAAAGACACTTCTATCAAGTGAGACCAAGTCAGATCTCTCTCTCTCTCTCTCTCTCTCTCTCTCTCTCTCTCATCTCCCCCTCCTCTCCCCCACCCCTCTCTTTTTCCCTCTCCCCCTCCTCTCTCTCTCTCTCTCTTTAACCCTCACTTTCTCTGTGTCTCTCTCTCTGTCTTTCTGTCTTTTCTCTTTCTCCCCCTTTCTCTCTCTCTCTCTCTCTCTCTCTCTCTCTCTCTCTCTTTCTCTCTCCCTTTCTACCTCAATTTCTCCCACTCTCTGTCTTCTCTCTCTCTCTCTTTCTACCTCCATTTCTCCATCTCCCTCTATCTCTCTGTCTTTTCTCTCTTTCTGTCTTTTCTCTTTCTCTCCCTCTCTGTCTCTTTCTGTCTTTTCTCTTTCTGTTTGTCTCTCTCTCTCTCTCTCTCGTTCTACCTCTATTTCTTCCTCCCTCTCTCTTTCTCTCCCTCTTTGTTTTTCTTTCTTTTACTCTCTCTCTCCCTATCTAACTCTTTCTCTTTCTCTCTGTCTTTCTCACTCTCTCTCTTTTTTCCCATTCTCTCTCTCTCTCTCTCTCTCTCTCTCTCTCTCTCTCTCTCTCTCTCTCTCTCTCTCGCTCTTGCTCTCTCAGACACAAACAAGCAGAATCAGCTCTGGTCTTTTGCTACGAAGCATTTCTGTGAATTGACTTTTATTCTATTCCATTTATTTCTGAAATAACTGTTTTAGGAATTTGTTGTAGAAATTTCATAAAAACAAACCAGAGGGAAACATAAACTGGCTTGGTGACCGGTTCAGGGGGTACCGCGCCTTCTCGCAATGTCGGCCGAGATTTTTTCACACCATTCGACTTCGAAGTCATTGCAAATCTGCTGTGAGCGTCCAAGAAACATGGAGTGGCATTTGTCACTGCGGCGGCCGTTACAGATGTCTGGCTCATAAAACTCATACCCCTGTGCTAGTTGACCTTTTTGCGAATGTTGCGCTGGGTGATAAGGCAGGAACGGATGACAGAGCTGACCACAAGCAACACACACACACATACACACACACACACACACACACACACACACACACAGATACACACAGTTTTTGGTCTGTTTTGTTGAGTGGATGTTTCTGTTATGATCATGTGGCTTCACTGGAATAGATTTTGTTTTTTGTTGGCAGCACAGAGCTTGGACAGAACTGCGCTAATGACAGAAAAGGGACTAAATAAACGTTAAATGCCCTAGCTTCTCTCTTTCCCACAGTCTCTCTCTCTCTCTCTCCCTTTTCCTGGCCTCACCTCTTTT
>JBCNYH010000022.1:10583134-10596263 GCA_039654325.1 Tandanus tandanus | reverse complement strand
TGTGTGTGTTTGTGTGTATACCTTGTGCGTGCGTGTGTGTGTGTGTGTGTGTGTGTGTGTAGAGCCTATGTGTGTGAGGTGTACATGAGATGTGTGTGTGTGTGTAGAGCCTGTGTGTGTGTGTGTGTGTGTGTGAGGTGTGTGTGTGTGTAGACCTTATGTGTGAGGTGTGTGTGTGTGTAGAGCCTGTGTGTGTTTGTGTGTATACCTTGTGCGTGCGTGTGTGTGTGTGTGTGTGTGTGCGCTTGCAGTGGGTGAGTTTTGGCTGGCTCTAAGAGATAATTGGTGCTGTTTTCTGGATTGAGCTGTTGAAAAACAGCAGTGTGTGTGTGTGTGTGCGTCTGTGTGTGTGCGTCTGTGTGTGTGTGTGTGTGTGTGTGTGTGTGTGTGTGTGTGTGTGTGTGTGTGGTCATTTCCTCACCAAAGCTCAAAGTAAGTCGGGGAAATAGTCTCGCAGTGTGAAACCCTTTACGTTGATGAGACTCGCAGCAGCCTCAAACACTTCTGCTCCCTTTCCCTTCTATTCTCTCTTTCTCATCCTTCCTTCAACTCTTTTCTGTTTGCTCTGACCTCTTTTCATATCGTTTGTCCTTCTTTTTCTCACTGTATGTGACTCTCTCTCTCTCTCTCTCTCTCTCTCTCTCTCTCTCTCTCTCTCCCCACAGAATATTTTGAGCACAACAGTTTCGAGCAGTTCTGCATCAACTACTGTAACGAGAAGCTGCAGCAGTTTTTCAATGAGCGTATCCTGAAAGAGGTAAGAGGGTAGCACTCTCCTTCCCTCCTTCCCTCCTTCCCTCTGTAATAAAGACACTTCCCTTGCTCCCACACCCCTGGAAGTGCTGATCCTGGATCAGTCTTTAGATGATACACTTTGTTAAACATCGCTCTATTGTCAGGTTGCAGCTAATCTTCGTACAAATGAGCGTGGACTGAATTCAGGACGTGTCCACGTTTATAGATATTTAAAAAGTACATCGGGGCACTGAACATGACCTGTGCTTTCCCACTGGAGCTTTTGTGAATAGTATAAAGACACTACGATGCTGCTGATCGTGGTTGCTAAACAGGCTCAGGAACACTTCCAGAAATCACTCTCTGTGAACACTTATTGATCTGCTCATATGTTCTACTGTAAATAATAAAAAATGTTATTTTCTTGATTAAGAATCTATACTTTAACCGTAAAATTGTAATGATTGTCCGGATACCCCGTATTTATTATTATACCTCCAGGAGCAAGAGCTGTACCAGAAAGAGGGGCTGGGAGTGAATGAGGTGAAATACGTCGACAATCAAGACTGTATAGGTGCGTATCTTTAACACACACACACACACACACACACACACACACACACACACACACACACACACACACACGTTACTTTTTCTATTTATTTATCTATCACTCTGTCTGTCTGCCCTCTATCAGTCTAGCTATGTATCTATCTATCTTGCTCGGTAGCTCTTTTTCACTGACAGTCTGCCTGTCTGTCGGTCTGTCTCTGTCTGTCTATCTCTCCTCCTACCTGCCTGTCTGTCTGTCTATCTGTCTGTGTCTGTCTCTACCCACCTGTCTGTCTGTCTGTTTTCTCTTCATCTTTGTGTCAAACCACCTGTCTGTCTGTCTATCTCTTTTTCTGTCTGTCATTGTCTGCCTGCTTGCCTGTCTGTCTATCTGTCTCTCTTTGTCTGTCTGTCTGTCTACTCAAATGTCTGTCTGCCTACCAACCTGTCTGTCTCTTTTGCTCTCTGTTTGGCTGTCTGCCCACCTGTCTGTCTGTCTACCAACCTGTCTGTCTCTTTTGCTCTCTGTTTGTCTGTCTGCCCACCTGTCTGTCTGTCTACCAACCTGTCTGTCTCTTTTTACTTCTGTATTTAGTCCACCCATCTGTCTATCTCTTTTTTCTGTCTGTCACCTGTCTGTCTGTCTGCCTGTCTGTCTGTCTGTCTATTTGTCTCTCTGTCTGTCTACCCACCTGTCTATCTGTCTACCAGCCTGTCTCTTTTCTCCCTGTGTTTCTGTCAACCCACCTGTCTGTCTGTCATTTTATTACTTTTTTATATTGATATCATCTTTAAAGTTCTAGTGTATGTTGTGTATTAAAACGTATACCGGCGGTAATAATGTGCAGCAGCTGAACCTCGGTTTTGTCTCTGTCTCCATCACCGTCTACATCCTTTTACCTTCTGTCCATCTTCCTCCGTCCAGCTCCCTGTTGTTTCCACTATTAAGTGCACACTTAGTAATCCCTTCTTTAAAACTGCTTTTGTACTGATTACTGTGACAGTTTAGAAAAGGCATGACAGAAAGTTCTGGATGGAAACGGTGTGCTTTGTTTCTTAATGTGCTTCTATCCTTTCTTTAGGAGCTTTAGGGTTTGTCTGTTCTGGATAACTGTCACGTTCTTGGCCTCGGTCTGAGTGGCCATTTAAAGGGGGTGTGATTTTAAAAAGCAAGCTGTCTCCTGACACATGAGGTGTTTGGTGCTTTTGTCACATAAGGAGAAGCTTGAGTGGCTCGGCTCCGCATAATGCACCTCTCTCTCTCTCTCTCTTTGTCTCTCTCTCTCTCTCTCTCTCTCTCTCTCTCTCTCTCTCTCTCTTTGTCTCTCTCTTTCTCTGTCTCTCTTTCTTTCTCTCTTTGTCTCTTTCTCTCTTTGTGTCTCTCTCTTTCTCTGTCTCTTTCTTTCTGTCTTTGTCTCTCTCTTTCTCTCTTTGTGTCTCTCTCTTTCTCTGTCTCTCATTCTGTCTTTGTCTCTCTCTTTCTCTCTTTGTGTCTCTCTCTTTCTCTGTCTCTCTTTCTTTCTCTCTTTGTCTCTTTCTCTCTTTGTGTCTCTCTCTTTCTCTGTCTCTTTCTTTCTGTCTTTGTCTCTCTCTTTGTCTCTCTCTCTTTGTCTCTCTCTCTTTGTCTCTCTCTCTCTCTTTCTCTCTTTGTGTCTCTCTCTCTCTCTCTTTCTCTGTCTCTTTCTCTCTTTGTCTCTCTTTCTGTCTTTGTCTCTCTCTTTGTGTCTCTCTTTCTCTGTCTCTCATTCTGTCTTTGTCTCTCTCTTTCTCTCTTTGTGTCTCTCTCTTTCTCTGTCTCTCATTCTTTCTCTCTTTGTCTCTCTCTTTCTCACTCTTTCTCTCTTTGTCTCTCTCTCTGTCTTTGTGTCTTTCTCTCTCTCTCTCTCTCTCTCTCTTTCTTCTCTCTCTTTCTCTATCTCTCTTTTCTCTCTCTCTCTCAATCTCTCTTTCTATTTCTCTTTTTTCTTTCTCAATCTCTCTATTTCTCTTTCTCTCTCGATTTGTTTTCTCTCTTTTTCTCTCTCGCTCTCTCTCTCTTTCCTTCTCTTTCTCTCTCTCTTTCTCTTTCTCTCCCGTTCTCTTTCTTTCTCTATCTTTCCCTGTTTCTCTCTCTCTCCATCTCTCTCTCTTTCTTTCTCTCTTGTTCTCTTTCTTTCTCTGTTTCTCTCTCTCCATCTCTCTCTTTCTCCTTAATCAGATTGTTTAGCTTGTTGCTGCAGCTTCTTTACTTCTATGTTTTCTGTACAACGTATCCTAACAAGCCTCACGGCACATGTGTGCGTGCACAGACGTTACGTATATAAATGACTGCTTTTACACAGCATGTCCAGCTGTGCCACCGTAATCAGAAGCGAACGTCGCTCCATATCACCCTTCTCATAAAAACCTCTCTTAAAACGCATGTCCTTGACTGCACTCGCCTCACATCATTCTCTCACCTTTCTCCACGCTTTCTCAGTGGGGGGTCTAAGACGCAAGAATGAGACGCAAGTAAAGGAAACGAGGATGCAGTTTGGGATGTACCCTGGTTCAGCGAGGGTGTTTCTGTGTGGAGTTTGCATTTTCTCCCTGTGTTTGCGTGGGTTTCCTCGGGGTACCCCGGTTTCCTCCCACTCTCCAAAGGCATGCACTTTAGGCTGACTGTTTGTTCCAAATTGCCCCAGGTATAGATATGAGTGTGAATGGTTGTGTATGTCATGCCCTGCAATAGTCTGGCGAGCTATTCAGGGTGTACCCCACCTTTGCCCAGTGTTGACTGAAGTAGGCCTCAGCCTCCCTGCGACCCTTAAGCGGTTTGGCAAATGAGTGAGTGAGTGAGTGAGTGAGTGACTGTAATGGGGGAACCCAGATCATGCAAGTTTGTAATAACGATCTGTCCAAATAAGCTTTGTACATTTCTATAATTGCCGTACTTTTGTCCATCCAATCCGACTCCAGGGCAAAGGCGGGGTACAGCCTCAACAGCTCGCCACGCGAAAACATGCAAACTCTACGTAGGAAAGCCCTCCAGGAACGGGGCTAAAACCCACAACCTACTTGCTGTGAGGCGGGCGTGCTAACCACTACACCTATATTTATTAATTATTAATTTGTCAGATAAATGAACATATATGTTTGTGTGTGTGTGTGTTTCAGACCTGGTAGAGTCTAAGCTGGTGGGCATCTTAGACATTTTGGATGAAGAAAACCGTCTACCTCAACCAAGCGATCAGCATTTTACTGAAACCGTCCACAGCAAGCACAAAAACCATTTCCGTTTAAGTGTGAGTGTTCGTAACACACACACACACACACACACACACACACACACACACACACAGTCTTGTACATCTTTGAGAGGACGTTCACAGATATAATGCATCCCCTAGCCCCTTACCCTAACCTTAACCGTCACAACAAAACGCCTAACCCTGACCTTTAACCTTTACCCTAACCTGAACCTAATTCTTACCTGAACCCTAAAACCAAGTCTTAACCCTGAAACAACCCTGTGAAGAAGTGAGGACCCGCCACAATGTCCCCGCGCTGTTGGTTACAAACATAGTACAGTTCTCAGTATGTAGCAAGTACAAGAACACACACACACACACACACACACACTCTCACACTATTGCATAAATCGATTCTAATGTTAACAAGATTAGTAGTTTAATTTTGTGTGTGTGTGTGTGTGTGTGTGTGTGTGTGTGTGTAGATTCCCAGGAAGTCGAAGCTTACAGTGCACAGAAACGTGAGGGATGATGAAGGGTTCATTATCAGACATTTTGCAGGAGCTGTGTGTTATGAAACGGTATGCGCTCTCTCTCTCTCTCTCTCTCTCTCACACACACACACACACACTTCACATACACCTTAGTGTTGTAGTAAGATTGAGCTGAAGCTCACTCACTCATTTGCCGAACCACTTAATCCCATTAGGGTTGCGGGGAAGCTGGAGCCTATGGGTGAAGGCAGGGTACACCCCGGGCAACGCACACAACCATTCACACTCACACCCACACCTAGGGTCAATGTGGAACAGCCAATCAGGGTAATGTACATGTCTTTGGAATGTGGGAGGAAACTGGAGTACCCAGAGGAAACCTACGCAAACATAGGGGGCGTAACACGCAAACTTCACACAGAAACGCCCTTGTCGAGCCCGGGACTTGAACCCAGGACGTTCCTGCTGTGAGGCGGACATGTTAACCCCTTCGCCATACTGCCGCCGTAGCCGAAACCAGGGATCAATATTGAAGTGGTTGTTTGTGCTGTAGGGTTTCAGTATATAGTTGGTTTTTGGTTGCCAGTTATAGCGTTCTTACGCTTTCTTACTGGGCAGAATGTGAACCAAGTCAAAGGATTATGCTTTTTTTCCGCATCCTTCTCTCAATGTAGGTTTTTGTAATATATAATATTTGAGATATAAACCCACCGAATGTATTTTGGGGATTCGAAAGCATTTGCTCTGATCATATTGAAATGACTTTCTCCTGACGCTTCATTTCGTTGCCAGAGCAAGTTTGTCGAGAAGAACAACGACGCACTGCACATGTCCTTGGGGAGCCTTATTAGTGAGTCCAAGGATCGGTTTATACGTGAGCTCTTCGAGAACTCCAACAGCTCCAGAGACATCAAGCAGAAAGCCGGCAAGCTCAGCTTCATCAGCGTGGGCAACAAATTCAAGGTAAGTTTAAATATATATACCGACCTAACAACAGCTGATCAGAACCGGGACCTCGCGGGACGGATGGGAGGAGATTATGTGCACCAAGGATTTGATCACATGTGGAATCCAAGAGCCAAGTTAAAGGAAGTTGATATTTACATTGTGTGTGTGTGTGTGTGTGTGTGTGTGTGCGTGTGTACGTATACGTATGAATGTGTTAAAATGAAAACTGGGATAAAAAGCACTATGGAAGGTTGTGATCTGTGTTGCAGTGCTGTGTTGTTTCCCTGAATCTAAGCCTGGAGAAGAACTGCATTATTATTATTATTATTATTATTATTATTATTATTTTCATCATCATTATTATTTGCAGTATATTGGTTATTGTAATTTTTTTCCCTTCTATCAATTAGGTCTCCAATACATCATCTACCAACCCATAAACACCTGCTTCCTCCGAGGAACATAAAGCCAACCAATCACATCACAAGTTCTGGCTTACTGCACTCCAGGGTGGCGAAGGTGTACACACAGAGGCAAACGCTCTCCTCTATTTTCCAAATAAATGAGCTCACAGACTCTCAGGATTGAATATTGATGCTATGATATAGGGCGTCCTTCTCATCAAGTGAGCGTGGGTACGCAATAGGATGAAACACGGCACGGAATAAAAGAATAAATCTCCAACTCAATATCATAGTAAACACACTTAGGATCACAGCTTTGTGAATACAATGCAAACAACATGATACTTGGAACAGTTCATCAATTTCCTCATGCTGAGTGATCTTGATGTAACAAATTTGTGAATTGCCAAACAGGAAGTTGGTCATTATGTTTTTTACCCACTGTCATACTAATTTTGTCAATTTTGAAGCACTGTTAGAGCTCATTTTTTCCTGTGGGCGTTCAACAGTGTTGTAGTTTAAATGTATTTAATGCATTGAACATGCCATTAGCATCACAAGCTAATAACTAGCTAAAATATTTGCTACATTTGAACACTGCAAACTGATTGGTCCGCAGTGTCCAGATTAAAAGTTCAAGGTCACTTGCAGCATGCAAAAAAATCTCATTTTTTTGTGTGAGTGTGTTTTCACATGGAAACCGGTTAGGTTAGAACTGAGACTCTCCACTTGGCTACTTTTGACGGCTTCTTCCACGAGAAAAACAATCTTACCATGTAATATTTTCATTAAAAAAAATTTTTGTTGGAAGAGCCAACCGGCTAGGGTTAGCTTTTAGCTTAGTGACCCCTTAGCTTGACTCACCCGGAGCACACAAAGCTCACCTGACCGGGCCTGTCATGATTAAAATATGGGTAAAACATAGTACGTTGGGTAAAAATAAACTATATGTAAAAAAAAAAAGTAAACTTGACGTTCTGTTTTGAGTAATATTCAGTGACATCCGCCTTTGGTGCATAAAGCCACATTTATTGGGGAACTTAGTGTTTAGCTTCATCTGTCAATCAATGGTATTCTTAAGCTCTGATTTGTTATCGATCAAGTCACTCATATGAAAGTTTAGCTCATTTGAACTCACATCACCCATTTCACTGGTGCTCATTGACTTTGCATGGTCGCTTGTTGCTTGTCTCTCGTCGCTTCCTGTGTGAATGATGCTTGCATCTTAAATATTGACCATTTCTCTAAAAGTAGACACATGGAACAGCTAAATTCTCATTTCGTAAACAACAAATCACTTCAATCTTAGTGTATATAACAACCACTGACAAAATTCCATGTACTACCCTGGGTCCTGTAACCCCTGCTGGTGTATGCAGTGCCTCTAATGTCAGCTGAGTTTGTGGAGAGGAAGAGTAGCCAATACGGGTGAAGATGGATAGGACTACCCCACAGTCTGAACAGTGCTGCTGTGTATGGTATGAGTAACAACCTGCAGCTCCTGATATGTAACCTTGATATAGAATTAATGGTGTCCTGGATACAAGAAGCTTTCCAGCACAGAGAATCCCAGGCCTTGGCCAGCATCCAGGTTCAAACAGATAGGAAACAGTGCACACAAATTTCTGGGTGGCTGAATTAAACCTGGGGGCTGAAGCCACTGGTGGGGTCTGTAACAATCCAGCATGCTGGCATAGGCTACTTCCTGGTGACCAGGGTCATTAGCATCCATAGCAAAGAACAGCAACATCTTGTACCAGAGGATAGAACAGCAAGGACCATGGATAGGAATGTGTACTGCAACCAAATTACACCTGAACCAACATCTGGTGAGCAGACTTAAATTGCATCAGGTTCTTGGTCCAATCTGGCAGTGATGTTCTACCAAATCCAGCACACGTACACGCCCGCAGCAAAAAATGGGACACCCTCACGCCCTCAATGTTCTGAAAGAGGATCCTTGGACCACAGCCTGAGCAGTAGTCAAACAGCCCTTGGAGCCAAGCACTATTGCTGGCACCATAACCAAGCCCTTAAAGCAATCACTGAGCGTGTAGCCATGGCCACCAAGGGCCATCACCAGCCAAACACCACCAGATTCCTCAGAGCCAGAAATCAGCCCCACCTGTACAATGTGGAGTAAACTCTGACTATGAACAAGGCCAGCGTGACACCAAGTACCAGGAGCTTGTGGAAGAATGCAGAAGGCTAGGCTGGTGAACTCTCTGTGGACCCATGGAGGTAGGTTGCTGAGGACTTCGCTCTGGAAGGCATTGATGCTACTGGGTATCACCGGGGAGGCAAAGAAGGTGGCCATCAGATGTGCTTCTGAAGATAAGAAGGGATACAGCATCCCCCTCTCGTCCTATTCATTGATATAATCATTTATTGAATTGAAGCTGAAGGGCAGTTGTAGCACATATTAATGAACAGTTACTTTATATTTGATTACTCACTCATCTGCCAAGCTGCTTACTCCTAGTACGTTCTGAGGAGATTCTGTGTGAAGGCGAGGTACACCCAGAACAGCTCGATAGAGCATTGCATGGCAACACACACACAAAACCATTCACTCGTCTACACCTAGGGGCAATTTGGAACAGCCAAGTAGCCTAATGCGCATGTCTTTGGACTGTGGAAGAAAACCAGGGTACACGGGGGAATCCCACGCAAGCACAGGGGGAAACGCCCTTGCCTAAAACCAGGACTTTCTTAATGTGAGGCGGACATGCTAACCACTACGTCACCATTCTGCCTTATCTCACATTTAGAAATTCTGAATAGAGCTCTTTGTTGGTCTAAGCTAACTCTAAATTTCTAGGCTAAATTTAGTTAGCTCGTTCATATTTGTGGTTCAGGGCAGTGGTGGCTCTGTGGTTAAGGTGCTGGCTTACTGATCCGAAGGTCGGGGGTTCAAGCCCCACTATCACCGAGTTGTCACTGCTGTCCCCCCAGTGCAGCTGACTGGGTTATCAAAGGCCAGCCATGTCTCTCACTGACTATAGTGAGAGGCATGTAAAAGAGCTCTTTTCATAAAGAGTAGGCAATTGGGTTGTCGTCAGCGTGTTTCTGCCCTGCGATGGCCTGGCGAGCTGTCCAGGGTGTACTCCGCCCTCGCCCAGAGTCAGCTGAGATGGGCATCAGCCTTCCCGCGACCCTAATTAGGATTAAGCGGTTCAGAAAATGATTGAATGTGGTTCAACAATCATAACATGCGGCAAAAATGACCATCAATTATTGCAGCCTTGTACTTAAACCAACTAAAATAATGTATAGAAATGTGCAGCAAATGCTCTCTTTTAAAATGTACTGATGTGTGATATGGGGTTACGGTTATGAGGTTGGTATGAGGTTTTGCTCGTTCTGAGATGTTTGTGTAGCTCTATGTATGTTAAAGTACCTGAGAGTGCCAGTAGAGGTCTGCATTGTGCTACATTTAAAACTACTTTCAAAATGGAACATATTGAGAGCCGTTAGTCCAAGAAGAAACAGAGTCTTTATTCCTGTCATTAAAACGTTGTGGTTGGGCAAAATTTGCTCACATAAATAAAAATAAATATCTGAAGTGTGAATTCCTTCTGAAATCTGTGGTGGCATCACAACGAGTGAAATAATGGACTACTGCTGGGTGGAAAGGACCTGTAGCACTTAACCAGAACCTGCATTTGAACAGAAAGTATAAATTTGTGGAAGCACCCTAAAAGAAAGAAGGAAAGAAAAAATGGCAATGGGGGAAAGAGAAAGAAAGAAGACAAAAAGGAAAGAGAAAAAGAAAAGGAAAGAAAGACAAGAAGGAAAGAAAAGAGGAAAGAGAAAGAAAGAAATAAAGAAAGAAACAAGGATAGAAAAAAGAAGGAAAAAAGGAAACAAGAACAATAAAAGAAAGAAAGAAAGATAAAAAAGGATAGAAAAATACACGAAAGAAGATAAAGGAGGGAAGAGACAGAAAGAAAGACAAGAAGACAAAAATGAAAAAGAAAGAAAGAAAAAAGTAAAGAGAAAGAAAGAAAAAAGAATGAATGAATGAAAGAAAGAAAGAATGAATGAATGAATGACAGAAAGAAAGAAGGATAGAAAGAAAGAATGGTGCTTGAAAGTTTGAACCCTTTAGAATTTTCTGATTTTCTGAAACATCAGTGGAATTTTAAAGAGAATCAAATTGAAAAATGAAATTAAAATATTTTAGTTAGTTTTTTATTTTATTTAGTACTTAAACAGAATGAATGAGTAAAGTGTATATTATGGAAATTCTGCACTTTATTTCATCCGATAGTGTATTATTATAATAATAATTATTAATATTATTATTATTATTGTTGTTGTTATTGTTGTTATTATTGTTATTATATTGTAAAATGTACCTGTTAATTTAGAGGACCACATGGTGGCATAGTGATGAGCATGTTCACATCATGGTAGGAGGATGGGGGTGGGGGGAGAGCGTTTCCATGTGCAGTTTTCATGTGCTCCTTGTGCTTGTGTGGGTTTGCTCTGGGTAATCCGGTTTCCTCTGACAGTCCAAAGACATGCACATAGACTGATTGGCCTTTCCAGTTTGCCCCTAGGAGTGAGTGTGAATGGTTGGGATAGGCTCCAGTCTTCCTGCAATCCTAAAAGGATAAAGTGGTTTGGCAAATAAATGAATGAATGATTTTGTTTAGGTGTTTTAGATATGCTGATTGGGGCGCCGTTTGCTGGAACAAAGAAACTCGATATGTTCAGAAAGAAGGAGGAAGGAAAGGAATGAAAGAGAAGGAAAGAAGAAGGAAAGAAGGAATGAGGTAGGAAAGAAGAAGAAGGAATGAAGGTAGGAAGAAAGAGGTGAAAGAGAAGGGAGGAAGAAAGGAAGGACAAGGAAGGAAGAAGAAGGGACGGAAGGCAGGAGAAAGAAAGAAGGAGGAAAGAAGAAGTAAAAGAAGGAAGGAGGGGAGGAAGGAGAACAAAGGAAGGAGAAGGAAGGAAGGAAGGAGGATGGATGAAGAAGAAGAAAGGAAGAAGAGCAAGTAAGAAAAAAAGAAAGGCGGATAAAGGAAGGAAGGAAGAAGGAAGGAAGGAAGGACAAACTGCTTAATCATATAGGGTCACAGGAAGACTGGAGCCAATCTCAGCAGATAATGGGTGGACGTGTGTTACATACTGAACAGGTCTCCAGACCATCACAGGGCCAACACACACAACCATCACATTTAAACTTGGGGCAATTTGGAACTCTTTGGACTGTGGGAGGAAACCGGAGTACCCAGAGGAAGCTTAGGGAAGCATAGGAAGAACACGCGAACTCACACAGAAATGCCATTGCTGATTCTGGGACTTGAACTGAGGACCTTCTTGCTGTGAGGCGGATGTGCTGACCCCTACACCACTGTACCGTCCGTCGTACTGTATGTACAAAGGAAATTAAACACTCATTCTCACTCACTCATTTGCCTAACTGCTTAATCCTATTAGAGTCTCGGGGAGGTTGGAGCCTATCTCAGCCTCAACCCGAATAGCTCGACAGACCATCGCAGGGCAACACACACACAACCATCACATTCACACCTGGGGGCAATTTGGAACAGCCAGTGCAACGTGCATGTCTTAGGACTGTAGGAGGAAACCGAAGTACCCGGAGGAAACCCATGCAAGCACAGGGAGAACATGCAAACCCCACACAGAAACGCCATCGGGACTCGAACCCAGGACCTTCTAGCTAAGCCACAGCCCGCATGGACATTGAGCAGAAAGGCACAAAAAAGAAAGAGAGACAGAAGGAATAAGGAGGAGGAGAAAAGTTGGATACTCTGAAGGATGGAGGCTGCTGACTTGAGTTATGACGTACTGAACCCGGACTCGGCGACAGCGCGTGCGTGGAGGACACCATCGCGCGCGCGCCTGCACGCAGACCTGTCTGTCACTCAGCAGTGGAGAGCGGTGGCGCGCGAGGCAGACGCAGAGGCAGCAGCAGCAGCAGGAACCGGAGTAACGTCGGTGGCTTTTATTGGGAAGGTGAAAGCGCAAACCGGGTGAAACTGGAGCAGACCGCGAGAAACCCTCCTAACCTGCCGTGGGGCGCAGCGGCCGCGCAGCCGCCCGTGTGGACTGATGTGCTGGCGGAAATGTCCCGGCACATCTACATCCGCAACAAGATCGGAGAGGGCATCCAGGCGCCCATATTCCAGGTGAAGCCCGTGAGCGCGCTGCACACGCCTCCTGTTCTCAAGCTCAAAAGTGCAGTTGAGTCCATTTTGTTTACAGCTTATTGCATGCATTCATAAATTTGCTTTTCTTTCTTTCTTTCTTTCTTTCTTTCTTTCTTTCTTTCTTTCTTTCTTTCTTCTTTCTTCTTTCTTTCTTTCTTTCTTTCTTCCTTTGTTCTTTCTTTCTTTCTTCCTTCCGTCTTTCTTTCTTCCTTCTTTCTTTCTTTCTTTCTTCTTTCTTTCTTTCTTCCTTCCTTTCTCCTTTCTTCCTTCTTTCTTTCTTTCTTCCTTCCTTCCTTCTTTCTTTCTTCTTTCTTCTTTCTTTTTTCTTTCTTTCTTTCTTCCTTCCTTCTTTCTTTCTTTCTACCTTCCTTCCTTCTTTCTTTCTTTCTTTCTTTCTTCATTCTTTCTTTCTTTTTTCTTTCTTTCTTTCTTCCTTCCTTCCTTCGTTCTGTCTTTCTTTCTTCTTTCTTTCTTTCTGCTTTCTTTCTTTCTTTCTTCCTTCTGTCTTTCTTTCATTCTTTCTTTCTTTCTTCTTTCTTTCTTCCTCCCTTCCTTCCTTCTTTCTTTCTTTCTTTCTTTCTTTCTTTCTTTCTTTCTTTCTTCTT
>JBCNYH010000022.1:10553068-10565912 GCA_039654325.1 Tandanus tandanus | reverse complement strand
AAAGCAAATTTGTTCGGCACAACACTGCAACCAGACTGCCATTCTGCTTGCTATGATGCTGGACAGGACAGGTTTTATAAAAAAAAATAATAATAATAAATAAAAAATAAAAAAAAGAAACAGAGGGAAAGATGAAATGACTGGTAAAGAAGGAAGGAAAAAAGAAAGAAGGGAAATTAGAGGGGGGGAGAAATAGAGAAAGAAATGGAGGAGAGGGAAAGGGAGCAGGAAAGAAAGGGAAAGAAAGAAAAGGTAGAATTTATGAAAAGAGAGAAGAAAAGAAAAAATGAAAAGAGAAGGAATATAAAGATTAGAATTAAATAACAAAAAGGAGGGACAGAGGTGTGGAGACGAGGAAAGAGATAAAGAGAGGAAGGAGAGATGGGAATGAAAGAGGAGGAAGAAAAGAAGGGAAGAAAGAATTATGGGGAGAAATAAAGGAGATGGACAGATTAGTGAGGGGGGGGAGAGGATATATAGGCTTAAGGGGAATAAAACTAAGACAAATAGAAGAAATGATGGACTGATCATGAGGAGAGAGAGAGAGAGAGGGACTGGGGATGTTTTGAAAGAAGGCAGGGGGGAGGGGTTTAAGATTGATAGGATTGGGGGTGGGAGGGTCATAGTGTCAACATGATTGGCACCTCCACTTCAAAGCAAGAAGGTCCTGGGGTCGAGTCCCGTGCTCGGCGAGGGCGTCTCTGTGTGGAGTTTCTATGTTCTCCCCGTGCTTGCGTGGGTTTCATCTGGGAACACCGGTTTCCTCCTACAGTCCAAAGACATGCACAGTAGGCTAATTGGCTGTTCCAGATTAACCCTTGGTGTTAGTGCGAGTGTGGATGGTTGTGTGTGTGTGTGTTGGCCCGGCGATGGTCTGGTGAGCTGTTCAGGGGGTACCCCGCCTAACCCGGTGTCGGCTGAAATGGGCTCCAGCCTCCCCGTGACCCTAACAGGATTAAGTGGTTGGACAAATGAGTGAGTGAGTGATCGGAGGGAGTGAGATGGAACAGGAGGGATAAAGAAAATGAAATACTTTGCATGCGTTGTCATTCCTGTCCTCTGTTCAAGCCTCGTAAAGTTTTCCGCACAGGCTCAAAGTTCTCCAGGTTCGTCTTAAATCAGCGCCCGTGAATGCCAGGCATCTGGGACGAAGCCAGGGGCCACGTCCCGCCTCAGGGCTGCGCCTCAGGGCTCTTAGTAGTGCCCTTCTTCTTGAGTGAAAGGCGCAGCAGAGGAGATTAACTGACACAGTAATTGAGTGAGCGGAGATGAGGCGCAGCCACATGAGGAGTTATTGATAAAGTCACGCTCCCCGCGAGGCGCGCAAAGACGGAGAGGACTGACGTGACGGGATTCTGTATCTGACCTTCGCCATCCATCCGTTTATTATGCTCGTTCATCCCTCACTTCGTATCTTTCTCACTTTCTTTATCAAGTCTGTTGTCCAGACATGCTGTGTTCGGTGATATAAAGTATCGTTCCGTGTGTTTCATGCAGGAAAGCGGAGATGGAGTTGAAAAGGAAACAGGAAGAAGAGGAAAGGAAAAAGAGGGAGGAAGCGGAGAAAAGATTGCAGGTAGGACACGAGTGGCCTTTATAGCTCCGTCATCGGAGTGACCGTCATCCCATGATTCTGTGTCCGGGTAACGCGGCCACACAGCCGGATGATGGACGCACCTCTCTTCATCTGTTATTCTCCACCTCTTCTCATTTCATCATCTCGGCTTTTTCACAACTCGTTTTCTTTACAGCGGCCATTTTTCTTCTTCATCCCTTCACATTCTTTCTTTTTTTTTTCCCCCTGTATGCTTTTATTAAAGTATGCAAATCTGAAGTAAAGAAACATGTTTATAATCAGGTTTTAAAAAATTAAAGATATGAAATAAGGAATGAAGAAAGGAAGGAAGGAACAGTTTGGAAGAAAGGAGGAAAGAAAGGGGAAATTGGAGTGGAGGGAAGAAAGAAAAGAAGGACCGAAATGTTCGGAAGAAGGGAAGAAAGAAAAAGTTTGGGTGGAAGGAAAGGGGGGGAAAAAAAAAAAGCTGAGGTGGAAGGAAGGAAACAATCAAGGAAGGAAGGAGGGAAAGAGATAAACGTTTGGATGGAAGGAAAAAAGAAAAAAGTGCAGAAGGAAGAAAGGAAGAAAACGTTTAGATGGAAGGAAGGCAGGAAGGAAGAGTTTGCGTGGGAAGAAAGGAAGGGAAAATTTAGGTTGAAGGAAGGAAGGAACAGTCTAGATGAAAGGAGGAAAGGAAGGAAACTGGGATGGAGGAAAGAAAGGAAAGAAGGACAGAAGAAAATGTTTGGAAGAAAGAAAAAGTTTTGGTGGAAGGAAAGACAAAAGGAAAAGCTGGGACGGAAGGAAGGAAGTAAAAAAAGTAAAAGTTTGGATGGAAGGGGAAAAAGAAAAAGAGCAGAAAGAAGGAAAAGTTCTGGAATTACATAAAGAAGTAAAGAAAAGCTTGGATGGAAGGAAAGAAGGAAATAAATGCAGAAGGAAGAAAATGTTTCGATGGAAGGAAGGCAGGAAGGAAGAGTTTGCGTGAAAGGAAGGAAGGACGGAAGGAAAAATTTAGGCTGAAGGAAGGAAGGAACAGTGTGGATGAAAGGAGGAAGGGAAGGAAAAATCGCAATGGAAGGAAGGACAGAAATGTTTGGAAGAAAGGAAAAGTTTGGGTGGAAGGAAAGACAAAAGGAAAAGCTGGGATGGAAGGAAGGAAGTAAAAAAAGGGGAAAAGTTTGGATGGAAGGGAAAAAGAAAAAGTGCAGAAGGAAGGAGGGGAAAGGGTTTCGGAAGTACGTAAGGAAGGAAAGAAGGAAATAAATTCAGAAGGAAGAAAACGTTTCGATGGAAGGAAGGCAGGAAGGAAGAGTTTGCGTGAAAGGAAGGAAAAATTTAGGGTGAAGGAAGAAAAGAAAAGTTTGAATCTATGGGAAAAAAGGAAAGAATGAAATTTTTGTCAAGGTTGATGGAAGGAGGCAAAAGGATGAAGATTACAAAAAATTAAAGAAATAAGAAATTAAAAAAAAGGTAAAACTAAATAAGAGTGATAGAAACTCCATTAGGAAAACTAGCGCTAATAGGATTAAAAAAATGTAAATGAAGAATAAAAATGTAAATAATGTACCAAGAAAAAGATCTCTCTCTCTCTCTCTCTCTCTCTCTCTCTCTCTCTCTCTCTCTCTCTCTCTCTCTCTCTCTCTCTCTCTCTCTCTCATGATCTGTCTGTCTCGTTCTCTCTCTCACTTGATGACTGTTTCTCTCTGTCACTCACTTTTGTGTTCACTCTGTCTTTTTTATCTGTTTTGCCCTCCCTCCCTCCTTTCCTCCCTCCCTGTCTGTCTCTCTCTGTTCTCTCTCTTAAAGCGATCTCCAGGATAAAAGGCGTTCGAGGCTACTTTAACCTGTCTGATCACACTTCTTTCCTGAGGCGCCGCGCCTGCGGCATCTGTATTTCTCTCTCATACCCTGCCTGTCTGTCTGGATGAAAATCGTGCTTTCTTATTTTTCATGCACGTACTGTAGCCTCCTCAGGCTCCCTAAACCCTCCCTGAGTGGAGCTGTTGCAGATCACGAGTTCTCACCTCAGGAACACTCGGAACACTCTCTCCGTGTCACGATCCCAAGCTATTAGATGGCCGTCTTGCGTACTTTGAGACGGTACAAAGCACAGCATGAATGTTTAAACCGCGCAGGAACTCTGCTGTTTAAAGTGCCTGTCCTTTGAAAGATTACATGAGAAGATGAAGGGCTGGATTAAACCCTCTGTGATAGGACAACACTCCTCTAAGAGGAAGAAGGGCGGGGACGTTCGGATTTATGGTGGGACTTCCGTTAGAAGCCATGCGGTGATTCCCAGACTCTGGATTTGTGTGTGATCGTTATTTATAGTGAATAAACTGGATAGATTTTAAAACTGCATCCAAACAGCATCAAGGTCACAACGAGGTCAAAGGTCAGAAAGGGTTTTGTCTTTATTATCGTCCCGAAAGTTTGGAAAGTTTGGATTTTTCACCCCAAAGTCCACTTCATTTGGCTTCGGCATGATTAGTGTTCATTGTACCATGCACCATCCCTGTTCAAGAGGTGGGCTGGGGTCCAGTTCAGGTGAACCCTTTGGAGCAGTGTGGGCTCGAGCGCCTTCTACAGGCACAAAACGAGGCAGAACCAGTAGATAATATGTTAATGATGTTCACCTGTGTTGTTGCTGGGTAATTTTGTCCTGTGGATTACTAGCAGTGTGGTAAACTAAGGGCGTTAGCAGCTTAGCGGTCGTTTTTCCCCGGAAGTGACGTCGACGCATTGGGCGGGGTAGACGTCTCTTGTGGAGACGGTGAGACGTCACATTCTAGTGACACTGAGGACGAGAACGCTGCCAGAGATGAGCGTGACCGTAAATCCAAAATGGTTTATGCAGCTAACGTTTTGCACTTGTTGTTTGTGCGGCTCAGCACTGGACCATAACGTGTTATGCTACATGGGTCGGTGACGTAGCCCAGCCAATCCTAGTTCTTGTCACTACCAGGCTGGAACAGCCAATCAGAATGGCAACATATCTCTGAGCACGCCTAGAGTCTCTGATGTTGCCGGAAGGAAGCGCTGATGTTATACGTGATCGTTTTAAAGAGCTCGTAACGCTAATTCATCACGGGTCCACTTTAATGCTGTAGGAAAGGTCAGGTTTGAAGTCTGGCTTAGCATGAGTCCTGTGAATGATGGAAGGAGTAAATATGCTGGCGGTTGAAAGTTTGTGAACCTCTTACATTTAATTATCCTTAACTAATACAAGGAAGAGTAATGAGGCCCTTGACGTACTCAGCATGGATTGTGGATAAAAGATTGAACTGGTACTGTCCATGAGTCGGCACTTTGGGCTATTTATTATTATTATTTTTTGGAAGAGTGTGCGCATCGAGATCCCAAAGGATAAAGCAAAAAAAGAGCTTTATAATATAGACAGCTCACCGAAAGTTGTTAGGAGGGTTGCCAGATTTCAGCAAAACCGCACAATATGTGAACGTATAAACAGAAGGCCTAATGCAGAACATTAAGGACTCGATGTACAGTGGATTTGATACAAAACTGGAGACAGGACTGGATGGATGGAGGCAGGTAGTCAGCCTGATCACGTCTTCATTAAAGTTGAAGAGCTCAGAGCTGAGTCATGAGAGAGGCGGGGCGACGTGACAGAGTGTAGGACATATTTTAGAGCACTGAAAGGGATATTTTTTAGCAATGAAGGTCACCCCGTCATGGGCTCGTCCAAAATATAATAACACGTCCATTTGTTCAGTCTTTCATCCACTCTTTACCATCATTTCTTTTTTTTTCTTAATGGGTGTTGTGTCAGGATAATGTATGAACTGTACATTTAAGGGAAAGTTAGTGGTTGTGTCTCTTTCTCTCTCTCTCTCTCTCTCTCTCTCTCTCTCTCTCTCTCTCTCTCACACAGAGAGGATGAGGATCTGTCGTTTATGTGCGTTATGACATTCGTTATTATGTCGCTTCTTCCCGTGAGTTACGATACTCCGGACAGCCGAGTCCGATGGGTCTGTCTCTGGGAGTTTGATAAATCTGAAGCTGCTGCAGTTCATTTCTCAGCAGGACGGACAGGAGCTCTCGGCCCCTGATGAGGAACACACCGCGCGGTACACTCGCACTTCTCGGGCTTTTATAGCCTGCAGCAAACTTTCAGAAGTTTATGAGCTCGCACAGCCCTTCGCTTTCCTCCTCTCCAGCATCCCGCAGAGAAACCCACAGCGAGTGTAAATGCGCAAATGGGTTCCGGTGAAGCGGGCACAACAAAGCCGGCTCCATGGGGTCCGAATGTAGCAAGTTTGCAGGTAGAAGCTAGAAAATTCCAAAGTGTTGCAAAGTCTCAGGTCGTTAAGAACTAGAGGTAGAATGACGTAAATTGATGCTTTTTTTTTTTGGTGATCTTTCGAAATTCGTATATGTTTTGCGACAAATATTTTGCGGCTTAAGGACGTTTATCACGTAACAATTTTTGCGGCTGATTTCCGATTGGTTTGCGGATGTTTGGCGGGGAAAAAAAGCGAATCTTCTGTCGTAAATCAGTCGCGCTTTGTTTGCTTTTTGGGCTCAAGCCATTCGCTTTCTACTCTCGCGAACAAAATGCGAATAAAATACGAATGAGCGCGAATAAAATACGCACGATGACAAAATACACAGAATATTGCGGATGCCAGCAAGTCTCGAACTTTTCTCAATCTTTCCACGTGAAAGTCTACAATTTGTCACTTTTCCTTACGAACGGAAAAAATAATTCGCCAGCAAAACGACAACCCTGTGACCTTCTCACGACACGGCAGGGGATTAAAATGCGATGCCGCGAATGTCGTGCAACAAAACTGAGAATGAAAAGCGATGGCTGCAAATTACCTTTCACGTCAGTTGCTTGTCTATCGCACCTCCAGTGTGATCACCTAAGCACTGTACAGGTTAAATGATGCTGTGTGTTATGGCACGGCATTGTAGAATCCTTGCTTCTGATTGGTCACGTTGTTCCACCAGGATGGTGCCATTGTGGATCCGGTTCTGCACTGGTTTCTTTGCGAATCGAATGCTATGTAGCGAATTTCCAAGTTAATAAAAAACATTGACATTCGGATAATTAGCTGTTCCAAATTGTTCCTGGATGTGTATATGAGTGTTAGTGGTTGTGTGTGTTGGCCCTGTGATAGTCTGGCCGTAATAGGATTAAGCAGTTTGGCGTTGACAATATTGATCATTATCCAATAGCAGTCGGTGCCATGATGTTATTCTTCACATACTGCGCTGTCTTCGGTAGGAGGAGATGGAGCGGCAGCTACAGGCAGAGCGAGAGGAAGAGGCGTCCCGGCAGACGGTGCTGGAGCAGGAGAGGCGGGACCGAGAGCTGGCTCTGCGAATCGCACAGAGTGAGGCGGAGCTTATTCCCGAGGACACGGGAGAAAGTGGAGTGCGCAGGTACAAGCACATTCTTTCTTCAGACTCAAGAATAATCACTTATTGTTTTACAGGGTCCTGAGGAACATCTGTAATTCCAGACAGAGGTTCTGTGGGTGTTGTTGTTGGATGAGTCACAGATTTCTTATCATCCAACAACAACAAACCAACAGTGTTCCACCAACAGAAGCCTTCTAGATCTTAGGATTCCTTCTTTAATAATTATAATTCAGGCCTATATTTGGCTAATTGCTGGGGTATAAGAGGAACAAACCAATGAATAAACACAATAAAGCACCTTTATCAGAACATTAAATGTGTTTTAGGCCAACTTTCAGCAGCTCGTTGGTCCAGACAAGGTGGTCATCTCTTAGAAGACCTTCTACAGAAAATATTTTAACCTCATCTTCTTTCTTTCTTTTTTTTATTTATTTTTTATTCTTGTCTCTCAGTAATGGCAGTGTCCCATCATCCCCCGAGCAAGCAATGTAAGATACAGACCCTTCAAGTCAACTTAACCTGTTCCCAATCTTACCTCATTAAATCACATTACCCAGCATGCATCACCGATCTGCTCATCAAGCACGCCTCTGAAATGCTTCCCACTAACGCATAGCTATTAACAGCACGGATGTTTACCTGTTAAACATCATCGCGATTGTAATTAAAACTGAATTTCTTTTTTTTTTTTTAAGATTTCAGACTTTGCATTAATTGCAAAAAATAAATAAATAATTATTATTATATTAAATCCAATCCGGGAGAAGCAATCGATCTTTTCCCATCTCAGATTCTGTCCATCGAGGTCGTATTTAATAGTGTTTTCTGTTTTCACAGTGTTCCTGCACCACAAAAACTCAGGGGTTTGACCATGTAGGTTACGAGCTCATTATTATATCTCTTCTGTTCACCGTTAACTTTCATATCAGACAGAATAAATGCTTTAAACGAGATTGCTCTTTAAGCCAGATTGCACTAGCATGTGGTGTTCGCACTCATGCATTCACACTCCAGCATCTGCCAGAGAAGATATCATGTAGGATCATACAGAGACACATTGCTCTGCAAAACAGAGCGTCACACAACCTTACCTAACATAAGGCACACACACACTCACACAGATATATACACACACATTCACATTAGCATAAGACAAGCCTTCTCAGGGCAATGAGTCATAAATTATTATTTTTTTAGTCCATAAATTATTATTTTTTTAATCCAATAAACACTACAACACTGCCATTTGTTTTTGTTTACATGCAGAAATGTTTTCTGTCGTTGATATCTGGCCAAATGATTGTATGTGTTTATATTATATTCCTCATGATCCAAAACCCACCGTCTTTAACCTGCCTTCAAAAAGTAATTTTTATTTATTTGCTTGTTTGATGGATTAGTTTGGTTATTTATTGTTTGTCTGTATAGTTGTTTGGTTTTCTGTTTGTTTGTTTGTTTGTTTGTTTGGTTATTTGACTGTATATTTAGTTGGTTGGTTGGTTGGTTGGATGGATGATTATTTGGTTGGTTGATTATATGGTTGTTTGGTTGAGCATTTCTTGGTTGGTTGATTATTTGGTTTGTTGGTTGGTTGATTACTTGGTTGGTTGGTTGGTTGATTATTTGGTTTGTCGGTTGGTTGATTACTTGGTTGGTTGCTTGGTTGGTTAATTATTTGGTTGGTTGGTGGATTATTTGGTTGGTTGGTTGGTTAATTATTTGGTTGGTTGGTTAATTATTTGGTTGGTAGTTTGGTTGGTTAATTATTTGGTTGTTTGGTTGATTATTTGGTTTGTTGGTTGGTTGATTATTAGTTTGTTGGTTGGTTGATTATTTGGTTGTTTGGTTGATTATTTGGTTTGTTGGTTAAGTATTGGTTGTTTGGTTGGTTAATTATTTGGTTGGTTGATTATTTGGTTGGTAGTTTTGTTGGTTAATTATTTGGTTGGTTGGTGGATTATTTGGTTGGTTGGTTGGTTAATTATTTGGTTGGTTGGTTAATTATTTGGTTGGTAGTTTGGTTGGTTAATTATTTGGTTGTTTGGTTGATTATTTGGTTTGTTGGTTGGTTGATTATTAGTTTGTTGGTTGGTTGATTATTTGGTTGTTTGGTTGATTATTTGGTTTGTTGGTTGAGTATTGGTTGTTTGGTTGGTTAATTATTTGGTTGATTATTTGGTTGTTTGATTATTTGGTTGGTAGTTTTGTTGGTTAATTATTTGGTTGGTTGGTTGATTATTTGGTTGTTTGGTTGATTATTTGGTTTGTTGGTTGGTTGATTATTGGTTTGTTGGTTGGTTGATTATTTGGTTGTTTGGTTGATTATTTGGTTTGTTGGTTGAGTATTGGTTGGTTGGTTGATTATTTGGTTGGTTGATTGGTTCATTGATTATTAGGATGGTTGGTTGGTTGATTACTTGGTTGGTTGTTTTGTTGGTGGATTTTCTGTTTTATTTTCTGATTGTTTATTGGTAAGTCTGATTATTTGGCTGGTTGCTTATATGTTTTTTCTTTAAGCTAGCGAATTTTAATTGTTAATTTTTTTCCTGGGTGTCTTAAAAGTTTCAGATAGAGCATGGTGATCTTAAGCCTATTGCAAGGCACACTGGCCTCCCGGTGTGTACGAACTAGTAAATAGGCCTATGGATTGATTATTATTCTGTATATTATTGAGATATCTATTCAACGATAAATTTGTATCATAGTTTATTATAAAGGAGAAAATATATGAAGAATTAAAAAAAGGAAGTATTTATTCACAGATACTTCAACGTCCTAAAATTCTAAGAAACGTTTGAGTAACAGCGTAAAGTAACAGTAGTTAGTTCTGACATCTGATTGTGTTGGAGTGAATGTAACTTGACTGGCCCCGATTACGTTGATGGTGCACAGACACAGGACTGAACTTCTACATCCGATCTCTCCCCACATTTCAGTGTTAAGCTCCACACACAAAGTAAGAACACAAAGCTTTATGCACAGTCTGCGTCTGACGGGTGGCGCTGCTGTGCAGCCCAGTGTCTGTTTGGGTAATGTGCTGTATCTTCATTAGTAAAGGATTACACTTTAATAGCTCTAGAACTCCAGAGTGAAACACTGCGTGATTGGTGAAGTGTAACACACACATTTTCTCTCCGTCTATCTTTTTCTAAAACCCTTGCTCACTTGGTTAATGCCATTGCTTCTTCATAAATAAAATAATAGGATTAAGGAATGATGAATCCGGAAGCGCACTCTTCCCGGCACTGATGCTTGTCTTATGTATGAATATTAGATATTAAGCTGTGTTTAAGAGAATGAGAGCTGCATTGTCCTTTGGAGGAATGTAATCCTTACGCATGAGAACATGTTCTAATTACTGTTTGAAAAAGGGCCATAAACCCTAAATTCGTCAGTTCATGTAAGGCAGGCTAATGGCAAAAATAACAGTATACAGATAATAAACTATATATATATATATATATATATATTATAAGATATACAACTTCTGAATGAAATTAAAGTAGGTACATCTACACATAATACGAGATTACGTTTACATACATCAGACAAACGTGTGCCCCTTTATAGGACCAATGGTATATACCGCCGTTTATTCATATGCAAATTACTTCCGTATTTACCGTTGCATACATATGAATCAGGTGTGTTTCTTCGTAGTACAATGTCGCCCCGTACATATTTGTATGGGTTAATTTCCCCTTGAATACAGTACTTTAGAGTCTGATTATAATCTTTCTTGGAAAATAACAATTCAGGTCATCTTGTAGTCCATTGCTTTTCCTCTTGTAGAATAATGTTCACAAACTGCACCGAAACTAATTAACAGATAATTAGTTATGACAGCAAGATACGTCTAGATCTGCTGATTTGTCTCAGTTATTTACTATTTTGTATCTTTAGTCTTGTCTGGGTGCCGATTAAATTGTGATAAAAACAAACTGCACCTTTTCTGAAATATTTATATACTTTTTTGTACTTTTGTACTCAAGTAAAGAATTCTCCTAGTCTCTCTATATGGTATAATTGTATTTTTACCCTCTAGGACACAGATATACACCGTTACGCACTCCAAATGTTAAAATCGGATGATATACAGTGTACACGGTAAATATAAGTACTGAATGATATTCTAACTTTTAACTGTGTGTATATGTGTGCTGCCTCTATCATGCAATACAGGGAAGAAATGGCCCAGGAAATGTCCGACCTTCTGGCTAGGTGGGTTGAGCAGCTCGATTCGCCTCCATCGAGTCTTATCATGACGACAGGGGGGAAAAAAAACAAATCAGCCACAATCAAATCTCTCAAAGGCGATTCATTTGGAAATTAATGAGATAATAATTTCACAGGTCAATTCCAATCAAATGCTGGATGCAAGTTTTGACATTTAATAAATGCATGAATGAAGTATTTGATCAACCTGTTCATTGAGCCGGTCTGATCGGCCCTGATTAAACCGCGTTGGGGTACTCGGGGAACGAATTGCACAGTGCTTTATGAGCATGTTATTATTATTATTATTATTATTCACCGAGTGTCCTTTTCCATTCGGCTGAGTTACCGGTTCCTTTTATATAATGAAACTGCCTGCATGGGGTTTTTTTTTTGTTTGTGTTTTTGCTTGTTTGTTTTTGTTGACTTATTTTGCATGATAATAATTAAATGATTTGTTATATCATGATTATTGGATTGAAAAATGTGCATGGGATTTGGGCTTACCTTCATTTGCCTGACAGACTCTTAGGAACAAGGAAATGAGAGTGGATAGAGCTTGCATCAAAGGGACAGACACCTATAGTTTGCCACGCTCACTTGGAGGAGGCGACGTCATCATTATCATGCTTTAAATTGTGGGGGGTGGGGGATTAAGATCCTTTTTTACTTTGTTTTTCTTGTGTTCCAGCGTAGTTTATGCACTAAACCTAACTGGGTAGTTATGCTGGCGTCTTCCTTGAAGCCTGTTTCTTGGAAGAGTCATCTGGCTAGGGTTAACTTTTAGCCTAGTGACCGTTTCACCCGACTGAGTCCGTCATGCTTAAATTATGTAAAAATAAATCAATAAAAATCTCATGTTAATCTGCTTTTTCCTCCCGTTCTGATGTTTCAGTGTAGTATATACTAAAACAGTTATGTGCTCCAGACCTGGTGTATGTCCTTGAATAGTCCCCGAGGCAGAACACTAAGAGGACTCTTCAATTCGGTGACGTTCAGTGGGGCTCTGTTACCACTGACTGCAGTGTTCGGTATATTCATATAACAGCATTCGTTAAACACATTTTGGCCAATCTGAGTCTAGAAATGAATTTTGTTTGCTGATATCATGGCATTTAAAAACAAAAGACATGCCTAGTTTTCTTCGCTTAGCCAGAAAAGAAGAAGAATTGTATTGATTCTCAGGCTGTCCATAAAGGCGGAACTCGTCTCCTTCCTGCCCCGGTGTGCCAGGGAGCCGAAAGCGAAGCCGCAGTGGATAGTTTTAAGCCAGTTTAGAGAAACAGTGACTGAATGACATTAACGAGCGGCTATGGCGTTAATCCCCTGAGCTAAAAGGCTTCAGTGGGCTGCCAGTAACACCTGGCAGCGGATCAGCCAGGCCATGGAGGTGTGCCCGGTCGCTGTCTCTTTTATTTCTTACTCATCTCAAGCTTCGCAGATCCTTAAATAGCCATTAAAGTGTAAGTCCCAGCTCACAGAGTGACAGATTTTGATCTAGCAAACCGATTACAGGGTGGGTGGATGTAGGTGGCTACTGTGATCCTATCATTTGAAGGTGTAAGAGGAAGAAGGAAAGGTGACGCAGATCAAGCCATGAAGTTTCGAGTGTGTGTGTGTGTGTGTGTGTGTGTGTGTGTGTGTGTGTGTGTGTGTGTGTGTGTGTGTGTGTGTGTGTGT
>JBCNYH010000022.1:10485707-10521148 GCA_039654325.1 Tandanus tandanus | reverse complement strand
TTAAAAACAGAGACTGTGTCTGAGTCTCGAACATTAACTGGAAGTTTATTCCATAATTGTGGGGCTTTGTAAGAGAATTAATTAAAGGTATCATTGCTTCAGCAAAGCAGCGCTTTGAAGGTTAGTCTCTATAAATTAAAACAAGCACCTTAAATGGCATGTTAAGTTAATTGTCCATCATCCAATGAGTCTCATGTTGCCATGATAATGAGCCAAATTTAATCACATACTGTAGGTGATGGGAAATTTTGGGTTTGGCATCTTTACTGTACAGTCACACACATTGAGGCAGAGCAAGTCCCATTAATCAAAAGTGAAGGAGAAGGATGTAGTCAAGGGTCTTGCTGTAGGGAAGCTATTATCCCGTAACGGATTTCTGTTTACGGTCAAGCTCACATCCACTTCTGGATCATTTTTATGTGACTGGTAAGCTGCTACCACCTCGTACTGCATTTCCTTACAAAAGTATTGTGTGAAAACTTCCACCTGGTCTTGTCGGTTATACACAAGGTCAAGGTACTGAGGTGACTTAGCATCACCAAGCAACCCTTTGTATCCAGAACCGTCCAGGATAACTCTCTTACTCACTTACTGATTTGCTGGAATCCTACTAGGGTCACAGGAAGGTTGAAGCCCATCTCAGCCAACACAGGGCGAAGGCGGTGTACACCCTGAGGAGCTTGCTAGTCAAACGCAGGGCCTACATACACACACACTACCGTTCACACTCACACTCGGGGCAATTTGCAACAGCCAGTTAGCCGAATGCGCATCTTTTTGGACTGTGGGAGGAAATCGGAGTACCTGGGGGAACCCACACAAGCACTTAGAGAGCTCTACACAGAAGTGCCCTCGCTGAGTCCGGGACGTGAACCCGGCACCTTTTTGCTGTGAGGTGGAAGAAACTGAAGTACCCGCAAGAAACCCATGCAAGCACGGAGAGAACATGTAAACTCCACACAGTAACGCCCTCACTGAGCCCGAGACTCGAACCAGGCACCTTTTTGCTATGAGGTGAAAGAAACTAGAATACCCAGAGGAAACACACAAAAATACACAGATAACATGTAAACTCCACACAGAAACGCCCTTGCTGAGCCCAGGCCTTGAACCCAGCACCTTTTTGCTATGAGGTGAAAGAAACTAGAGTACGCAGAGGAGACCCGCGCAAACACACAGATAACATGTAAACTCCACACAGAAACACCCCCACTGAGCCCGGGCCTTGAACTCAGCACCTTTTTGCTGTGAGGTAAAAGAAACTGGAATACCCAGAGGAAACCCACGCAAGCACACAGGTAACATGCAAAGTTTACACAGAAACGCCCTATTCGAGCCCGGGACTCGAACCCGGCACCTTTTTGCTGTGAGATGGAAGAAACTACAGGAAACCCTTCAAGCACCGAGAGAGCATGCAAACCCCACACAGAAACGCCCTTCCTGGGGCCAGGAATCGAACCCGGGACTACCATGCCACCCACCATGCCACCCTGGGATTAGACCACATACCTTTATTTTCTCAAAAGACTTTTTAGGCACCAGCTGACCTGGGTATAAAGCATTTGTTTGCGCCCATATGCTAATCCGGTACCCTTGAGGAAATAAGTGCTGATCTATTCAGATGACTGAGCTACACCTGTAGAGCATTTAAACATGCATCCCGATATTTGTATAGTGTGTGCGGAAGATTGATCGAGCTTTGCATGAAACATGGTTCTCAGGATACTCTGTGCTCACCAGTTTAACTTCTACACACCTCAAGGCCTGTAAGGCAGTAATGAAAAAGTTAGGCTAGTTGTTCCATATTTCTTTGTCCTGCAGACAAATATCCCGCTGGGTCATGATATTAGAACACCACGGCCAGCTACCGTTGAGTTCAGCACTCGCAGGTTGTTGTGAATAATTCATCGTGGTTTATGGACTGAGATTTCATTAGGCTGGCTAAGCTGAAAGATTTCTCGTAGCTTCTCATTATGATGCAATATGCCAGCAAAGAGTGTGTACAACAACTTCACTACTTCAAATTATTGATTATTGTACCGTGGTACCCGATTCCCTTGGGTCCCTCCCTAGGGCCTCTCCAGAGCCTTTATTTGGGAGTTTTATAGTTTGGAACTTCTTTAGTTAGTCACTGTACACCCCTGTCACATACATCAGACAACGGATATAGAACACAACTGGCCCACATCAAAAGTAGGGCAAACTCTGAGTACAGATGTGGACGCGTTGTACGAAACTCACCTGTTGTGCGACACGAAATGACATCATAAGTTCTGGTCATCGTAGTCTCTGGTCAGGCCATTTCCTGGGTCTGTTGTGCAATACCCTACGGCGCTCCATGGCTGTGGTACGTTATGCATATGTCATTTCATATTCCTTCTGGGTCACCTGACGCACTCAGGATTGTATGGTTTTCATACTATGATTGCCCTGCATTAAACCCGTGGGACTTCCTTATACACCTACGTGAAGCGTACAACATTTTTACGGCGAAGGACTGAGTCGAACAGCAATAAATAAATAAATAAATAAACAAATAAATAAGGGGATTTACACTGATGCTTCTTTATTGTAGCTAACTCACTCTATGTGGCTCTTTGGAACAGCTTATTATCCTAAGGTGCATGCATTTGGCCTGCGGGACGAAACCGGAGTACCCAGAGGAAACCCAAGAAAGCCCAGGTTGAACATGCAAACTCCAGACAGAAACGAGCAAAGGACTCGAACCCAGGACCTTCTTGCTGTGAGACGGGCATGCTCACCTCTAGGAATGCAGTGCTGCCATCTATTAAATTCAGAGCGACCTTTTTTTTTTTTTTTTTTTTGGTTCGCCTTTGGGGCACTCTTTGTTTGCCCGCCAGGTGGTTCCTTAGGTTCCTACTTTGGGTATTCTTTGAATTTCTCCTCTGGGGTTTCTATATTAAGTCTGTTGCATTTACATACTGTGGAGTACCTGTAGTGTTCTTCCCTGGGGTTTTTCTAGTTTCTTCCTCTGATGCTTCTCTAGAGTTCGCCTTTGTGATTTTTCTGGGTTCCTCCTCTTGCACTTCTCTAGTTTTCTCTTCTGACACTTCTTTGGTGTCTTCATGTGGAGCTTCTTTAGTGTTTTTCATTTTGTCCTCTGGAGGCCTTGCAATGGTCTGCTGAGCTGATCAGGGTGTACCCCGCCTTCAGCCTCCCCGCAACCCTAGTAGGATTAAGAGGTTCGGAAAATGAGTGAGTGAATGTTTTCATCCTCTGGAGGTTGCCTGGTTTCTCCTCTAGGGGGGAGTCTTATGTTTTTTTCATGTGGAACCTCTCAAGTGTTCGTCTCTAGAGGTTCTTACCCTTGAGGTCCATTTAGGAGGCTGTAGGGCACGACGGTTTGAACTGCATCATGCCTCAGTCGAACCCTTGCAGTTCTGACTACTCTGTGAGTATAAGTTTGAAGTATTTAACATATTATGTGTAGGACTTCTAACAATTGTAATGGTGGAATCAACTTTCTTGAAGTTCACCTAGTTGCAGATTTATTCTTTGCGGAAAAAGTTACCACACATAATATTTCAGTGTAATGGAATTTTTTTTAGATCAAGGAGCTCAAGGAGTTCATAGAAATGACTGAGACTCATAGTGAAAATGCAAAAACAAAAGGCCGGAGCATGTGAGAGTAGCAGTTCATCAGTTGAACATTATGCTTTATTGTAGTTAGCGCAATGTATTAACCCATCACATAGGAGTAATGCTGAGATAAGTTTGTGAATAATATAATATAAATGCCAGGAAATGTTCTATAATACATATTTTAAAGAAGCATTGCACATGTCCAGCTTAAATTGGCTGCATGCTCCAGCAGGTTAATGATCTACAGTGTTTTTAAATGTGGCTGAGAAAGCAACACAAAGGTGCGTTCATATATTAACAGCGCTATGACTGGGTAGCTATATTGGACTGAAAATCAAGCCTTTTACATTTTTACTTGTATTCCATTCGTTTCAGAGTGAAACCAATCGCTTTAAACAAAAAAGAGTGAAAAAGGAAAATGTTACTATGATGTTGGGTCATTGATTAGTTTGTTATAATATTGTTTTTCCTTCTTAGGTTTAGAGATGCACAGTGTCTTGCGTAACTCCTGCACATTCTGTAATGGAAATAAAATCAAACATTTTTTCAACTATATACGATTCATGTATGCAAAAGAGCCAAAGAAATTAAATTAGGAAGACAACAAATATATGAACAATATTATTTACATACAAGAGCACTCACAGAGCGCAGACCTCCGCCAAGGCTTTGCCTGTGAAATCAGTGCGTGAACTTCTTTCAAATGTTGTATATTTAAATTCCCTGACAATTAAAATACACCTCATCTGGTGAGATTTTGCAGATATATAAGCTTCTGAACCCATTAAATGGGATTTCCCTAATTAAATTTAAAATGAATAGTTATATAAAACGTTGCCTATTATCAGAGATCTTTGTGAGTTTTGATATTTGTTTGTGATGCCATCAGTGTGTGAATTCTCACCAAGTTTCAATGGAAGCATCCTTGCGTGATCACCTGCCCATCAGAAAAATTTCAGAATGATCTCTTAAAAACTGTGGAAAGGTTAAAAAAAAAATGAAAGAAAATAAAATTTGTGATTGCACAAATCTCTACTCCCCCATTAGACCAAAAAAAAAAAAGTCTTGCCATCCAAGACTTCACATGCCAAGACTTGGCAACCAAGAGGCCAAGTTTAGCGCTCAACTTGTTTCTACCACCACCATGCTTCACTGTAGGAATGCTGTTCTCCATGTGACGGGAATTGTCGGGACTCCAACAAACGTAACGCACTCTGCCAAGGCCGTACATTTTTGGAGCTTAATGATACTTTATACCATCACACCTTAACCATGCCTTATGCAGACCCTTATTTCTACATATATTCCGAGACTCTAACATACCTTATGGCTCATCAAACTTCCTAAAGCCCAGTTCTGTGGAGCCGTCCTGTGATTAGTCCTTTTCGATCTTAGGTTGTGTAATTCAAAATGTTGAACGGTTCATTCATTTTTTCATTTACTCGTTCATCCGTTTGCCGAACCGCTTAATCCTATTGGGTCACGTGGAGTCTGGTGCCTATCTCAGCTGATACTGGACGAAGGCAGGGTTACACCCTGAACAGCCCGCCAGAGCATCACAGGGCAATTTGAAACAGACAGCCTAATGTGGATGTCTTTGGAATGTCGGAGGAAACCGGTATCCCCAGAGGGAACCCATGCAAGCACAAGAAGAGCATGCAAACTCCACACAGAAACGCCCGAGCCCAGGTTGATAGGTTGGAGGGTGTAAATATTTATACAAGCCTCTGTAGTACACCGATGCAAGAATTCATGGAAATAAAATACTTGAAAATGTTGTATATTCATATTTTATTCATGCTTAGGATAATTTCTTTTCAGGATAAAAATGTATTATGTCGATTTTTTTTGACTGTCAACGTTGAAGCATCTTAATGGTATCCTCATTAATTTTTTACTTTGGTTTTCAAGGTGTTGAGGCAGACAAGGAGACATTAACAATGCAAGCCTTGATTGAATCAGTTGTATTTGTAGCCTCTGAGCCATGAATTTTGCTAGGACTCCATAGCACTTAATCTTCATTTATGTTCACTTTCTGTGTGTGCTGGATCCTAGCTTTGGACATTCCGAGGAAAGAGCAAACTGAAGCATTCGTCAAGGTTCGTGGATTTTAATACTCGGGATTGCTGCCAGTATGCTGACTCCGATCTGAACGGCATCGCAGGATTTCCTTTAAACTGCCATGTTAGCTCTTCACGAATATAGAAACACTCTTATTATAAAAAAAAGAAAAAAGATTCAGTCTATGAATTATTTTGGGTAACGGTTGGGTGTTAGCCTATGATAGAAGGATCTCTTCATAACGGTAGGGCCCTTAACCATTCGACAAATGCTTTTTGAGTGCATGAGGGCGGCATGTTGGCGTAGTGGTTACCACTTACCACCAGGTAAGGTAACCGGCTATGGGCAGCGTCCCATACAGGGGGAGTATGAACCAGGATAAGCTCTTGTGTAAAAAGCTCGACCATGTGCTTGCATTGTTTCCTCTGGGTACTCAGGTTTCCTCCCCCAGTCCAAAGACTTTAGGCTAATTGGGCGTTCCAAACTGCCCCTGGTGTGAATGTGAGTGCGAATAGCTGTGTGTATTGCTCTAGAAGGGTCTGGGGAGCTGTTTCTGCCCAGACTTCACCCAGAGTCGGCTGAGATAGGTTTCCGGCTCCCCGCGACCCTAGTAAAGGATAAAACAAATAAATGAATGAGTGTATGATACTGTATTGTTGATTAATATGTATACGTGAAAACACATATCTTTTTAAATTCATACTATTTGTCTCCTCCTCTGCACCACTTCAGAGTCTCAGATCTGACATGCAGTTGTCATAGGATTCTACTGGGTGGGAAAAGGCCCAAAATGCCTCCCACGCTGCCTCCTGAGACACTGATGGACAAGTAACGAGAAAGAATCAGGGCCGGTGAGACACCGTTAATCAATCATACTGGACCTGCCACAGGCAAAGAGATGAGATATATTAAACTCAGAAGAAACCTATATTCTGAATGTGAGTTATGGATTGCACGGTTAGTGGTCATATGTCATCTTAATTGGGCTTATTTGTATTTCAGATAAACATCAATACAAAAAATGATTGATGGGGTACTTTGGATTTCATCCCTTATTCATAAGGATGTGTGACAGTATGGGAAAACCCACTGGATGTTGCTGAGGCTGTTACTGGCAGGCACAAATTATGAAAAATCACCGTTTGAATACATTAGAATTTCGCTGACATTAAAACTATATGATCCTATATGGCAAAAACGTATGTGCATTTACAAGACGCTCTTATCCAGAGCAACTTACTATTATCGTTTTAATACAACTGAGCAACTGAGCGTTAAGGGCCCAACGGTGGTGGTAGTGGGGACTGAACCGCTGACCTTTGGATCAGTAACCCATCGCCTTAACCACTACGCCACCACTGCCCTTCAGAGGACTCAGTTATGTAGAATATCACTGTATGCTTTAGCATTACGTACGATCAATATCCCTGTATTGGAACTCAAAGGGGGTGGCGTGGTGGTTAGCACATCTGCATCTCAGCAAGAAGGTTCTGGGTTGAAGTTCAAGTCTCGGCTAGGGTGTTTCCGTGTGCAGTTTGGATGTACTGCCCATGCTTGAGTGGGTTTCCTCTGGGTGCTCCGGTTTCCTCCCACTGTCCAAAAACGAATTTTCTGATTACCTAATTGGCTGTTCCAAATTGCATCCAGGTGTGAGTGGTTGTATGTGTTGGCTTTGTCATAGATTGGGATGATGTTCAGAGTACACCCCACTCTTTTTCGGGATTGGCTGAGATAGGCTCCAGCCGACCACAGTAGGATTAAGTGGTTCAGAACATGAATGAATTAAACTTAGTGGACTCAACCTGTTTCAAAGGGAACTCTGTTAATGCATGGCTTACCAAATGTTCAAATGGAAGAACTTGAGTGTCTTGAACACAGCCCTCTTAACCCCACTGAGCACCTTTGGGAAGAATTGTAACGCTGACTGTAAGTCTGTCGTGGGGCCGGTGGGGTAATGGCTAGGGTGCTGGGATCATGATCGAAAGGTTGTGGGTTGGAATCCTCCTTAGAGAACCACAAGTGTGCCTTTGTCCATCCAGCATACTGTAAATGGGTACTAGTAGAAATTCTCTCAAGGTACCCTAAGATGGGCTAGCATCCCATCCATGACTAGCTGAACTCCCAGTCTCATCATGCTAAAGAAACCAGATTAGCCAGGCCTGATAATTAGATTAAGGGCAGGACTCTGACTTGGCCATTCCGAAACATTGCGGCAAATAGTGGCAGCGAGGCCTGTACATAAACTTAATTGATTTCCAGAAGGCATTTGCACTTTCCAGGAGTGCACACTAATAGAGCTTATGGGAGATCCTCTGGGTATATGGCATACCTCAGTTCAAATCATCCAGAGCAATTACAGGCATTTCCTTTGCACTTTTGGGAGCAGCAACATTGCCTCTAAAGTGAAAACTAGTGTCTGCGTCTGTCATGTCCGAGCTGCTTTTTAACCTGGTGATTAAATGGATTGTACGGCATACCACAAGATCATACGTAGGTCCGGCATCCGATGGATCTTCCCTTGAAGATCCTGCTTATGCTGATAATATTGACCTGCTTTACTCGAGCTCTCAACTCAAGTTCAGTCTGCTCAACAGAACCGTCTATACATCGATAGAACACTCAGAGGATGCCACTCAATGTCGCCCATGCACACCCTGTCGAGATCAAGCAGGAAAAGTTCCCCTTTGCAGACCGGTTCACATATCTGGGCAGCATCATGAAAACTGATGGAGGAACCTATCATGACTTGCAAAGTTACATCAGAAGAGCAGCAAATGCCTTCAGAACCCTCAAGAACATGTGGCATCGATCCCATTACAGTAGCCACACCAAACTGAAACGATACCAAAGCTGTGTATTACTAGGTCTCTTGTACAGAGCCGAGTGTTGGTGGATGACAGAAGGAGATCTGAGCAAGCTGTCTTCATTTCACATTAAGAGCCTTCGGAGGATGCCACAGATCTTCTGGCCTCACACCATCTCTGACAGAGATCTACTACAGTAGTGAAAAATGGAGAGCAGGGGGACAGTAATTATGAGACGGTGGTGGAGATGGATTGGTCATGTCAAGAGGAAGAGAAAGAGCCTAACATTCCTACACTGCACACCTGAGGGGAAGAGAAAAAGAGGAAAACCCTAAAACATGTGTGGACCCACAGCACTGGTATGAAATAAGGAAGATGGTAGAACATCTCCAGCAGTCAAGGAGCTTTGTTAATGCCCTCTGTATCATTGGCCATGATGGGGAGTAAGCAAGTATTCTAAAACTTTTTCACTTTACTGTATTTTTACCTGTTCTTTGGTAGTGGCTTGTGTGTTTAGGTTTGTTGCCTTGCATGTCCTACTTGCCCTTGAGACTCGATTCATGGACAGATGTCCTGACATTTTTCTTTAGACGCCTCCCAACAGGCCCAAACTTCGGTACTACCACCTCTATGTCTCACAGATGGGATAATGTTCTTATGCTGCGATGAATTGTTCTTCTTTCTAAAATAATGCATTGTGCTCATTTAAACAAAAAAAGAATTATTCTGATTTCATCATTCATTAATTTCCCAAACCATGTAATGCTTTTTGGCTCGTGGGAAAGCTGAAGCCTGTCTCCGCCGACTCTCTGCAAACACGGGGTAAACCATGTATTGCTGGACAGTCCATTACAGAGCAACACACACACAACCATTTACACTCACACACTCGCTAATGTGCATGCCTTTGAGCTGTGGGAGAAAACCGGACTTCCCAGAGGAAACCCCCGCAAGCACGGGAAGAACATAGAAATGCTCTCACTGGCTGTCAAACATTAAATATGATACTAACATTATATATATATATATATATGTGTGTGTGTGTGTGTGTGTATACAAACTGTAAAAACATCATTTTAGTGTGTTTTTGTGATGTTGTTCCCATGTAGTATCTACTTAAACAATTATACGTCTCAGCCTCAGTGGATGTTACTGGATTGAATAGCATTTGCTGACATCACCTTCGGCGTATAATTGGTTATTATACACGAATGGGTCTGACTGCCATCATTTATTATTTATATATTTTATTTATGCCCCGCAATCGACGGGTAACCTCATCAGTGTACCCACCTCCTGCCTGAAGTCAACTGGGATTGGCTTGCCATTCGACCCTGATAAATAAACAGTAGAGATAATGGATGGATTGACTGATATTTAATTTATTACATACGTACCACAATGTAAAGTTATACACAGTATATAGTGGTTGGTGGATTGAGAATCATTCTGAGTGTCTTTCAGAAGAAATGCAATGTCAGAGCATCATATTTTCCCTTTTTTATTAGATTTATAATAAATAGATCGGGGTAAAAAATTTCAGCATGTGAAGGGTTTTCTCTGGATATATATTATAAAGAAGCGAGAGACAGAGAGAAAGAGAGAGAGAGAGAGAGAGAGAGAGAGAGAGAGAGATTAATATGACATTCATATGGTTCCTTATGTGGTTTGTTGGTCGGTTTGGCACCAAGCACGTTCATACTCAAACACATTTCTGTGACTTATGGATTTCACCTCACTACCTACTGCCTGGTGCAGTCTCAGATTTCATTTTGTTCCCCTTGACAGAGTGAAAGAAAAAAAGACCTCTCTGCAGCTCAACCTTCCAGCTGATCTCTAAGAAGCACGGAGAAAGTCAGAAAGGATCGAGAGGCAGTGAGTGTGAAAGAAAGGTGTCTTTAAGTGGACGCTGACAGTCATTTATCGAGGCTGGCAGTGTTGTTCTGTCGGTCCTGGATAATCGTAGTGCTTCGCAGGATGACTGGAACACTCATGCAACAGCCTCCCTCCTGCTCATAAACCATCGCCGAGATAAGAGTTCATTTTCGCCCGGAGAATATTGCAGCCGTGGCTCCTCGGCTGTTTTAATGCAGCGAGGAATTTCATTTGCTACTATCCGAACCCAGTAGGCCGCCCGGGAGATTAGATTTCTCATCCCAGATTGCCGAGTCTGATCCGAAGTACGACGACACCCAAACCGCGAGGCAAAGTTGAAAAACGTGTGCGGCACACAGAAAAGGTGCGGCCTCATGTCTGCGTGTGTCTGCATCATGGTTTTGCTGTTCACTCCGAGTAAAGCGATGACTTCTGAGCTTTTTGATCGAATTCCATTAAATGTGCTTTTTTTTTTTTTTTTGTGCACACTGTTATAGATTTTTATTTCATGACTTCTACACTGTCGGGTCAGTACAAAAACATTTTTCGATTCCCAAACATTAGATTTCCAAGGGAAAAAAATTCACAGAGAAATGTTTGTATGACGCTAAAGAAAGGAGCTTATCGTGCAAGAGAACATCTCTTCAGAACAGAATACATAATGGAGGCGGCTGGATTTTGTGCAAGTGCGACAGTCAGAGTCTCCAGATGGATAAGCGGTGTTGATAATGGAGGCGTGGATGGGTCTTTGGAAAGTTACTGCGCTTTATGAGCATTAAGCACTTCTGAATGTGAAGTCCGGGTGGCATGATGGCGTAGTGGTTTGCGCATCTGCCTCACACCAAGAAGCTCCAGGGCTCAAATCATGGGCTCGGCAGTCGTGGGTGTTTCTGTGTGCGCGGGTTTCCTAAGGGTCCTCCAGTTTCTTCCGCCTCACAGCGGAAAAGCTGCTGGGTTCGAGTCCCGGGCTCGGCGAGGGCGTTTCTGTGTGGAGTTTGCATGTTCTCCCAGTGCTTTCGCTGTTGCAGCTCCGTGATTGCGGAATGACTTGCCCCTGCACGTGACACACGCCCCCTTGTTATCCATTTTTTAAATCTTATCTCAAAACACATTTCTTCTCCCACAGCCTTGGGACCTCCTGAGGGTTTTATCTATTTTGGTTTTATAGTTTCTTATTTCTGCACTTATTTATCTATCGTTTTTTATGTTTTAGTCCTCTCTACAGCACTTTGTTTCAACCGGTGGTGTTGTTTTTGTTTTAAGGGGTTTATAAATAAATGTGGAATGCATGAATGGAAAAGTGCTTGCGAGGGTTTCGTCCGCACATTCCACATTAGGCAAATTGGCTGTTCCTAATTTCCCCTTGATGTGAGTGTTGGCCCTGCCATGGTCTGGCGAACTGTTCAGGGTGTACCTCGCTTTTTGCCCATTGTCAGCTGAGATAGGCTCCAGCCTCCCCGTGACCCTAGTAGGAGTAAGCGGTAAGATGAGAGAGGATGTGAAGCGAATTTGTTTTTATTGCTATTACATCACCCTAGCATTGATCACTTAACAGTTATTCACTAAAGGTGGATGTCACTGTTTTAGTATATACTATACATAAATATAAGAAAAAACAAACCAAAACACGGATTTTATGGTTTATTTTCCCATTTTAAAGTGTGGTAATGATGAGGACACCTGCTCCAAGTGACTGTGACACGCTGTCCATTGTGTTGATTTAAGCATTATCCACTTGGCTTTTGTATGATATGGAGCATTATTCAGATCAAGCAGTTTTCGGCCGAGGTGGATAACACCCTCCGAGATCGGAATAATTCTCCATATCATACAAAAGCTGAATTTTATAATTGTTTTGTTATTCATTCATAAAATTATTCATAAAATTTTTCAACTTATTTAACCTCTAATATCAATCTAATGTCAGCGATGGATATTTTAACTCATAGAAAAATATGAAGGATGCCAAGAATTATTTGACGGCTTTCCACCAATCAGAAACGAGAAAATACTTTCAACATACAATAATGTTTTTAAATCCCCTGATAGTGGACCAAAGATACCCCAGCGTTCCCTTGTGGTATATACTAATTTCCTGTATCCACATGCCTCGTTTCATTTTATTCCTTATTTGGCAAAAGAGAAGAACCAGCGATGAATGAAGGAGTTGAACCAATGACAGAGATGAAGTTAAAACGGAAGCACAAACAAAACAATTGTAAGAACCTTAACACAAATAGTGGAGAACATGCTCAGTTTCTCTCCATATGTCCCAAAGTATAATACCGAGATGTGAGTAATGGTGTGAATGAAACTGAATGAGTACCACCCTGAAACTTATTATCATCTGAGCTTTTGACATCATGATTAAAATGCTGAGCTCTCGGTTTGTAATAGACCTGATGGCCTGCTAGAAAATCTCTCTAGGGTCTCCTGTACACACAGGTTGAATGCCGAATGGAAAAGCGCTGACCTCTTCGGTTCATATACCCTCCTGATCCCTGAGGTCTGCTTGTGTGAGCTAGGGCGTTCAATCACATATGAAGAACCGCTGACTTTTACTGCAGGGATTGGTCCGTTTTCATCTAGAACTGAAGAACATCAGTGGGTAAAAATCAGGCTTCATCTGGGTTGCTGTACAGCATAACGCTACATTTATTCAGTTTCTATCGTAAACACTGAGGCAGTAGGGATATCACGGAATATGCACACACTATGACATTGTAAACAGATAACATTTATTTATTTATTTATTTATCTATTCATTCATTCATTCATTTTAGAAAGCTTTTAAAAAAGATAACAGGTTCACACTGAGAGTGTGATTTAATCAGGACTGGAATCCTGCACAATGTATTCATTCATCCTTACTTTAGTTTTTATGTGGCGCTCCCTGAGCGGAACACCATGATCAAGGAATATATCTTGGATTGTTGTCCCATGTTGCTGTATAGAACCAACCCACTGAACATAGTCATAGAATATGGCTTAAAATTGTTGTCCTGTGTCCATCCAGCGTTGGTACATTGCTGTTTAGGACTAATCCATCGATTTCATTTTAGATGGTTGTCCCATGTCCGTCCCGTGTCCATGCATCACTCTATAGAACTCATCCATCGACTTCATTTTGAACGGTTGTCCCATGCCTGTCCTCTGTCCATGCATCACTCTGTAGAACTAATCCGTCGACTTCATTTTGGATGCTTGTCCCATGTCCATCCCGTGTCCATGCATCTCTCTATAGAACTCATCCATTGATTTCCTTTTAAATGTTTGTCCCATTTCCGTCACGTGTCCATGCATCACTTTATAGAGCATCTGTCGACTACATTTTGGATGGTTGTCCCATGTCCGTCCCGTGTCCATGCATCACTCTATAGAACTCATCCATCGACTTCATTTTGAACGGTTGTCCCATGCCTGTCCTCTGTCCATGCATCACTCTGTAGAACTAATCCGTCGACTTCATTTTGGATGCTTGTCCCATGTCCATCCCGTGTCCATGCATCTCTCTATAGAACTCATCCATTGATTTCCTTTTAAATGTTTGTCCCATTTCCGTCACGTGTCCATGCATCACTTTATAGAGCATCTGTCGACTACATTTTGGATGGTTGTCCCATGTCCGTCCCGTGTCCATGCATCACTCTATAGAACATCTATCCTCTACCTTTTGGATGATTGTCCCATGTTTGTCCTGTGTCCATGCATCAATCTATAGAACTCATCCATCGATTTAATTTTGAATGGGTGTCCCATGTCTGTCCGGTGTCCATGCATCACTCTATAGAACATCTGTTGGCTACCTTTTGGATGGTTGTCCCATGTTCGTCCTGTGTCCATGCATCAATCTATAGAACTCATCCATCGATTTAATTTTGAATGGTTGTCCCATGTCTGTCCGGTGTCCATGCATCACTCTATAGAACATCTGTTGGCTACATTTTGGATGGTTGTCCCATGTTCGTCCCGTGTCCATGCATCACTCTATAGAACATCTATCGACTACATTTTGGATGGTTGTCCCATGTTCGTCCCGTGTCCATGCATCACTCTATAGAACATCTATCGACTACATTTTGGATAGTTGTCCCATGTTCGTCCTGTGTCCATGCATCACTCTATAGAACGTCTATCGACTACATTTTGGATGGTTGTCCCATGTTCGTCCCGTGTCCATGCATCACTCTATAGAACGTCTATCGACTACATTTTGGATGGTTGTCCCACGTCCATCCCGTGTCCATGCATAACTCTCTAGAACAAAGCCGTCGACTTAATTTTGGATGGTTGTCCCATGTCCGTCCCGTATCTGCGCGTCGCTGTATAGGGCTAACTTACTGACTTCATTTTGGATGGTTGTCCTGTGTCCATCCTGTGTCCATGCATTGCTGTGTGTGTGTAAGTGAGCTATTAAAAGCAAAACATTCCTGCATGAGACTCATTATAAACTGGAGTGATGTAGCTGCGGCTGAGGAACTACCAGAGCCAGAATATACACGGCATCCCGCTGGGTTTTAGGGTCACAGTGTGACAGTTCATATTTATTTAAACAGAGAAGGAAATATTACTGTAAATGTGATTAAAATGGATTGTCTGTCTGTACACTAGGTTTTTGTATTATTTTAACCAGTCTGATGTTTTCCAGTGACTGTAAATATCCATACTGCTTAAAGCATGAATGATGAATATTTCATAACCCAAAGAATTCTTGCCAGAATCGTTTTTGCCCCGTTACCTTATTTTGCCCAGACTGGGGTGTAACAGGGCAGCTACGGACATTTGCAGCACTAAACATACCCAGACACGGATCATGCATGTTACACCCTTGTGAGACGCAGAAGAAGTCATAAATGTTGCTGCAGGTCCTCCAGAGAGGAAGAATAGACAACGAGAACTCATCCATCAGTCTCTTCACCTTGCTGGCAGCAGTAATTATACCCTAGATAATATGATGTCAATGCTTTAGATTAGCAGTCGCCAAGGAAACAAAGACCAGACGCCTGTCATTGTGTTGTCAGTGGATTTCAATTCAATTCTTAGCACAGCCAGATACCTGATGGTTACGCAGGAACAGGGCAGAAGGCATGTTATAATCTGACCTAATTAAACATTGGTTAATAATTATTTAATGCTGATAATTAGCATTTTGTTATTATTGATTTATATTATTTGCACACCTTCACCTTTTCCTCCTTTCACCTTTTCTAGGTAGGAATGTGTACTTTCCTGTCTTCCTAATCATTAAGTTCTTAGCATGCATTAGCTGCAAAGCTGCTGTTACGTACTCACTCATCATTCACTCATTTGCCGATTCGCTTGCTCCTATTAGGGCCATGGGCAGGCTGGAGCCTATCTCAGCCGACACTGTGCAAAGGCGGGGTACACCCTGAGCAGCTCGCAAGTCCATCGCAGGGCCAACACACACATGACCATTTTCACTTACACTTACACCTAGGGTCAACCAGTTAGCCTGACGTGCATGTCTTTGGACTGTAGGAGAAAACCAGAGTCCCCTTAGAAACCCCACGCAAGCACGGGGAAAGCATGCAAACCCCTGAGCCTGAGACTCAAACCCAGGACCTTCTTGCTGTGAGGGGGACGTGCTAACCACTACGCCACCGTGCCGCCCTGTTGTTAGTTAGCCGTGGATAATATTTCTTTGAGGTGTCCTTCTTTGATGGAAAAGGCACAAATTTTATGTTCATTCATTCGTTTGCCAAACCGTTTACGCCTACAATGGTCGCAGAGAGACTGGAGCCTATCTCAGCCGACTCTGGGCGAAGGCGCTGTGCACCCTGAACAGTTCGCCAGTCCATCACAGGGCCAACACACAACCATTCACACTCACTCAAAGTCACAGCTAAATGCAATTTGGAACAGCAAATTTGCCCAATGTGCATGTCTTAGGACTGTAGGAGGAAACCAGAGTACACAGAGGAAACCCACAAAATCATGGGGGGAACCTACCAACTCCACACAAAATTACCCTCGCCGGGCCCGGGACCCAAACCCAGGGCCTTCTTGCTGTGAGGCAGATGTGCTAATCACTATGCCACAGTGTTGCCCCGTAATTTGCCATCAAAAAACAAATTTCCTGTATGACTTAATGTTTTTTCTTTGAAATTAGTGAAAATGTTGACGCCTTACTTCAAATTTAGGCAGAAAGTTTAATCAGGTGAGAAGCTTTGCCTTTACTTTAGTAGAGAACTTGCATTTTATCGCCATTTTACCAGCTTTCCTGTTAAAGAAAACAAATCCTTGTTTGACCATTAGCTAATCCATCATATAAATAGACTCGGATAACTCAGTCAATTCCCAAAACACTCGGTATGTCAACACTTTCTGAGAAAGAGGTGTTAAGAGAAGCTATGAGAATGGACAAAACTGAATGAGAACGTCCACCCGGCGACCCAGCTGCCATTTTAACAATGGACGAAATATCAAAAGGTCTGCGCCGGGGTTAATAGGCTGCCTGGGTGCTGTTTACACAAGAGTTACATTGAAGGGCCAATCGATTTTAGACGGCGAGTCAAGCACACTGCCTAACACCATTAACGGTGGAAATACCTTTCAGTGCTAAATCACTTATTAGCATGTTATTAGCATACACTTATGAGCATGGGCGGCACGGCGGTGTGGAAGTTAGCGTGTCCGTCTCACAGCAAGAAGACCCTGGGGTGGAGTCCAGTTTCTGTCCAGAGCCTGCATGCTCTTTCCATGCTTGGGTGTGATTCCTCTGGGTATGCCGGTTTCCTCCTACAGTCCAAAGCCCTGCGCTTTAGGCTAATTGTCTGTTCCGAATTGCCCATAGATGTGAGCATGAACCGTTGTGTATATGTTGGCCCTGCAATGGTCTGGCGAGCAGTTCCAAGTGTACTCTGACTTAGCCCAGTGTCTGCTGAGAGGTTCCAGCCTCCCTGTGACCCTAAAAGGATTAAGCGGTTCGGCAAATGAGTGAGTGAGTGAGTGAGTGAGCGAGTGAGAGTTATGAGCATAATATATAACATGGTCTATGGTGAAAAGATTTGGTAGGGTGACAAAAGTGACTGTGTATACAGTATATATATAGCATATAAGTGGGCGTCATGACAAGGTTGGCTGCCGCGCAATTTGTAACCCAGCTCATTCCCATGTTAGTGAAGGCCACAGATAGCGATCTTTCATCTGAAGCTACAGGAATAGTGTTCTGTCGTTTTTACAAGTTCAACTGACCCTGATACCCCCACTGAGTTTTCGCCTACATTAAATATGTTTCATAGCTACTTGACGATAACTACATGGCCTTGCTTAATGAGGTGACTGACAGTTTTCTCCATGGAGGTCAAGTGTCATGAACACACACCTACACACACACACACACTCTTTCCAACATGGACCCAGCCAGTTCTGTAGAAAAGTCGTGTTGTAACAAGCCGGTAGCCTGGGGTTATTTTGTTTTTGTTTTTCTTCTAATGTTATGATGTTAATTTTGATGTCTATGCTAGCTTATTGTTTTGTACTGGTTAGTACACTACACAACCAGCAGGAAGGAACGGAGCGATAAAATAAACCAAGGCAGGTAAGACTATGAAAATGAAATAATAAATTAATAATGACTGCATGACCTTCGAGAATATCTTGTTAAGGTCAGCCAGTCATTTATTTTTTTTAAGGAACTATGAAGTGATAAATGGAGTGGAGAATAAAAGGTGTCAGAGTTTGATGAAAACCAAACAGGCTCTGGCTTCACTTTTTGCAAGATGGTTACTTCCATTCGGTCTCAAAAAAATGGCTTTAAAAATGCATAAGAGGTGTAAATGGCACCCTGCTGTCCATTTATTCCGTATATACAGTCAATGGGTGTTACTCTTTAAACCTCCTGAATGTACAAGTTACCAAGTGCATATAAGGATAATATTGTCAAAATAGTCTCTCAGACCATCCATTCGTCCATCCTTCCATCCATCCATTTATTTTCTCTCAGTTCTTTTTGCAGGGTCAGGAGTTTCTTCAAAGATGCCTCCAAAAAACCCTCAGTTGCTATTGTGAATGCATAACAACAATATAATAATAATAATAGTCACATAATTTGTTTATTAAAATATCTGAAAATGCCTCTTTTACGTCCGTGTACAACAGAGTTGAGGTGGAGGTATTGTATTCACCAGCGTCGGTTTGTTTGTTTGTCTGTGAACAAAATCCTAACCATACCCCTGCACAGATTTTCACTAAACTTGGTGGGGACACTACTTTACCTGAGTCCCAGGAACGATTTCATTTTGGAATGCCAAGGTCGAAGGTGAAGGTCAGAACAAGGTCACAAAACATTTGGGGTGCTCATAGCTTCGGAAAGAATTCTGATAGACATGCTGTTACTATGGAACACTAATAGGAAACTATATACAGACTTTTAAATGAGATAATTTTCTTTGACCTTGAGTGACATTGAAAGGTCAAGCCATCTCATAAAACACCCCCCCTGGTTCCTTAACCTTTACTACATCACTGCAGTTACCCTTCAATAATTGATTTCAACCAGCAATGTCTAACAATTCTTCTCTAGAATGAGTATTATAACTGGTGTGTCAGTTTTCCTTTACATTCTTTCATTCACCAAACTGCTTAATGTGTGTGTTGGTCCTTCAGTGGTCCAGTGAGCCGTGTTGGGTGTACCCGGCCTTCGCCCAGTGTCGGCTAAGATAGGCTTCAGCCTCCTCGTGACCTTAATAGGATTAAGCGGTTCAGCAAATGAGTGAGTGATTTAATTTAGTGCATTAATTCCGACTAAGCCAGGTATATAGTGAATATCAATATCGAATAAGCTGGAAATCTGGAAAGTCTTTTTCCACTTATGTCTATGCTGCCCTGCGATGGCCTGGCGAGCTGTCCAGGGTGTACCTCTGCCCTTGCCCAGAGTCGGTTGAGATGGGCGCCAGCCTCCCTGCGACCCTAATTAGGATTAAGTGTTTCAGAAAATGAATGAGTGATGAAGGTATATGCTAATGACATGTCATGCTTGTGACCCCAAAACAATAAGGCAGAATGGCTTTGGCTTCCATTTTAGCTATAAGCCATGTTTTTGGTGGGTTTTTTTTTTTTTTTGTACATTGAAAATAAAATAAAATAATAATATGAAGTGGAATAAAATAAAATAGAATGAAATAAAAAATTATTTACATCCAACTAGTATCTATAGATTTATAATGTCACCGACGCTCTAGCTTGCTTCCATCATTCCTAGTTATAGACAACTGTGTGGGTGGCCATGTGGAATTAGTATATACTACACAAGAACGGCGCGATCTGATTGGTCCAGATTAAAAAACATTATTCCGAGTGGATAATGCTTGAATCAAAATGACGGACACTCACAGTCTGTCGGTGTCACTTGGAACAGTCTGCGTCATTATTATAATATAAATTTAAATAGAAAAATCTTGTTTTTCTTGTGTTTCTGTGTAGTAAATACTTGAAAGTGTGGTTTAATTTCACTTCGTTGTAGTATGTACAAAGCTAGGCTCAACAGATGGCCTCGCCTTCGATAGTTGCTAAGTACATAAAAGACCAGAATATCAGTCCTGCGTTCCTGAGCCACAGGAAATCAACCTGCAGCTTGTGGAACGTGGAGCTCAGGGGGATATCCAACCCTCTGTTATTTATCCAAGGAAGAAACTGAGAACATGCATGAATCGTCTTGCTTTCCTTTGACGCCTTTTGCTTTGCATGCAACCAGTCAGCCGAGTGGGCTTAGGCATTTATCTCTATCAGCCCCTCAGAAGTGCCACTTTCATGCAATGAAATATCTCCAGGATGATATTTGAAGGTCCTCACTTTATCTTTCTTCTGGCTAATTCTCACAGGTGGCCTATCATATGGAAATGAATCCTTTACTCTAAAGGATATGGTCGTGATAAAATTCTTCAGACGTTCAGCAATTGCACTATTTGTATTTCAATCGGAGTGAGATAATGTTCATAGCGCTGAACACTTAAAGCGCGATTACAGGCTTTGAATGAAAGTTAACGAATGCTGCACTAGATGCTGAGGGTGGAACCGGTTGCGAAAGTCATTTCGAAAACAGAAAACATTGTGTGTTTTCGTCTTAGGCGGTGTGGTACTTCTTACACCCCTTCCGAACATTACACGGTTTCTTTAACAGTCAGCTTAGAAATTGTGCCTCTTGTTGTCCACATTTCTTGCAGGCTGCGTTTAAGTCTTAAGGCTTCCCAGCTCGGCTGAACAGAGCCTGATCGAAAGTAATTACCTTTAAAGGGTTCTGAATGAGATTCCTCTCTTTATAATGCGATACACAAGATACTACAGGTGAAGAGGGTACATCAATAAATATCAGAATCTTTTCCAGGTAAAGGTAGGGTAAGAAAACACACACTCTGCCCCTGCACTCACGAAGCAAGACCGGAGTCTTCCACAGGACCAGGCGGACATATTGCTAAAGCTAGCAAGCTAGTTGACAACTGCACATACCACCAATAGCTATATAACATTGTATAAGCCACAAGGACTCGCTCTCCAGCAGTAATCAGGCGGTATGCGCGCATGTGTGTTGAGTGGTTTTGGTGGGAGGGCTGAAGGGCGGGGATGGGATTTTTCGTTTTTTTCTTAAACTTGCTGGTTTCTCCAACATTTCCTGCTCTAGCCTAAATTGCTCATGATCTTCGTATTGGATATTCTCATTTCACTCACTCACTTTGCCGAACCTCTTAATCCTACCAAGGTTGCAGGGAGGCTGGTGCCTATCTCAGCCGACACTGGGCTCAGGCAAGGTACACCCTGAACAGCTCGCCAAACCATCGCAGTTCAACACACACGCCACCACTTACTCTAACACCTTCCAAAATCTGGAAACCGGAATTCCTGAAGGAAACCCATACAATCACATGGAGAACATCTAAACTCCACACAGAAACATCTGAGACATGGAATCAAACACAGGACTTTCTTGCTGCGAGGCGGACGTGCTAACCACTGCGTCACTGTGCTGCAGTATTGGCTATTCTTCAAAAGGTTAAGCCTGCTAATGAGGTTTCATTCATCCATCCATTCACCGAACCGCTTGATCCTACTAGTGTTGCGTGGAGGCTGAATCCTATTTCAGCCAACTCTGGGCCAAGGCAGGATACACCCTGAACAGCTAACTACTCTACCGCAGGGCCAACACACACACACACATACAACTATTCACACTCTCACTCACACCTAGGGGCAATTTAGAAGGAAACCGGAGTACTGAGAGGAAACCTGACCGTCCGTTGTGCCTCTTTGTGGCGCCCCCAGTTTTGCGGAACACGGCGGATTTAGGGGAGTAAGTACACCCAAAAAAAAAAAAAAGATCGGACTTTTTTTGATCGCTTCACCAACACAAGATTTAGTGATTTGTGTCTCTTATGAGTCCACTCTATATCAGTTGCTGGCGGAGGATGTAAGTACGGAAGAGGGCAGCCTACTTATGCCGTGGCCCGACGCCTGCTGCGGACTACTATACTCGCTAACCAAACAAAAGCAAAAAAGAGCGGATCCCGTCTTACAATGTGTTCTATAGTACAGTTGCTGGTACTGGTGTTTGTCAGTTCAAGGTCACTCGAGGTCAAAGGTAATGTCACATTTGAAAGTTCATTTGTGGTTCAAAGTTAGAAGTGCTCTATCTCTAAAATGTTGTGACCTTGCTCTGACCTTTACCTCTGACTTTGAGAGCCAAAGATTCAATCTCTGGGGCTTGGGTAGGGTAGTGTCGCCACCAAGTTTGGTGAAAATCCATTCATGGGTGTGGTCAGGATTTGGTTCACAGACAAACAGACTGATAAACAGACAGACTCACAAACGCTTGTGATAGCAATAATAATACAAAGAAAAAAATTTTAATACCTCTGCTCTAGCATTCAGGCTAATTTGACAGAACCAAATTGCACACTTACACAGGTACACAGACCTCATCTCAAACACGACATGTCTGCTTCCAGCATCTTTAGATTACTTACAGCCCTTTGATAACAAAATGGCCTTAATAAATTCCTGGGCTGGTGACATTTTAGTAAAGCACATATTTGTCTTAAAAGCCTGTAGAGAAATTACGCCTATTGTTCACACATCTGTTCCCGAGTGCATTTAAGTCTCCACGCCAAGGACAAGGTCTGTTGTACTCCACCTCAACCTAATAGAGATAAATCGAAAGTGATTATCTTAAAAGTCTCTGAATGGGATTCTCTTTGGTATGCGAAGAGCGGTGGATGTGGAACACCCTGCATTATTTCTCCTCCCTCCATTGTGGCCTCTCTTTATGTTACTTAATCACCTTGTCTCCTTTTTTCATTCGACCTTATCTGAAAGCCACCTGTCTTCCCTATCTCTGGATAGCAATAATGCTGAATCCAACTAAATAATACGGCAAGATTAGTGGAGATTTCCAACTAACAATTTATGTTTTAATAACGTTGACGCGACGTTGCACAAACGTTGTCATAACATTATTTATAGACTTCCAAAAACGTTGGTTAAGATATCTCATAAAAGCGTCTGGAATTGGGTCCTACTTACCTGTGACCTGCGATGGATAAGCGGTATAGAAAGTGAATGAATAACTGCACTAAGGATACTATAAGGATACAGGGTTCTTTTCCAGCAATAGTGGTTAGCATGTCTGCCTCACAACAAGAAGGTCCTGGGTCCAAGCGCTGTGCCTGGCGAGGGCATTTCTTTGTGAAGGTTGCATGTTTCCTTCGTGCGTACGGGGGTTTCCTCTGCGTACTCTGGTTTTCACCCACAGTCCGCAGTCCAAAGACATGCACATTTATAGGTTAATTGTCTATTCTGTCTATTTCCTGCTCCTAGGTGTGAACATGAGTCTGAATGGTAGTGTATGTTTTGACCATGCAGAAGTCTGGCGAGCTGTTCAGGGTGTACCCTGCCATCGCCTGGAGTCACCTGGAGATGGGCTCCCGGCTCCGGCTGGGATGGGCTCTAGTGAAATTTTTCACTAGTGAAATCAAACGAAATGATTCAAGTAACAGAAGGGGATTTTTCAGCTGAATAATGATCTGAAGCACCAGACGCCTTTCGAAAGAAGACTTTCCAGAGCTGTGACTTAAACCCTATAGAGGGTTTACGGGATGAAATGGATAAAAGATGAGCAGATTGCTCTGGTGTGAATAAACCAAATGCTTTGTTAGTTGAAATTTGGAGGAAACTTCCATCACTTCCACCACTGTGACTCAATACCAATATGAATAGGAAAATAAATACCCTTATATTGTAACTGCCAGCTTTAATGATGCTGATATTACATGTCCAAATACGTTGTTTTTGTGGCTGTGTCATACTGCAGCCATTTTTTTCCCACACCCATGGTTTAAGGACGAGTCGAAAACTTGCTTGGTGAGAGCAGCCCTCTCTGTATTTGCAGTGTTGATGGCATAGAGTGCGGAGGAAACACTGGCCTGTTCCCAGCATGTGACAAAAGAGGGTTGAGAGTTGAAGTGGAACCTGGGGTCGGTGCAGCTGTGCGATGCCAGCCTGCGGAGGCGGCCAGTGCCAACTCTTCTCTATCACACAGCTAAAAAGCAGGACAAGCTTGTCATTTTCTTCATGACTACTGGTCACGAAGCGTTTAAAGTGGATCTCATAGGGGGAAATGGCACACAGTTTGAGGCATATTCAGCCTGAATCTGACGGTATTTACTCTTGCAAATACTCAAAACAGGCACCAAAGCGTGACCGGGATTTAAAGCTGGGTGTACAGCTGCAGTCCTGCAGGGGATTTTACAGAAAAAGCAGAATTCATAGACAAAAGTATTTAAAAAGCAATAACGCAAACTGATTTTTACTGCAGGACTGTTAACTGGATTTTTATGAAGGAGCAAAGCCTAGAATCATATTTGTATTTATTAACGAATGACACGTCCGTGTATAATTTACAGTTGTACTGCGGTCGGAGTTATAAAACAAGTTATTGCTTGCATTATAGCAGCTATAAACATCCATTCCCTCGTCAGCTTTTATTCCTTCATTATCCGTATCACTTATCCTGTTTTAGAGTCGTAGGGAGCCTCAAGTCAATCCCAACTGACTCCGAGATAAAGGTGGCGTACACCTTGAACAGCTCGCCAGGTTATTGCAGAACCAATACATACACACACGCACACACACACACACACACACACACACACACACATACATACCTGTACCCGTGACCCTCTTGGTGTGAGGTGAGAGTCAAACTTGATAACGCTAAAAGATAGTTTGTTTCCACAAAGCTTTCCATTCCATTTTGGAAAACAGTGTCGGCTGAGATAGGCTCCAACCCCGACCCTAGCAGGACTAAGCAGTTCGGGAAATGGATGAATGAATGGTTGAATGAATGAACTTACAGATGTCAGTATTGTCAAAGCTGCTCTTATAAATATATATATATATATATATATCAACACCTGATAACTATTGGCTCACTCTCTCACTCACTCATTTGAGGCGCTTAATGTGGCGGGGGAGGCTGGAGCCTATCTCAGCCGACTCGGCGTAGACAGGGTACACCTTGAACAGCTTGCCAGATCATCACAGCGCAAATACACACACATAACCATTCACACTCATACACAGCTAGGGGCAACAGCCAATTAGCATAATGTGCATGTTTTTGGACTGTGGGAGAAAACCGGAGTTCCCGGATAAAACCCACACAGAAACACCCGAGCCCGGGAGTCGTACCCAGGACCAACCTGCCGCCCAGGCTGCGGTATAAATATTTTAAACTTTACAGAGTGTACTCCACAGGTCACGCAGTGCATGAAGCTTATATTCATTCTCAGAAGAACGGATGAAATGTACTTAGGAACACGAGGATATAATCGTTTAACCTCAGATGAATAGTGAGAGTATTTCTGTAACAAAAAAATTCCTTATCGCTTTTATCAACTGCAGACTTCCGGCTAGATGTCCTTGAATCTTTCTACTCGACAAGGGCCTGGAGAAGAGCTTGAATGGATTGTGAATTAACGTGCAGAGAATCCAAGTTCATGCCTTTAATCAGTTCTACATTTAACTTGTAATTAAATATTTAACAATACCGAGGCTGTAACACAATGCTGTTCTGGACTCTTGAACCCTGTGGTCTTCTAAGGGACGTAAACAGAACTTGAACAATACGCCATGTCACATAAATGGCAGTTCTATTCATCAGCCCATCCGTTCTATCCATCCGACTTTTATCTCTACCGCTTATCCATCAGGGTCGCGGGAAGCCAATCCCAGATGACTTTGGGTGAAATACGGGGTACTGAACAGGTCACCAATTTATCATAAGGCTAACACAGACACAAACAACCCCGTACAATGATATTTAAACCTAGGGGCAATTTAAGGGAGCCAGTTGACCTAATGTGCATGTCTTTAGACTGTAGCAAACCAGAGGACCTGAAGGAAACCCACACAAGCATTGGAAGAACAGGAAGACCTCGGCTAGCTGCAAGATTCAACCACAGCACCTTCCTGCTGTGAGGCGATAGTGCTAGCTATTACACCACCATGCCACCCACTCATCACTCATCTGGCCACACCTGTGTACAGATTTTCACCAAACTTGGTGGGGACACTCCTCTACCTGAGTCCCAGAGATATAAAAATTTTTAAACGTCAAGGTCAAAGGGGAAGATCAGAACAAGGTCAGACATTCTTCGGAGATAGAAGATAGATTCATCCTTTCCTTCATTCATTTTCTGAACCGCTTGATCCTAATTAGAGTCACACGCAGGCTGGCGCCCATCTCAGCCGACTCTGGACAGCCCGCCAAGCCATCGCAGGGCAGAAACACGCTGATGGAAACCCAGTGGCCTCCTCTTTACAAAAATCAGCATTGGTTCTTTTACATGCCTCTCACCACAGACAGTGAGAGACATGGCTGGCCTTTGATAACCCAGTTAGCTGCACTGGGGGGGCAGCAGTGGAAACTTGGTGATAGTGGGGCTTGAACCCCCGACCTTCGGATCAATAAGCCAGCACCCTACCACCGGGCCACCACTGCTCCGTGTTATAAATGAAAACAGCCAATTATCCTAATGTGCATGTCTTTGGACTGTGGGAAGAAACCGGAGTACTAGGAGGAAACCCACACTAGCACGGGGAAAACATGCAATGACTTTCTTTTGTTTGTTTGTTTAAGAATTCAGGTCTTGCAGTCAGAGCCAGTTTTTCTCTTACTTTTAAAATTCATTTATCCCGGTGGGGCTGCAAGCAGCACAAACTAATGGCTATGTCTGTTTTACGAAGTGACGCACATTTTTAATCTTAAATAAGACGGCTGTTTTTCTAGCGGATCAATTAAACGCTGAACTCGACAAGAAGAGATTTATAAGCTTCTTTAAGTCACTCTTCTTGGCTCGTCTATGTTCCAGTGATAAATCGTATTGAACCTGGATGTCATGGTGGAACTTGGCACAAACTGTATATCTGTCAGCTGCTGTCCCTGGTCAGCTGTAGCTAATCTGGCGCTCTACAGGTAATTAAGCTAGACAGTAAGGATGAATTTTTTATTTTTTATTTTATTTATTGGCATAGTTGTTTGCTCCCATTCTCTCCCACAGTGTCACAATATCTCCATTCTATGAAGTAAGGTTAGGGGTTAGTATTAATTATAATAATAAAAATACATTTTTAGGTAAAGGGATAACTCTATGTCCCACCGCAGGGCATTCTTCTTTATAATTAAGGTCAAATTGCTCAATACTCATATACTGTGGTGGTATTTGGTGGTGGACCTTTATTATCCAATGGCAGCCTTGACAGATTTGTTGTGTTCTATATTATACGGTTGGGTTTTTACACCCGAGCCTACCGGCTCATCAGGGCTGGAGCTTATCCCAGGTTCTGTAGCGTGAAGCGACTAGGAGTTCAACTTCTCCCAGTTGGGATGCTAGTCCATCGCAGGTTACCTTCCCAGTATTTTTATTGCTGGGTGGACAAAGGCACACTTGTGGTTAAGATCTTGCCCACGGTTCTTAGCACAGTGGAGGGTCTAATGGGGATTCAAACCCATCACCTCTCAATCATCAGCCCAGCACTCTACCCACTACACCACCAGCCCCACCACTCTACCCACTACACCACCAGCCCCACCACTCTACCCACTACACCACCAGCCCCACCATGACCTGATAAAACCTCCCACATTTTAAAGTTAAAGATAAATAAATAATTATAATTTGCACTCATTCATTCAGTACGGTTTTTATTCATCACGCCTTAAAGATGATCATCCTCTAAATGGTGGCCGTCGTTGTCTGTACACACTCGGAGCCGATTTCTGAAGGCTGCCGTGGTTTGACGGGCCATGTCGAGTGGAACAGCGGTGTACGGAATACGAACATTAAGGTCTTCAAGAGTTTGGGTTGGATGAGAGTACACTCGTGATTTAAGGTAGCACCACAGAAAAATAAATCACAAGGGGCGAGGTCAGGGGAACGGGCCGGCCACCCAACATCACCACGCAACGAGGTCACCCGACCCGGAAACGTTTCCTTAAGCACATCCAATGATCTTCGAGCTGTGTGTGCTGTAGCTCCATTTCACCGAAACCACACATCAAGTTCTTTAACATCAAGGTGTTCAAGTCACCGGCCACCAGCAGACCTCAGCACCGCCTCTCCTTCCCCACTAAGTTTCATGGGTGTAAATAATAATTTGGTTATCTTTAACTATGAAATGTAGGAAGGTTTTTTGGGGGGGGGGTTTTTGGCTCACCCTGTAATATTCAAGTCTAGTCCGGTCCAGTCCAGCGGGTTTATGTTATATGACTTATTTGGTATAACCTGGGGTATATAGTTGTATTTGATTACGCCGTTATTGTCATTATTCATGAAAGAATGTACACATAGTGATAAGGTTTAATACCAGCATTAAGAATGTTCTTTACCTGAAACAAGATGAGGAGGAAACCCATGCAGACTCATGAAAACATGCAAACTCCACACAGAAACACCCTTGCCGAGCCCGGGACCTTCTTGGCGTGAGGCGGACATGCTAACCACTACACCTCCGTTTAGGTTATAGAGAGTTATAACCGTAATATAGAAACGATAACATATAACCATTACACTGACATTAACCTTTTAGTTGGCATTACTTGCAGAGCTTATAATAGAAAACACATTTAAACTTTAGCAGTGCTGCGATGTAGACGTTCATAAAACATTCCTACATCCAGCCGAACACCCTGCCTGTGTACGTACCTGCATCTTCCTTTTACAATTCTGTTCACTTTGCTCTTCTCTCCTTCATTCCCCATTTGCTTTACTGACATTCCCATAATTAGCTTCAGCATGCATTAGCTAAACATTTGTCGACACCAGTCCCTTCTCATAAACCCCCCCCAATCCTCCTCCTCCTCCTCTTCATCACATTGACACAAAACAGTCTATAACCAATAGCATGGCTGCTTGACATTCTAGGCATTCTTTACTTTATTCATAGCAGCAGATGCCACTTTGTCAGGGATGGATGTGTGAAGCCGTCTGAACCGTGCACACTCACACACAGTATTCTGACTCCGAGCTGTGCACCGATCCACACTCACACTCTGCTATGCGCCACTCAGACATCTTTGCTTTGTTTCAATCACAGTACACCACATTCTTTCATAAAGCTGCATATATATATATATGTATATGTATTTGTGTGTGTATATAGGTGGCACGGTGGCGTAGTAGTTAGCACATCCGCCTCACAGCAAGAAGGCCTGGGTTCGATTCCCAGCCCAGGCGTTTCTGTGTGGAGTTTGCATGTTCTCCCCGTGCTTGCGTGGGTTTCCTCCGGGTACTCCGGTTTCCTCCCACAGTCCAAAAGCATGCACAATAGGCTAATTGGCTGTTCCAAATCACCCCTAGGTGTGAGTGTGAGTGTGAATGGTTGTATGAGTGTTGGCCCTGCGATGGCCTGGCGAGCTGTCCAGGGTGTACCCTGCCCTCGCCCGGAGTCGGCTGAGATGGGCACCAGCCTCCCCGCGACCCTAATTAGAATTAAGCGGCTTAGAAAAGGACTGAATGAATGGATGAAACCACAACAACTGAAAAAATATTAGAATTAGAACTTCCTATAAATATTATGTTTATAACACTGTACTGAGAGGGTGGGTGGACTTTATCTCCTAGGTGAAGGGGTACCAGGGTGCAGACAGTATGACAACCCCTGACACCAGGGCGCTTGATGTTCCTCTTGACCTTCACACGGTGGCTTTAAGAAGTCGGGCATCACCCGGAGACAGTCTGCATGTGTCATAGTGCGCTCGCGCGCCAGGGGGTTATGCGTTCCATCAGGATTATGCTATAGGTGCAGATTGCATTGCATGAATTAAGAATGCATTGAATGTTGAGCACATGCATCTTTATTAATATTGCACATGGAGATGCATGCTTGGAGAGATTAGAAGCGGCCGGAAATAGACGATGCTGTGCTCGCGCTGCTGAGGAGACCGCACGCTGTTATTGCACGCCTTGCATTCCCTCCTTCCTCCTCTCTCTCTCTCTCTCTCTCTCTCTCTCTCTCTCTCTCTCTCCGGTTGCTACCCTTTCTCCTGCACGCACGAGCATCCTCCGTCATGGCGTCTTCCAACCATGTCACCCCCACCAACTGCAGCTGGTGGCCTATTTCAGCCATGGGCGAGGAGGGCAAGCTCGCGGACGGAGAGGAGAGTCACGAGCCGCCGGTGGAGCACAAGCCCTTCTCTAAAGACCGCCTGGTTCTGTACCACTGGACGCAGTCTTTCAGCTCACAAAAGGTAAACACATAGCTGTCAAAATGGTGGAGCTCTGGCTGTAAATTGCATGCTATGCAGTGCATTCATTTCATCCCCCTTTCCTCTTTGCTTTAATGTGGCACACAGTGCTGGAATAAACCTGTCCTGATTCAGATCATTGCTCCAGATCTATAAAATCTACATACTGTTCATTGCTAGGATTTATTTTATGGACAATGCATGGCCCAGTTTGACAGCTCAGTCCATTATTCGTGGTCGGAGATGTAGATCTGGTTCTAGACATCATGGTGATGACACTCTAAATTATTCATGGGGGAAAAAAAGCCCCTGACTGTGAGCTGTATCTTGTAGTAGATGGTCCTGTGAGCATGTGACATGTGGCTGGCTGGTGTACTACTCAGTATGATGCAGTCCTGGAGCTTCCAGGCATCATTCAAATCTGCAGATTTCCTGAATCGTCTTACTACCAAGTTTTTAGACTGGAAGAAGGAGACTGATCTGTTGGACAGAGGCCTGTTTAAAGCAGTCAGGCAACCCGACCAAATGGAAGTCACGACTTCACTCAAGCAAAAGAAAAACAGACACCCCCCCCCCCCATTACCCCGCCACCCACCCCCTCCACTGACCTTACTGTTATCTCTAACATAGAAGTTGGAGAAGGGCCAGCTTTATGAACAAAAATCTGATTATAGTGATGTTTGATTTGTTATTATGATTATTCATTTTCTGAACTGCTTAATCCTAATTAGGGTCGCAGGGAGGGCAGAATACACCCTGTACTGCTCGCCAGGCCATCGCAGGGCTATTCTTCTTCTTCTTCTTCTTCTTCTTATTATTATTATTATTATTATGATATTTATATTTGAGGTGATATAGACCAGGAACACACTCACAACCAGGGACAATTTGGAATGGCCAATTAGCCTAAAGTGCACGTCTTTGGACTGTAGGAGAAAACCAAGTACCCAGAGAAAACCCACACCAGCATTGGAAGAGCATAGATAATATGCTTGATATGTTTCTTCAAATCCTAAATGAAGAACTAATACGCCTCCGGTTCACTGCCAACATCAGATAGCATTCGTGGATGTTGGACTGTTGGATTATTTACACGCCATCTGATAAGGCTGAGTCGGTCTGCTGAGTGCTGAGAGAGGATTCATTCATTTGCTAACTTTAATTAAAGACATGTCCGTCGTTTTACACTAATTAGCTAAAACTGTGGTATACATAATGAACAGCATTCGTTTCCAGGTTTGAGCATTTCCGTAAAGAGGACAGTCTGCTTTATAAAGTCAAACATTCCATTAAAAAAAAGCACGCAGAGAGCGCAAACCTCCACCAATTCCAGTAACCCTCTATAAAAATCATCCTATCTGACAATGTTAACAGATCCTTTAAGTAATTCCTGAATCCAGAATTTGATCCGGATCATCTCCAAAATCGAATGGGGTTCTCCTTGTCCAACGCCCGACTCGATAGAATGGGTTAACAAACTAACAATGTCAAAAAAAAAGAATATAATATTTAATGAGATAATATTTAATTCTTTGCGATGGCCTTGCGAGCTGTCCAGGGTGTACCCCGCCCTCGCCCAGAGTCGGCTGAGATGGGCGTCAGACTCCCCGCGACCCTAATTAGGAATGAACTGTTCAGAAAATGAATGAATGAATATTTAATTCTAGGTGAAATGGTGGTGCAATGAATGGCATTGGTGCCTCTCAGCTCCAGGATCCTCAGTTGGATCCTGATCTTAATGCTCTCCTTGTGTTTGTGTGGGTCCCAGTAGTTTGATTGGCTACACTAAATTACCCGAATGTGTGAATGAGTCTGTGAACGAGTGTACATGTTGCCTTGTGATGAATTTGCACCTCATCCATCATGTATTCTCGCCTCATACTGGTGTTCCCAGGATAGACTCCAGATTCACGGCAACCTGCTTCGATAACATTTATTTAAACATTCACATTCTTTTATTTCATTATTCGGACCACTTTATCCTTTATTATGGTAGCAGCAAAGCTGCTCAGCTGACTTCAGGTAAAGGTGGGGTATAGACTGAATAGCTTGGCAGATCATCTCGGTGCCTAATGTGAATATCTGTGTACTGTGGAAACACGGAGGAAACCCACGCAAGCATGTGGACAACATGCAAACTTTGCAGAAAAATTCCATCACTGGACACAGAGCTCGAACCCAGGTCCTTCTCACCTTGACGTGGAAGTGCTAACCACTCCACCAACCACCATGCTGCCTTTTCATACCAAAATATTTGTGACGGTCAGTCAGTTTTCTCAGCAACTTAATCTTACTAGAGTCACGGAGGCTGGAGCCTCGCCAGATCTTCGTAGGGCCAACACTCACACACAACCATTCACACTTACATGCACACCTAGGGGCAATTTGGAACAGCCAATTAGCTTAATGTGCATGACTTTGGACTGTGGGAGGAAACTGGAGTACAAGGAGAAAACCCACACAAGCAAGGGGAGTACATGCAAACGCCACACAGAAACGCCCGAGCCTGGGATTCGAACCCAGGACATTTTTGTTGTGACGTGGAAGTGCTAACCACTATGCCATTGTGCTGCCTTTTCATTATTTGGAATTATATGCAAAGTTACATGTTTACTATTTAGCATTACATCAGTTAGCAACAGGGAGTGTACAGTATTCCCCAAGTTGAAGTTGCTATTTTTTTGTTAAACTATTAAGTTTTAAAATGTAATTGAAGCACCTGTATTATTACTTTTGCATGAAAACGGATAGCACGGCCTGATACCATGGATTGAATTTAGCCTTCTTTTCCTCTCTGATAGCAGATTCAGCATTTTCTGCTGATGTTGCCTCAATACTGATATCAGATATCCGCTTGGTGCCATCTGTAGCAACAGTACACTTTATCCAAAGCAACAAAAAGCCGAGGGATTCCAGGATTCCAAAAGGATTGCTCAGGGTCCCAACAGCAGTTCTTTAACAGTTGAAGTTAGGAGTCAGGGGTGCCCAATCCTGTTCCTGGTGATCTACCTTCCTAAAGATTTTACCTCCAACCCTGGTTGGTTAGCACATCTGCCTCATAGCTAGAAGGTCGTGGACCTGGGCATTTTTCTGTGGCGTTTGCATGTTTTATCGGTGCTTGCGTGGGTTTCCTCTGGGTACTCTGGTTTCCTCCCGCAGTCCAAAGGCATGCATTAGGCTAATCTGCTGTTCCAAATTGCCCCTTGGCATGAGTGAGTGTGTTGGCCGTGCAATGGTCTGGCGAGATGTTCAGGGTGTACCCCACCTTCGCCTAGTGTTGGCTGAGATAGGCACCGTCCTCCCTGCCCTAAAGGGATTAAGCGTTTCAGCAAATAAGTGAGAGACTGAGAGTCTTCTGAGCGTATAGCTTTCATAGATCCACTGCTATGAACATCCTTAAAGGCAGGAGGGGAAAAAACTATTTTCATGGTTTCAAAGACTCATGCGGTTGGACACTGGAGTCTTGTGGTTGACGGTGTTAAATCCTTCTGAAAGGTTGTGGAGGATGAGGTCCGCTGATAGTTTGGCTGATCTAGGGTCACAGAGCTTCTCAGTTGTTTATACGCAGCGTGCAGATACCAGTCAGTAACTGCCCAGGATGGGACAAGAAGGCAATGTCTTCTTAAAGGCAACTAAATCCTCCTGTAATGCAGCTTAGCCACTAAATACTGCAGCATACTTCATGCGGAGACAAAGATTGGCTGGCTACCATGAACAACAGGATGTTACGTTATGAAGACATGTTTTGCCCATGCCAGCTGGGCGAACTCCATCATGGCGCCAACATGTTAAACATTCAAGTCTTACTCCGACTAGGGTCGCGAGGAGGCTGGTGCCTATCTCAGCCAACACTGGGCGAAGGCGGGGTACACCCTGAACAGCTCGCCAGTCCATCGCAGGGCGACACACACACCCAACCATTCACACACACATACGCACTCCAAGGGGCAATTTGGATCAGCAAATTAGCCTAAGGTGCGTGTCTTTGGACTGTGGGAGGAAACCGGAGTACCTGGAGGAAACCCATGCAAGCATGTAGAGAACATGCCAACTCCACACGGCAACGCCCTTGCCGAGCCTGAGACTCGAACCCAGGACTTTTTTGCTGCTATATTACATGACCATTAAAACACAAGCAAAGCACATATGGAAAGTCTGGAATGTTTTAACGATCAAACGGAATCATGAAAACATCTGGATTTTTTATTGGTGCAACAGCAAGATCCTTGAATTAGCATATTTTAGTCATTGTTTGATGACAGCGTGAACTCCGTATTTAACTTAATGTGAAAAATGTTCAATATTAAACTTAAGCTGGAGTTTGTTTTCTTGCAGGTGCGTCTGGTGATTAATGAGAAGGGTTTGCTGTGTGAAGAGAGGGATGTGAGTTTACCTCTGACTGAGCACAAGGAGCCCTGGTTCATGAGGCTCAACCTCGGAGAGGAGGTGCCTGTCTTTATACATGGAGACACCATTGTCAGTGACTACAACCAAATCATTGAATACTTAGAGACCAACTTTGTGGGTGGTAAGTGTTTACTCTCTAATATCTTGACGCAGGTGAAGCTGTCAAGCTCACAAGGCAGACATAACGAACTAAAGTCATATGGAATTTTATTAGGTGGCATGGTGGTATAGTGGTTAGCATGTTTGCCCCACAGGAAGAGGGTCCTGGGTTCGCGTCCTGGGGTCCTGGGTTGGCGAGGGCGTTTCTGTGTGGAGTTTGCATGTTCTTCCCGTGTTTGCTTGGGTTTCCTCCAGGCGCTCCCAGTTTCACCCCACAATCCAAAACCATGCAAATTAGGCTAATTGGCTGTTCCATATTGCCCGTGTGTGTGTTGGCCTGCAATGGTCTGACCAGCTGTTCAGGGTGTACCCCGTCTTCCCCCGGTGTCGGCTTAAATAAGCTCCAGGCTCCCCGCGACCCTAATAGGATTAAGTGGATCAGCAAATGAGTGAGTGATGAGGGCACAATGATGTGGTGGTTATCATGTCCGCCTCACAGCAAAAAGGTCCTGGGTTCAGGTCACGGGCATTTCTGTGTGGAGTTTGCATTTTCTCCCCATGCTTGGGTGGGTTTCCTCTGGGTACTCCGGTTTCCTCTTACAGCCCAAAGACATGCACATTAGGCTAATTGGCTGTTTCAGGTTGCCCCTAGGTGTGGATGTGAGTGTGAATAGTTGTGTGTGTTGCCCTGCGATGGTCAGACGAGCTGTTCGGGGTGTATCCCGCCTTCGCCCAGTGTTGGCTGGGATAGGCTTCACTCTGAGAAGAGGAGAATGCAAGGATACATATTGAACAATGCAGATTTTGGAGTATATAGATGTATCATAAACCATCAT
>JBCNYH010000022.1:10473199-10485607 GCA_039654325.1 Tandanus tandanus | reverse complement strand
AGCATGCAACAGCATACAGGATGGCGCTGGCCACAACAGACTCATAAAACATCCTGAGCAGTGTTCGGCAGATGTTATATGACCTTAACCACCTCAAAAAATAGAGACGGCTCTGGCCCTTTTTGTAAAGTGCCTTAGTGTTTTTAACCCAGTCCAGTTTATTGTCAAGATGAACTCCAAGGTATTTGTAATCCTCCGCCACTTCCACATTGACGCCCCTAATGGAAATAGGGGCCACTGGTGTTTTGGATCTCCTGAAATCCACCATCAGTTCCTTTGTCTTTGTCACATTAAGCTGCAGATGATTCTGCTCACACCATGCATTGATTTTCTGTTATGCATCATGATGCTGACTGCTTGTTATGCATCGCCATGCTGATTGGCTGTTATGCATCATGATGCCGCTTGGTTGATATGCATGGTGATGCTGATTGGCTATTATATATGGCCATGCTGATTGGCTCTTATGCATCATGATGCTGATTGTCTGGTATGCATCATGACACTGATTGGCTATTATGGATCGGCTTGCTGATTGGCAGTTATGCATGGAGAAGCTGATTGGCTATCATGAATTACTATGCTGATTGGTTGATTTGCATGGTGATGTTGATTGGTCGTTATGCATGGTGATGTTGATACTAACTGGCTGTTTGCTTTTTTTTGGGGGGGGGTCTCCGGCCCATCTCACCCAACACTGGGCAACGGCAGGGTACACCTTGAACAGCTCACCAGACCATCGCAGGGCCAAAACACAAACAACCATGTGCACATATACTTACACCTAGTGGCAATTTGAAACTAAAGTAGTCTAAAGTGCATGTCTTTGGACTGTGGGAGAAAACTAGAGTACCCAGAAGAAACCCCTGTACTCACGGGAAAAACATGCAAATTCCACACCGATACACCTTGACAAGCCCGGGACTTGAACGCAGGACCTTCTTGCTGTGAGGCAGACGTGCTCATCACTACACCACATTTCCGCCCAGTCTAATGATATAAAATTAAAATGATCTTATACAGTATTTTCAGCAATGCTTAGACTGATTTTTTTTTTTTTCAGAGAAATTGGTTCGAACTTTTATACCATTGACAGAATAATTTAGTAATTAGAAAACTGTATGAAAGACCACCGACAAAGATCTCACAAGGAGCTCCGCTTTTAGGCAGTGCCTAAATCTGTATATTATATTTAAATAGTCAGATAAATGAACATCCCGGCGTGTGCTCCGCCCACAGTTTTGTCTTTTGAGCTCTGTTGAAAAGACAACAATGAAGAGCTGCAGTTTGCTCTTCTCCTGTCCTCCGAGATCTGCTTTCTTTGAAAACAAAACCTAGGAAGTATCTTCCTAAAAAGAGGTCAACTCAAAGACGATGTGCGATTGTCATTATTGTACTGTACAATGCAATCAGACAGCTCTTCATCTTCGCTCTGAGCTGAAATTAACTCCATTGAGGAAAGCAAAAGAAGAGAGCTGTGATGGTGAGATGTTTAAAAATGAATGCTGTAAAAACAGGATGCAAACTATGCAAAAAATAAATAAATAAATGTCTATTCAATATTTTGTAGGCATTTTGTAGAATGTTTTTATAAAAGTCTGGAATAGGACCTTTTGTCCACCCCGATATTTTGTTGTTGGAAGAATTTTATTAATAGTTTAAAAATGTTTAAAAATCCCAGTGCTTGCATGGGTTTCCTCCTGGTACTCTGGTTTCCTCCAACAGTCCAAAATCATGTACATTAGGCTAACTGTCTGTTCCAGTGTGAGTGTAAATGGTTTTGTGTGTGTGTGTGTGTGTGTGTGTGTGTGTGTGTGCGTGTGTTGCCCTGCGATGGTCTGTCGAGCTGTTCAGGGTGTACCCTACCTTCGGCCAGTGTCGGCTGAGATAGACACCGGCCTCCATACAACCCTAGTAAGAATAAGTGGGTCGGCAAATGAGTGATGAGTGAGTGAGATGTTGATGTCCTCTATTTTACTCGTAAAGATGTTGCTCTCATTACTTGCAACAAAACCCACAGTCTCAGAACAGGACCCATTACTCCAGAACCGGGGCCAGGCAGCAGACAAACTGGTTAAACCCAACGTCTGCTAGCGGCCTCGATTCGTCACTCAAGTTTGTTGATACGGAGACTGTTTCTCTTCTCTGAGTTACATAAAAAAGGAAAGGTCTTTTAGTTATTTTAGTGATCAAATTATATAAAATAGCAGCTTTGATCTGAAGGTAGGACTATAATATATAGAGTACATATTAACCGAATGTGAGGTCTGTGCAAAAAAGACCAAGGGCTGAGATTTCTCTGTACAGACCGAGCCAACGAGGTTAATACGTAGTTTATTATATAGCATTTCATTTTTTTTTTATTTAAGCTGAGGTGATATCTCCAAACTACCCGCTTCTGAACAAGGCGTCTTCATCCGTGTCTGTGAGGGTTTGGTAGCTTTTAGTTTGTTTCTATTCCTATGACGAACAAGAGCTTTCTGACCAGCAGCGAGTACTTCATGGGACTTTCGTAAACTCTTTAACCCTTCAGATATTTCCTGTATGTTCAGATATTTCTCTTCAAGAGAACACTGAATGCTTCTGTTGACGCTGCTAAAGATCATAGCGCGCAGTGCAGCTAGCTAACGGCTAACTTGCCAGATGAATACACTCCAGGCTACACGGGATTCATTGCGCACACTGTCGTTGCAATATAATAACGTTTCTTACTTCGAAAGCACTTATTGTAAAACAAGCAATTACTGATCAGGAAATAAATGGACTTGGGTTAGCCCAAATGATTAAGTAGCCAGGTGGCATGTAGTGGCTAACACAGTCGCGTCGCAGCAAGAAAGGTCTGGGTTCAGACCTACTGGCTGACTGGTCCTTTTGTGCCTAGTTAGCAGGTTCTCCCATTAAGGTCTTATTAGGTTTTAGGATTAGGATTAGGTCAACTGAATACTTTAAATTGCCCTAAGTAATTGTGTTAGACCTGCGATAGTTGGCAACCTTCAGCGTGTTTCCTGCCTCTTGTACAAAGTCAGCTGGGATTTGCTTCCAACAGATAAACGGTATACATGCTGATGGATTGACTGATGGATGGACAGATGAAGTATGTAGCCATAGCAACAATCTCGGGCAATGTTTTACATTTTTACATGAATTTACAGACTTCCTGTTGAGCCCGGCTATTTTGTCACCACAGACTTTATTATTCAGTCTAATAATACACAAGACCCTATGAGAACACCGTTTGTGTCCATTCTGGGTAAATCAGAACATAATAGGATCCACTTATATTTGCAGACCCACCATTAGTTAATCTGACATTTGCTTTAAATATGGAAGACACAGTCACTTTGCGGCCATCTGAAGCTCTCTCAGATCATTGCCTCAGCTCATTACTTCCAACAAGGCGGTAATGTTCTTGTCGGCATTGGTTTGTCTGTTTGTCTTTTTTTTTGTTTGTTAGGAACTTTATGCAAAAACTTACGAACGAATTGTAACGAATTCGTTCGCTGAGGGGTGGCTTACAACCCGAGTAACACTCTATTAGATTTTGGCGATGATTCAGATCAAATTTTGAATCCGTTCATTTGACAGACACCCGTACCCAGAGTGAGTTACATTTGCTCTTATTCAGTCGAGCAGTTGAGGGTTCAAGGGCCCAACACTGGCAGATTGGTGCTACTGGGGCTGGAACCCCTCTGATCAGTAACTCACAGCTTTAAGCACAAAGCCTCTACTTTTTCATTCATTCGTTCATTCATTTGCCAAACCACTTTATTCTACCAGGGTCGTGAGGAGGCTGGAGCTTATCAGCCATCTCTGGGCAAAGGAAGAGAACATTACCATTACCATTCGGAATCTGGTCATTTTTTTTAATTGATTCTTTGACATTGTGAGATAGGACAATTTTTTGGAAGCGTGCAATTACAGCGGGTCCAGCAGGGGTCGCTGTGTACTTTGTGTTGTTTATTATTATTTTTTGCTTGGTGGAGGCTTGCACTCTCTGAGAGTTTTCTTTTTTCTTTTTCTTTTTTAGATTAAATTGTTCCTAGTTATATTATATGAACTTTGTAATGCTACAGCATGGTGCATACGATCACATCACTCATCACTCACTCATTTGCCCAAACCCATTTTATCCTACTAGGGTTGCGGAGAGGCTGGTGCAGAGTGTGGGCAACAGTGGGCAAATACTGGGTACACCCTGAACAGCTCGCCAGACCATCGCTGGGCCAACGCACACACAACCATTCACATCAGAAAATCAGAATCAGAAAACACATTTCTTAAAAATCTCTCAGATTTCGGTGTGGTTTGTTCAGTTGTGGAAGAGTAACGACTCATTATCTAAACATCCTGATATCTGGGGGTCACCTAGAAATGGATGGCTTCCATGTGGTGTCTGGTTTCCTCTCAATGTTCATTCTCAGGAACTTTTTCCTTATCACGGTTACTTCTGATTTGATCATTAGGGATCTTAATCTACATTGATGTTATATCATTCATTCATGCATTCATTTTCTAAGCCGCTTAATCCTAATTAGGGTCGCAGGGAGGCTGGGTGAAGGCGGGGTACACCCCGAACAGCTCACCAGCCAATCGCTGGGGCAACATACATACAACCACTCACACTCTCTCTCACACCTAGGGGCGATTTGGAACAGCCAATTAGCCTACTGTGCATGTCTTTGGACTGTGGGTGGATACCGGAGTACCCGGAGGAAGCCCATTTGCCTTTTCCTTTTGAGCCAGGTCTTGTTGCTGTGAGGCGGACGTGCTAACCAGCGCGTCACCATGCCGCCTGATGTTATATCTTCCTATAATATTTCTGCGAAGCTGCTTTGTCAAATAAAATTGAATTAAATTATTCTGATTGTAGCTGAATTATATAATCTCACTATGACAGGCTATGATATTAACATCTGCCATACAAGTCGCTTTGTATGACAATAATATCATACCAATAGTATACAGAGCATGCACAGAAATATGAACCTGTTATATAAACAGCAGCTGGTACTATTATCAGAGCTAGTGTCAATTACTGAAAATTAGATTGAAGAATTCAGCACCTGATAGGTAATTGGACAGGTGAGACACATAAATATATGTCTCGCCGTGTCTCTAATTTCGTTGTTCTATCGATTCACATATAAATGCATCTGACAAACTAAATCTGATGTGTTTTTATTGCAAATCTAATATGGACTCCAGGGCCATAAAGACATAATATACTAGCCAGTTGCTTATAGACAGCCCTGCAGTCATTTATTTATTTAAATAACTCTGCTGAACGAAAAGACCCAAAGAGCAGTTTGAGATCTTTCCGCAGCCACCTCACATTTCAGAAGGAAGGCAATCCGTCTTTCTGTAAAACTTTCCATGCCATTACGAAGTCAGAAGGGCATCCGAGGGCTGAGAGGGGGTGCAGTAATACTTTCTAAAATGATGCCAACAGAGCAAGGCATCTTCTGAGTGCTAGGTGTAAGGAAATCATTCTCCCTCAGTTTCCTGGAACTTTGCCTACCTAAAAGTATGAAGCGTGCTATATAACATGACCCCCTGCAACATATAAGAATATACCGAGAAAATGCTCGCTATATTTATGCTTTTATTAAAAATAGTTACCATACATCATGGGCGGGTACGGTGGCGCGGTGGTTAGCACGTCTGCCTTACAGCACGGAGGCCTGGGTTCGACTCCTGGGCTCGGGCCGTTTCTGTGCGGAGTTTGCATGTTCTCCCCGTGCTTGCGTGGGTTTCTTCCGGGTACTCTGGTTTCCTCCCGCAGTCCAAAGACATGCACAGTAGGCTAAGTGGCTGTTCTGAATCGCCCCTAGGTGTGATTGTGAGTGCGAATGGTTGTATGTGTGTTTCTGCCCTGCGATGGCCTGGCGGGCTGTCCAGGGTGTACCCCGCCCTCGCCCAGAATCGGCTGAGATGGGCGCCAGCCTCCCTGCGACCCTAATTAGAAATAAGCGGCTTAGAAAATGATGAGAAAATGAAACATCATACAGTAGGTGGCACAGTGGCATAGTGGTCAGCACGTCCGCCTCACAGCAAGAAGGTCCCGGGTTCAAGTCCTGGGCTTGGGCGTTTCTGTGTTGAGTTCTGGGTGCTCCAGTTTCCTCCCACAGTCCAAAGTCAAAATCCTGGGCTCGGCAAGGGTGTTTCTGTGATTAGTTTGCATGTTCTCCCCATGCATGCGCAGGTTTCCTCTGGGTACTCCGGTTTCCTCCCACATGTACATTAGGCTAATTGGCTGTTTCAAATTGCCCCTAGGTGTGAGTGTAAATGGTTGTGTGTGTGGCACTATAAGGGTTTAGCAAGCTGTTCAGGGTGTACGGCGCTTCCTTAGGCGCCGTCCTCCCTGCGACACTAGTAGGATTAAGCGGGCCGGCAAGTGAGTGAATGAGAAATTGTTCACTCCAGGCTAGGCGTATTTGTTGTCTGAGGCGTATTTGGGATAAGCTCATACAACTGTGACACTGGCAAAAAAATAAAAAATTGAACCTTACATTAAGGATGTTTATTTGCAGGGCTGAGAGCACTTGCTCATGGCCTACACTCATTGATATGATTTGTAGGTAGAGCTGCCGGATAGATTTCGACAGCCCTCTCATTAATCTACCTGGGTTAGGTTACTGTCCTCTCCTGACACCCTGGTTGTTTGTGTCCCTGTCAGTGCATGGCTATAACTCATCTTAAGACTCGTGAAGGGACACAAAGGTCGCCTGGGAAGAAATTATAAAAGACTTGAAATCTCTATAGCGCTCGAAATGCAATAGAGTGGCCTACTTAACTAAAGATGCTTTATTTACCAACGTCCAGAGCTTATTCGATGCAGGATCTAACACACCTGGACGGAATATTTAACCACCCACTCGTTGCAGTTCACTGTAGAAAGAGTGTTAAATTAAAGCGCGTCAAACTTTTCTATTAGAGAAACGTAGCGTCCAGCCGAGTCTAACACACCTGGCTTCATTATGCAGCTGTTCCTCTTGGGCTTAATTATCCGCACCAATCGTGGTAGATTAGAGGGTGTCTAAACTTATTATTGAAAGCTGGTCCTCCCATGTAATTGCAACACACCTGGCTAGATTGTTTAGAAGAAGTGGATGTCCGTACCTCCGCTACTGGAGAAGCCAGGTCGTTGGTGTTCATGAAAATGAGAGATGCCTCTGGAAGAAGAAGAAGAAAAAGAAGTAGAACAGGCGGCATGGTGGTGTAGTGGCCTCACATCGAGAAGGTCCTGGGTCCGAGTCCCGGGCTTGGCGAAGGCGATTCTGTGTGGTGTCTTCATGCTCCCATCGCCCCGTGCTTGCTAGGCAATTTCCTCCGACAATCCAAAATCATGCACCTGATTGACTCCCGCCGTTAAATATGATCCGATGTGAAGCACGTATCAACATGAAAAATGAAAAATGGTAATTGTATTGATGGTCTTGAGCATTTACGAAAGAAAAATGCATATTCCGAAACAAAAGAAGGTCCATCGACAGGCAGCGGGAGGCAGATGAGAGGAATATTAGTGGCAGTAAGCACTGTGAATGTGAATGGCTCTTGGCACAAGAGTGCGTTTATAATGTTTGCGATAATGAAGTGCAGAATAAAACAGCTTGCTGAACAGCTCCAGTGTACACTGTGCATGTTAGTGAATAAATATGCTATGCATATTATTATACAAATGATAATTAAGTCACGAGTTGTTTTAGTAAATTAGTGCCGTCCCAAGAACCAAATCGCATAATAATACCAGGGTCGTAGGGAGGCTGGAGCCTATCTCAGCCGACACTGGGCGGAGGCGGGGTACACCCTGGACAGCTCACTGGACCACCGCAAGGCCAACACACACACAACAATTCAAACTCACATCCACAACTAGGGGCAATTTGGAACAGTTAATTAGCCTAATGTGCATGTCTTTGGACTGTGGGAGGAAACCAGTGTACCCAGAGGAAACCCACGTAAGCACGGGGAAAGCATGCGAACTCCACACAGAAACGCCCTCGCCGAGCCCGGGACTCAAACCCAGGACCTTCTTGCTGTGAGGTGGACGTGCTAACCACTACGCTAACCACCACACCACCGTTTTGTTCTACTATCAATATGGTAATTGTAATTTTTTTCTGAAGATATGGATTTGTTCCCATTCCCGTCATGACCGGTGGCATTTAAAGCTGAATGAACCGTACACCGAGAAGCATGGAAATACCTGGTAGGAAGAGTCGGATAAACACTCTACATTAGGAACAATGCGATCCCCCACTGCACTCGGAGGAAAGCTAGAGATCAAAAGCCCGCTCAGCCTCATACTTTCTCTTTCCTTCCTTCTCAGTGGGAAGAATCAATACATCATGGAAGGGCTGGAGTGCCTTATGCCTTTCAAGCTCCACGTTTGTTTCATCTGGAGTGACCTTTTCCGTGAGCTTTTGTAAATATTAAAGATTAGGCAGAACTCTGTTGCTGTCAGGATCCCTGCAAGGCCATGTAAAAATGTTTTCACTTGTTTTAATTTGGTTATAGAACGATGCACGTTTGCAGAAATACTACGCAGTCAGCTCCATAAGTATATGAACAGTGTCATAATTAATCCTAGGCCTCGTAAAATAATGAAGAAGCAGCTCGTGCCATGGAAGTGTTCAATTACTGGGCGGCACGATAGCGTAGTGGTTAGCACGTCCACCTCGTAGCCAGAAGGTCCTGGGTTGGAGTTCGTTCGGGCGTTTCTGTGTGGGGTTTGCATGTTCTCCCTTTGCTTGCACAAGTTTCCTCCGGGTACTCCAGTTTCCTCCCACAGTCCAAAGACATGCACATTAGGCTAATTGCCTGTTCCAAATTGCCCCTGGGTGTGAGTGTGTGTGTGTAAGTGTGAATGGTTGTGTGTGTTGGCCTTGCGATGGTCTGGCGAGCTGTACAGGAGTCGGCTGAGATAGGCTCCAGCCTCCCCGTGACCCTAGTATATACCCACTATACTGGGTAATTTTTTCCCGTGGATGACTAGCGGGGGCTGAACCAATGCAAAACAGCCATTTTTTCCCCGGAAGTGACGCGAACTCGTTGGGCCGGGTCGTCCAGCGCAAGTAAACAAGCAGCGAGCGACATTTTAGGTGATTAAACTCCCCGCATTCTAAAGGCTCTTACCTTTTACTGGTTCCTTTTGGCGAGGCGCTGCTCCCGTCCATCATCATCATCCTTTGACTTTTTATGAAGGGATTTCGTAGGAACAGCGTCCAGTTTCAGACGTAAAAGCTCGGGCTTCGTGCCCTGTAGTTCTGTCTGGAGGTCACGCCGATAGCAGGTCGGGTTGAAGTGGCCAGACTACCGAATCGTGTCCGAAAGGAAACGTTTTCAGAGTACGGCCCCGTGCCGATGTTATGTTACGTTTTCCGCGATTTCTGCGCTTGTTGTTTGTGCAGCCGTACGCTTTGCACTCCGACATTTTCCTGGCGACACACAGCTCAGCACTGGCCGAAAATATGTTACCTTAGACTGGTGTCTGCTGCACGCAGCCCAGCCAATAGGACAAAACAACGAATTCGCGTCACTACCAGGGCTGGAACAGCCAATGAAGAAGGCAAGGTCGCTGTGCATGTCTAGTAGCAGCGTTAGTGTTTCAGCACTCGCGTACTCGAAAAGAAGCAAGGACTGACGTTGCCTGACGGAACCGCTGATGTTTTACGTGATCGTTTTAAAGAGCTGGTAATACAAATTCACCACAGGCACCCTTTAAAGAACCCTCTACAATAATGCACTGCAGGACATCATGTTATTGGAAAATCACCAATTTTAGCTTAGGTAAGAATAACTCTGCTTTGTGGAGGGCTGCAACACACCATTCCATCACTGACTATTTTCCTAGAACAGCACAGCACTTCATGTTTTATTCCTGACAGATTTACTAACTGAGATAAGATGAATAATTAAGTGGGTAATTCAAAGAACACAGTCTAATTAGCATGATTTTTTTTTCTTCTATTACTTGATGTGATGTAAATTCGCATGCTCATGGGAGGCCAGCGTTCCTGTATAATCTGATGTAATTAGCGTGATGGTCCCAGAGGCTGTTCTCTTTGTATTTTATTTTGTGTCTAATAAATACTGTCTTGTAATAATACGGAAAAGAAGGATGTGAAATCCTCTCAGGGCTCAGGTTCAGGAAAATATTTCAGCTGGGCTGCTGTAGTGCTTTTCAAAGTGAGTATTGAGTCAAATGTCACATCGGATGGTGTAATAAGAAATACTTTGGGTTTTTTTCTCCTCACTCCCCTCTCCTTTGCATGCTAATGTGACATATGCAATTACCCATCCCAGGATACTGTCTTCCCCTCAAGTCCTTCCTTACTGAAACCTTGGAAAGGGTAGCAAAGATGCTATATGCATTCAATCATTCATTCATTCATTCTCTAAGCCGCTTAATCCAAATTCCGGTCGCGGGGAGGCTGGCGCCCATCTCAGCCGACTCTGGGCGAAGGCGGGGTACACCCTGGACAGCTCGCCAGGCCATTGCAGGGCTAACACTCATACAACCATTCACACTCACTCTCACACTCACACCAAGAGGCAATTTGGAACCGCCAGTCAGCCGACTGTGCAAACTCCACCCATCCTGGGAATCGAACCCGGGACCTTCTTGCTGTGGGATGAATGTGCTAACTACTGCGCCACCATGCCGCCCAATATGCTATATCGTCACTGTTTAATACAAACTTTGACGTGGTATTAAAAAAATTATACAAAATTCAAAGAATTCAAATTAAACAGAGATAACACACAAATTTTTTTTTATTTCTTCTGCATTTGGTCACTTGTAAATTCACCTACCAACTAGAAAGGGTCAAGTGTAACCAGTACTTTCTCCAGATCACAGGAAGCTAGCCAGACAACTCCTTTTTTTTTAATTGCTGTATCCCAGGACAGCGTGACACATCTGGAAAAAAGCTGCATATTCGCCCTCTTTTGCATACATGACCTCAAGGAAAGCCCCTGATTGGCTAGATTTTCTGTGCCATCCCTCCCACTTATACAGCGGGACTGGTTTTGCTCCCACTCACCTATCCGCACAATAATGGCTGTGGGAAGCCTGTACATGGTTTAAACCTTTATATTAATAAACGTTTTTAGCATTCAGAGTTTTTGAATGTAATACATTTTTGGCTACATGAATAACTTGGTGTCAGTTGCCAGTGATTGAATTTCAAAGCAAATGGAGCTGTAAGTAGGGCTGGGGGACTTACAAATAAGTGTTTCGCAGGTGAAAACCGTGGTAAGGATGATGGGGTAATGGAAGGCTATTACAGAACCCGGTCATATAAGCATAAGCATGAGAGAACTACTCGAGCATCATCATCATTATTATTACAGAAACAGGATTGTAGTGTCTACAGGTCTTCAGGACTTGGAAGCTATTTTCCATTCCACTGATGGAAAACATGTTGAGACCCATATTACCTTTACAGATTGCATGGATACAATACTGATTTAATACAGTGCTGATGTGAACATGTTTTGATCAGTGTATCTAAAATTCATTTTTCTTTTCTTTTTTTTTTTTTAATAGTTTGTGTTTCAAACGTGATATCATTGAGCTTACGAGCTTATACAGCATACCTGGAAACACATCACACCCGCGGAGCGCCAGAATTATGCAAATGTCATAAAACCATAAGCTCGATTTTGTTGTCACGTCCATGCTCACGTGCCCACATAGGCAACCCAATGGGCGCATGCACCCCCACCGTCAGCGCTGAGTGCACTTACACTTCTCAGAAGATTTTCTTTTTTTTTTTTTTTTTCATTTCCCCTCTCAATTTAGTCGTATCCAATTCCCGTATTAAAGTGTTGCCTTCCCTATCACACGACCACCACCAACCAGCAAGGGGCGTAAGCATGCACATGCCCCCTCCGTGACATGTGATGCTGTCACACGCCTCTTAACGAACTGCTGCGTGTGCGTATGTGGAGGCAGCCTAACACACTCAGAGGGAAAACGCTATCCCCCCTCTCGTACGAATGAGCTGACGGTGATCGCTGTAAGTGACAGGGAACTGAGCGTATGCCATCCCCCTCCCGTGAGAGCTGGGCCAATTAGCTCCTATGGACTCTGCGGATGGCTGTGGCGTCGACCTGGATTCAAACCGCTGATCTTCAGCTTGATAGTCGCGCGTCTTGCCTATCTGCCGCACTGGAGCCAGTGGATTTTCTTTTCGACTGAGAAATACGTTTTCAGATCTCTCTCTCTCTTAACTGGTTCTGCAGTCACAGTAGTCATAGACATCCTGTGCCCGCAATCAGTCCTTCACACTGTGCACCAATTTGCTTTATCCTTCCTGCCACTGTACAAAGATGACCAAGGCCAGTCTTTTTCAAGTCAGCTCTGATTTGTTCCAGTAGATTTGCGCAGCGCCTTCCACGACG
>JBCNYH010000022.1:10468199-10470699 GCA_039654325.1 Tandanus tandanus | reverse complement strand
TTTCCTTTTATACTTTCTTGAAATGAATTCCATGTTTGCTAAACGGGTCCCCGTGTTTTTAATTTCAACAAGCTTCCACAAAGTGAGAGTGGTGTAGCGGTTAGCACGTCCACCAAACAGCAACAGGGTACCGGGTTCAAATCATGCACCTGGTAAGGGCGTATCTGTGTGGAGTTTGCATGTTCTCCTTGTGCGTGAATGCGTGGGTTTCCTCAGGGTTCTCCGGTTTCCTCCCATAGCCCAAAGACATGCACATTAGGCTAATTGGCTGCTCCCTAGTTGTGAGTGTGAATGGATGTGTGTGTTGGACCTGGGATGGTCTGGTGAACTGTTCAGGGTGTAAAAATTTTTTTTACATCAGTCTTTGGGAAGATATTTCAGGTCTGTAAGTCAAATTGTACGATGTTCATACCAAAGTGATTTGATTGTTGCATGACATGAGGTTATTACACGATTATTACGATGTATTACGATTCGACGCCACTCATGATAGAATGAGGGAAGAGCAGAAGAGCGCAATCGACCTTACCAGACCTTGATGTGCCATCGTAGGGGATCTTGCTTGAACTTGGCAACACGGTTCTTTCAAGTTTCATCCCCTGGGTGCGAGCCGCCTCTTTTTTATTCACCGATCGTGCTCCAAGCGTGCTCATAAATCGTGGACCTCCGCACTTTTTTAATTGCGGAGATCGCGGACATCGAGCAGTGTGAACCCAGGGTAATGTGCATGTTTTTGGATTGTGGGAGGAAACCGGAGTACCCGGAAGAAACCCACACAAGCATGAAGAGAACATGCAAACTGCACAAGGAAACGCCCTCGCTGAGCCCAGGATTCGAACCCAGGGTCTTCGTACTGTGAGGCGGACGTGTTAACCGCTATGCGCCACCGTGCCGCCCTTCGTGGACCTGTTGTATACCTGTTATCAGATATGACACATTAAATACAGCTTTTTATTTCAGCTCTGCGGGTGAATGCACACATGCAGCATTCAATCCAACCTTGGTATTCAGACCAAAATAATAGGCCCAAGACTCCCTGCTCTCCGGATGCGGATTGTGGATTTCTCTGCACTTGGTAAAGAGTTCTTTACTTTTTCATGGGCAGTGACTCGACATTTTCAGCTCTGCAGTAATTTCTCTCCGCTTTGGATTTAGAAAACGGACTATTCGGTGTAAAAGCATATTTAGGGAGTCAGTCCTATTGGACAGCCTAAGTCATGGCAGTTTGATTTTTAAGAGGGATGAGATTAATTAGGAATTGAGATATGATAAAAACCCAATCTCTGGTCCAGCTGTTGTGCATGCAACCTCCTTTTTACAGTGCCGTACATCAGATAGTATTTTCTCCTTTTTTTTTTCCACCTTTCAATGCTCTGGTAAATGGCTTGTTAAATCCTTAGTGCTTCCAACAATAAGGCTATGAATTATTTTATCATTTGCTTTTTAATATACAGTACAAAGTGATCTTGAGGCTTAATGGTGACACCTGAATTGAAATTAATCAGAAAAAAAAAAATCTGAAGAGGAAATAAAATGATCCCGCTGTTATTCAGCAGCCATTATGACAAGTGCTATAATGTGGCTTTCCGCTGGCTTCCCAGCAATCAAACCAAGTGCAATCTCTAAATGAAAACCACGCAGGAACGACTGTGAACTATAATGCATTGCCTATTCCTGTGTTCCAGCACGAGTTCTTTCTTTCTTTTTCTTTCTTTAAAAAAAAAAATAAATAAATAATAAGACCTATTGCAAGTAAGAAATTATCAGAATAACACCATGTACAGTGGCATTTCTCCTGCTGCAATCTCAATGGATTTGAAAATTAGTCCAAATTGGTTAAAGGTCATTCCATTCAATGCCAAATCAACCAGAGGCTCCCAGGTGACCGTCTCTGATTTACCTGAATTTTTTTTTTTCAAGTACCTCCATATGTGTGATGCACATATATACTCAGTAGGTGTGTCTACATTTTCAAAAAAAAACATTCGCAAATGAAAAAATTGCCATATTTGTGAGGGTATAAAAATGAAAATATGCAAATGATGTCATTTTTTTAAATTCTTTTCTCTCACTAGTGTTTCCAAATATTGTCAGTACCAAATTTCAGGTCCCCACATGCATTTATTGCCGAGATATTGCCTTTTGAAAATGCAAAAAAGCTCAGATTTTGCTTGCGGGTATAAAATTGGGGTTGAGGATACCTTACTGTGAAACTATTAGGAATTAAGCAGAACTATTTTGCATGTGTTTATTAGTCATAGTGAGGTACATAAAAATCCGAGACGGTCACCCGGGAATATTTTGGAAATTTGGGTGTTTTGGCACGTAATGACCCTAAAGTGAAATGAAAAAATAAATAAATAAAACTAAAATGGTGTGTCCATATATATTCACTCTTTTTTGGCCTTTTGTCCTAAATAATATCAGCCAATCAGCCTCAGAAGTCACATAAATAGTTAAATATGGTCCACCTGTGTCCAATATGTGTCACATGATCTTA
>JBCNYH010000022.1:10433978-10447189 GCA_039654325.1 Tandanus tandanus | reverse complement strand
AACACATAAGCCACATCCCCAACTTTTAGAGGGAACATACATAGCACTTACATTACCCCCCCCCCCCCCAAACAAATTAAATAAATAAATAAAATAATAAAATATACAAAATTGAAAGATTTTTAGGGTTTTTTATTTCAATAAAAATCTACAAATTATAGGTGACATTATAGGTTAAAAAAAAAAAGTTCTGAAATAATTTATATTGGTCTCATTACAAGATGTGAAGATTTTTATATCCGCTGTATATCTTTTTGTCTTTGAACCACATATGAACAAAAAGTATGTTTTTATAATCATAGTCAACTATGAGTTTAAAAACAGCTAATAATCTACATATAAATGCTGCAAAAAAAATTCTCCGAGGTGTTCCCAGACCAGCCGAAAGACCCCGGGGTCTCTTCCCGGTCAGACATGCCCGAAACACCACACCAGGGAGGCGTTCGAGAGGCATTCTAATCAGATCAGATCCCCGAGCCACCTCAACTGGCTCCACTCAACGCGGAGGAGTAGCGGTTCTACTCCAGGCTCCTCCCGGATGACCGAGCTTCTCACCCTATCTCTGAGAGAGAGCCCCGCCACCCTGCGAAGGAAGCTCATTTCAGCCACTTGTATCCGCGAACTTGTTCTTTCAGTCACTACCCAAAGCCACCAGTTAACGATAGGGCTGGCATTCAACCCTACTGCCAATGGTGGCACTAGTAGGATTTGGCCCTTTGCACACTGAAACATTTGTAATTCAAAATGGCATTATGTCGGCTAGGAAGTAAGTTTTGTTTGGGGGGGCTGGGGGGCTGTGCAGCAACGATAATGTAGTTTATGTTAGCAGTGAGATAAAAATCCTTTGCCCTCTGATTTCAATTTGATTGGATTTTGTTTTCATGCTTTCAGAAGCCTTGCTGTGAAGCGGAGTAGAGTTGATAAGTGCTCGCAATTAAGAAGGTGAAATTAAAACCGGGGTTTTATATAAACCAATTAAGGGTGACTCTCCCGGAACAAAAACAGAATGTTTTCCTCCTCTCATTTCTGCACATACTCAGTTGGCGCAAGAGGTGTTGCTAGCATAATATCATTATCCATGACAACACTATTTTTGGTTTATCCTCGTCTACCCTGTGTTACTCTTATTGTTCTTTTGTAAAAGAGGTTGAAGTTTGTAGAATGATTTATTACCTTCGCCAAGAAGTTTTCATCAGCGTCCACAGTTTTTAACGCTGCCGACACTGGGTGAAGGGGAGGTGCACCCTGAACAGCTCGCCGGCCCACTGCAGAGCCAATATACGGACACACAACCATTCGTGCTAACATCAATTTGGAGCAGCCAATTAGCCAAATGTGCATGTCTTTGGACTGTAGGAGGAAACCGGAGTACCCGGAGGAAACCCACACAAGCAAGGGGAGAACTCCTCAGAGAAAAAAACACCCCCGCCGAGTCCAAGACTCGAACCCAGGACCTTTTACTCTGAGGCTGATGTGTCACCCGGGTTTTGACTTTGGACTGTGGGAGGAAACCAGAGTGCTCGGAGGAAACCCTTGCAAGCATGGGGAGAGCATGCGAATTCCGAACAGAAACACCCGAACCCAGGACTGGAACCCAGGACCTTCTTGCAGTGAGGCGAACGTACTAACCACTACGCCACCGTGCCGCCCTTATTTCTGATTTCGTAACAATATGAAGATGACGATATGTATAGTCCTTGGTTACATCATAGGTGTGTTGATGTGTTTCCTCCCTGTTAACATCCTCTCTCTCTACCGTGAGACTTTATCACCAGGCTTTACATTTACACTGAATTTACACTCTTTATCTTTTATTATGGTTAAAATCATGTGCAGCCAGCGTATGTGAAGTGAACGGTATGTTCAGGGAGAACCTTATGGCAATTCGACACTTCCTTTTGGTGGTGAGGGACCCCGCTGTGTCCTTTTTTTCCCCCCTCTTCATTAGCCACCTATTGTTCCCGTACAGTAAAGAGACGAAAATAGACAGTGCTTGATGTGGAACGAGAGTGGAGAGGCAGTGCAGTTGCTGTGCGATGACAAACACCTGTAGCACATAATGGCCTGTGACTCAGAGGGAGAATATAATTCAGCAGCGATGAAGAAAAACCAAGGTGTAGGCATAGCTACCATGATTATATGAATATATATCACATGCTGTATCATAATATAACAATAATTTGCTGAAAGCGCAGTGAATATTGCTGAATAATCCCTGAGACAAACCTTAAGGGGACTATATAGCGATATTCAATGAGAGTGAGATAAAAAAAAAAAAATTTTTTAGCATATACTACACAGGAACAAGAGAAAAGCAAACTAAAATTATTGTTATTTTATTTTTAAAGTGTACCAGTGATCATGTGCACTCCATTACAATTCATTAATTTTGAAAAAAATAAGTATATGTAGCTGTTTTCATATATTTTGGGACGGCATTTTGTTGAATTTCTAGGTGTTCGGTTAAATTGTGCTAGCGCTTTTTGTTAGCTCCCGCCCACAAAGTGGCTCAAGAGCTATAGGAATGGGTTCCGTCCACCCGCCCGCCTGTCTGTTCATCACAGTTTAGTTTCCGGGCATTTACTTGCCGCGCGCTGAAGCCGTGGCTTTCAAATTTGCTATGCTGCATCACTACTATGAGTGCTAGGATGAGTTTGTGCGTGAGTGACCTTGACCTACTTTTCAAGGTCATAGAGGCAAAACTGTATATTAGTTTTCCGGACATTTACTTGCCGCGTGCTGAAGCCGGGGCTATCAATCTTGCTAAGCTTGTTCGATATCGGCGTATCATGACATGGTTCTTTCGGCGGGAGCGTCTGGACCCCTGTGGTCTATTTCTTCTTCTAGTTCTTTAAACCAAGGAGCACATGTAGAAATCAGAAGCCTTGCATAGGGAGAACGCTTGTTGATTGTAACTAGCCACACCTCTATGTGGACGACATGTGGCGCTTCCTTTGAACTGACCGATCCTGTGTTGCCTCACGCCACCGAATGTGTATAAAAGTCTGAAGAATCATGAAATAAAAAGAGAACATTGTCGACCACGAACCTGTGTACTGTGTTCTCCTCAGGCTGTTGAAAGCTCCGTACAGGTTTCACAGGATTACATTAATGCTACTGTTCTTGTACACGGCTATCGGGACCAGAAAACATCCAGTGAAAGAGGGAGGAATGCCTCACTGACGTGAGAGCTCAGAGCGAAATGGTCAGACTGTTGGTTAAGCTAATAGAAAGGTTACGGTAGCTCAAATAACCTTTACAACTTTACAGCTACAGTGAACAGAATACCTACCAAACCTGCAAGCATGAGCAACCTCTGTCGACCAACACCAGGGATCTGTGGGTAAACAAAATTGGCAAGCGTCTTTCTTTAATCATCGACCGTCCAGTTCTGGTGACTCTGTGAGGACCGTCGTCTCGTATTCACGTCCTTAGCTGGCAGGAGTCGAGGCTTTCTGCTGCTGCAGCCCATCTGGTGCAGGCTTCAATATATAAATTTTACTGCTCTAATTTAAAACATCTGCTGTGCCATATTGGATAAAAAATGTAAAAAAAGGAATCAGTATCTGCATTAACATCTATTTGGTGCAATTAGAACGAATTAAACTCTCACCTGTGAGGGGTTTTTTATGTACTAAAGGACAGAGAAGGATGATTGTATGCAGCCAAAGAAGTCACCGTACTTTGTTAGGGAAGAGTCCCCTCCCCTGGCTGTCTGTCACTCAGTAAGTACCTTCACTAAGGCACACGCGGACATTCGACAGTGCTTCTCGTTTATTCTAAATCTCGTCTCACTCGTTCGTTTTCCGAACCGCTTATTCCTATCAGGGTCGCAGCCTCTCCGGTGCCGATCTCAGCCGACACTGTGCGAAGGCGGGGTAAACCCTGAACAGATCGCCGGACCATTGCAGGGCCAACACACATACATTCACATCCACACCTAGCGGCGATTTGGGACAGCCAGTAAGCCTAATGTGCATGTCTTTGGGCTGTAGGAGGAAACTGGGGTGACAGAGAAAGTAGGGAGAACATGCAAACCCTACACAGAAACACCCAAGCCTGGGACTTGCACCCAGAGCCTTCTTTTTGTGAGGCGGACGTGCTAACCAGGACGCCACCGTGCCGTGCCACCCTATTGACTAATCAATAAAATCAAAAAGTTAATCACTACCTTCTTCCTGTAGCTGCCAACGATTAAAGGAAAATGGTATTCCAGGCACACGGGCATTACCTCAGTTTCGGAACAGAGCCGAGGAAAACAGCCTGAAGGAGAGAACACTCCCGAGACAATGTCATGAACTCACCTCGACTCCATCTGCATGCATAAAACCCTCATTAAGGATACAAATTAGGCGATTTCTTTGCCGTCGTAAGGAGGCAAAAAGATGTAACTGCTAATGCTGACAGAAACTCGCAGCTTGTCAAAGAATTAAATAAAATACCGAGCCCTGGAGCTCCATCAGCGAGCCAGTGAGCCAAAGAGCTGTTCATGACGCTGAGAAATGATTTAGAAGCTCATCGATCCGTCCCGTTCCACAACCTCTAGCTCAGTGCTGAGTAACTGCTCCGTCAAAATGCCAGGCAGCGGAACGACGTGCATAAAGCATGGTCATGACTAGCATGGTAATCTCGCCCCTAAGGTTGCTCAGCACTTTAAATGTACACCGCAAGTTTTGAAAAATAAATAAATAAAATACGCCTTCCCTGCTGAATTTGAAATCGAATGGATGTGGATCAGGAACAGTGAATTATCCCTTAAATTTAAAAAAAAATTTTCCTGTGCTTTCTCCGTGTGTTTTGTTTGAACAGAGACGGATTGAAGGGGCTGGCTCACGTGTTCATGCGCATGCTCCGTATTTTATTTGTCCCATTAGGAAACCAAACAGGTGAATTTGTTGACTGCTCGTCGAAATTCGGTGGTGTAGCGGTTAGCAGATCTGCCTCACAGCAAGAAGGTCCCGGGTTCGTTCGAGTCCTGGGCTCGGCGAGGGCGTTCCTGTGAGGAGTTGGCATGTTCTCCCCGTGCTTGTGTGGGTTTCCTCCGGGTCCTCTGGTTTCCTCCTACAGCCCAAAAACATGCCCATCAGGCTAATGGCCTGTTCCAAATTGCCCCTTGGGTGTGGATGTAAGTGTGAATGGTTGCATGTGTGTTGCCCTGCGATGGTCTGGCGAGCTGTTCAGGGTGTACCCCACATTCGCCCAGTGTCGGCCGAGATACCGCCTGGCCTCCGTGTGACTCCGGTAGGATTGAGCAGCTCGGCAGTCAGATGCTACAAAGGACCATAAAGTTGCATTGTTAGCATGCATTTTGTAGCTTAATTAATTATATAATTAATTAGTAGGCTAAATATCGGGCCATGATGCCTAACAACTCATTATGCAATCCGGGTACCGGCACTAAAAATAATCAGCATGAGTTAGAATTAATCGAATCCAAGATGATGCTGTGTAATATTTGGTGTTTTATTTATTTATCATTACAGTATTTTGAACAGACAGTCAGGCAGAGAGATGTTGTTAAAGAGTCAAGGCCCCGTGGTCCAGTACTTACAGGTGAAAGTGCAAAAAATAAATAAATAAATAAATAAAAACCACTTTAACGTTCAGGTCCCTTGGTGTGAGACGGTGGAGGTTTCTCACTGACTCAAATGCAAAGGAGAGTCGGCCATCAAACTGCCTCTTAATTATTTTTTTAAACACTCGCAACCATGGTAACTGTCGCATCATGTGGGAGTGTGGAAATTTCTCACATGTATCCGAGGCATATCTGCATCACAGAGGCAGGATATTAATTTCTGTTTGCGCCGAGGAGGCTTCATCTACTGCCTTATGAATTTGGACTGAAATGACTGGAGTACTTTGGGAGTGTGTGCGTGTGTGTGCGTGTGTGTGTGTGTGTGTGTGTGTATGTGTGTTTATTTTTAGTCAGTTGCAACGCAGTGAACACATCTTGGTCTACTTGTTATGGAAATGACCCTCGTACTTACTCTCCATTTCGCCTTCCTATAAATAAACACAGTGATCTAGGTTACATTTCTGTTATTATTCAATGAATTTAGGAAGGTGGAAATTCAGAAACCTGGGCGGCATGGTGGCGTAGTGGTCGGCGCGTCCGCCTCATGGCAGGAAGGTCCTGGGTTCGAGTCCTGTGCTCAGCCAGTGATCCTGTATGAAGTCTGCATGTGGGTTTCCTCTGGGTACTCCGGTTTCCTCCCACAGTCCGAAGACATGCGCGTTACACTAATCGGCTGTCCTGAATTTCCCATAGGTGAGAGTGTGAGTGGGAATGGTTGTGTTTGTGTGTTGGCCCGGCGATGGTCTGGCGAGCTGTTCAGGGTGTACCCCGCCTTCGCCCGGTGTCGGCCGAGATTAGGAGGAGTAATCGGTTCGGCAAATGTCATAAATGATGCTAAAAGGTTTGTTTTTGGTACCAAATTTGATTGGAAAACCAGTTATTAGCTTATTCATTTATTCATTCATTCATTTGCTAAACCGCTATTAATCCTGCTAGGGTCACAGGGAGGCTGGAGCCCGCCTCAGCCGACTTTTTTCCCCGACATTTTTATCCCTTTAACCAGCTTTAGCGCTATAAAAACTATAAAAATTCAAATTGTTTAGTGTGTGCTTGCAAAGAAAATAATATATGAACCGTACTTTAATAATTTCTTCCCATAGTCATGTTAAATTCTTTAGTTTTTTTTTATCAGCGATCGTGGAGAGGAATGGGTCGGTACATATTGTGAATATTTGATCGCATTACAGGTTTTATGAGCTAAAAAATTACTTTCGTTACAAGACATCATCTCTGCCATGTCTATTTATTAAAACATTGCTACATGAGACAGGAGAAATAAAACCCAGCGGCAAAAAGCTTTACGTAGGTGTGCTTTCATATCAGCTGGAGCTGTGAAGAAGGGAGAAAAAAAAATCACACTTCTAAAGTCGTACAGCGGCGAATCTGTCCTGATGAGCGGATGTGAAACTATCACTTACTCTGCCTTACTTATTCATTTGCCGAACTGCTTGCCGAGGCTGGAGCCTATCTCAGCCGACACCAGGTGAAGGCGGGTTACACCCTGAACAGCTCGCCAGACTATCGCAGAGCAACACACAACCACTCACACTCATACCTGGGGCAATTTGGAACAGCCAATTAGCCGAATGTGCATGTTTTTGGACTGTCGGAGGAAACCAGAGTACCCAGAGGAAACCCATGCAAGCATGGGGAGAACATGCAACTGTACACAGAAACACGCCCTAACCACTACGCCTCTGTGCCGGCCAAAGTCCTGTGGAACATCCAGAGGGTGATTTCAACATCAGACAAGACACTGAGGAGGAAGGAGGAGCTATGTACCTTTATGTTCCCCATGAGGTTTAAGGTTTGAGTGGAATTTAGAGTAGCCAAACCACCTACTGGGATGTACACGGGAGATGGGAGGAAACTGGAGTATGTAGAAGAAACCCACCAAAGCATGGCAAGAACATGCATAGACACACGGCACGGGCTGCAACCCAATCTCGGGGTCAAACCCAGGGCAACAAAGCAGAAGTAATGCCGGAGAGGCTGGTGCCTATCTCTGCCAGCACTAGGCGAAGGCGGGGTACACACTGAACAGCTCAACAGACTGTCGCTGAGCCACACACACACTCAGAGGCAATTTGGAATAGCCAGTTAGCATAATGTGCATGTCTTTGGACTGTGGGAGGAAACCGGAGTACCCAGAGGAAACCCACGAAAGCACGGGGAGAACATGCAAACAAACTCCACACAGAAATGCCCCGAGCACTTGCTGTGAGGCGGACATGCTACCCACTACACCACCGTGACGGAATTATTTATCATACGTATTGATCTTATTCACAAAGTGCAGCGGTAAAAGTGGGCGTGGTTAAGTTGTGTAAGTGCAAACTGCAAACAAGTTAGGACTGGTCATGCATGCACAGCGTCTGCATTGTCCTCGAAAAAACACTATGATCACAACTTCACTTCCTACTCAATTCCTCAAAAGCATAGGAAAGATATTGATGGGTGTACCCTTAGCCAAACTATATACAATATGCTTCTACTATTAGTATGTAGGGCGGAACGGTGCCGTGGTGGTTAGCATGTCTGCCTCACAGCAAGAAGATCCTGGGTTCAAGTACTGGACATTTTTGTGTGGAATTGGCATGTTCTCCCCGGTGCTTGTGTGGGTTTCTTCCTCCACAGTCCAACGACATGTATGTCAGGCTAATTGGCTGTTCCAGACTGCCTCTAGGTGTGGATGTGAGTGTGAACGGTTGTGTGTGTTACCCTGTGATGGTCTGGCGAGCTGTTCTGGATGTATCTCATCTTCACACTGTCTCCAGCCCCCCCGCGACCCTAGTAGAGTACCACAAATGAGTGAGTGTTATTATATACTACAGGGTAATGGCACAGTCTGATTGGTTTGCTTTCTGGGGGAGAGAGAAGACATTATCCTGAGGGTATAATGCTATCGAAATGCCGGACACTCATGGTGTACCATGGTCGCTTGGTGCAGGCGGCGTCATCATTGCCGCACTTTAAAAATTGAAAAATAAACCATAAAAATCTTGTTTTAGTTGCTTTTCTTGTGTTTCTGTGTGGTATAGACTTCAGTATATGAGTCTAAAAACACACCATTATGGAGCGCAGTTTACTTACATTTCCATGTAGTACGTACTAAAACTATGAATGAGTTTTCAAAAGGACGTCGTTAGCTGCACGGTGCTCATGCATGCATGCACTGCTCACCTGTCCCGCCTCTGTCATGGTTAAAATATTTAAAGATCATCATTCATTCATTCATTCATTTTCTGAACCACTTACTCCTTAAGTTTAGTCGCAGGGAGGCCGGAGCTTATCCCAGCCAACCCTGGGCAGAGTCGGGATACACCCGACTCTGAGCTCGACAGACCATCGCAGGGCCAACACACAACCATTTGCACTGACACTCACAACTAGGGACAATTTGGAACAGCCAATTAGCTTACCCTGGGATTACACTGGGCACGATGTCCGCGATTTCCACGATTTGAGAGAATCATGATGAGCGTGGGTGGATCGTGACGATCTTGAGGGAACTTGGTGGATTTGTGACGATCTTGAGGGAACTTGGTGGATTTGTGATGATCTTGAGGGTACTTGGTGGATTCGTGATGATCTTGAGGGAACTTGGTGGATTTGTGATGATCTTGAGGGTACTTGGTGGATTCGTGACGATCTGAGGGAACTTGGTGGATTTGTGATGATCTTGAGGGTACTTGGTGGATTCGTGATGATCTTGAGGGTACTTGGTGGATTCGTGACGATCTGAGGGAACTTGGTGGATTTGTGATGATCTTGAGGGTACTTGGTGGATTCGTGATGATCTTGAGGGTACTTGGTGGATTCGTGATGATCGCGATGTGTTACGATTTGACGCCAATCGTGATAGAACGTAGGAAGAGTGCAGTAGAGCTTAACAGGGTGTAACAGATCTTAATGTATCCATCGTAGGGGATCTTGATGTACTTGGCAACATGAACTCCACACAAAAACGCCCTCGCCGAGCATAACCCAAGACTTCCTTGCTGTGAGGCGAACATGCTAACCACCACGTCACCGTGCCACTCCAATCTTGATTTAGTCTGCCTTTTATGTTTCCATTTAGTAGATACTAAAACAATTATTCGCCCCAGGCTCAGTGGATGTCGGAATCGGAACTATCTAGCGACATCCACCTCTCCTTAGGTGCATAATTGTGAATTAGCTCATGCCTGAACAAGAGAAGAGGCGAGTTATGGTGCGAGATGATTTAGCTTCAGTCCGTTTTACATTTACTTTCTTCTAAACCAAAATATAGTCTCACACAATCCTAAAAACGGAAATCCAGGATTCCGAGCACACCTACCCGTCCTCGCTCTATAAAACCTGATCGTTTGGTTTCCCCAGGTGTTTTAACTTGATGCTAGTGTTTATCCGGTGACTGTCAAGGGCAAATCTGATTGTTTACTCTTCCCCTGTTTAAATCTCTCCCGTTCATCCCTGATGCACCTCGTCACGCTTCTTTAATAAGCAAATTCACACTTAGGTCTGTCGGTGTGTTTGATGATATACACACTTGAATACATAAAACCTCTCATCCCTGGAAAATTCCATTCTCGTCCTTCTTCATTAAACATCTATTCCTGTGTGCGAAGCTTTAATTCCACGTGCTTATTAAAGGATGTGATATAAGACCTAAGATCTAGAAACGGCTCAGTTATGAACCCATAAGGGACGTTCAGTGTGTTTTATGTAAGGGATAACGTACAGCAAGCCAGTCAATGATCCTGAATTAACCTCGATCAGGCCTTACATCACCAAGAAGGGGTTTATTAATAATGCAGTAATGATTGAGTCACTGTACATTATCCTGTGCGTTACACAACTGCTTTCAAAATATTGATTCCAAGATGTATTTTATTGATTTAAAAATGATCATCGCTTCCCTTAATGACGCGCTCTGAGCAACGGTCAACTGACCGAATCAGAATTTAGTATTCAAGTGAACTGTGTGATAATTCACATTTATGCATCGAAGGCGAGCTGGATGTCACTGAATAGTGTCCAAGCCTGGGGCGAATAATTGTTTTACTATATACACTCACTCACTCACTCACTCACTCACTCACTCACTCATTTGCCGAACCACTTAATCCTTCTAGGTTGGGAGGGAGGCTGGAGCCTATCTCAGCCGACCCCGGGCGAAGGCCGGGTACACCCCGAACAGCTCGCCAGTCCATCGCAGGTCCAACACACACAACCTTTCGCACTCACACTCACACTTCGAGGCACCTTGAAACTGCCAATTAGCCTAATGTGCATGTCATTGGACAGTGAAAGGAAACCCACACATGCACAGGAAGAACATGCCAACCCCACACAGAAACGCCCTCACCAAGCCCAGGACATTTCTTGCTGTGAGGCAGTCGTGCTAACCGCTACACCACCATGCCGCTCCTTACGACGCACAGTGCTTAACAAATTTATTAGACCACCTGTCATACACAAAAGTAATACATTTATTAATTTGCCATGCCGTTTAGTCCTACTAGGGTCATATGAAGGTTGGAGTCTATCTCAGCCGCCACTGGGCGAAGGCGGGGTACTCCCTGAATAGCTCGGCGGTCCATCCCAGGGCCGCACACACACACACACACACACACACACAACTATTCACATCTGGCGGCAATTTGGAACATCCTTTTAGTCTAGTGTGCATGTCTTTGGATTTTTAGGAGGAAACCAGAGTACCCGGATGAAACCCATGCAAACTCAGGGAGAACATGCAAATTCTACACAGCGACACCCTCGCCGAGCTCTGGACTCAAACCCAGGACCTTCCTGCTGTGAGGAAAATATGCTAACCACTACGCCACCATGCTGCCCAGGCGTATATATATATATATATATATATATATATATATATATCTTCCAAAGGTATAATGTATGCCTATTTGTTCTGCATTAAGTATAAACAGAATGGACTCAGTTAAAGTCAAGATGGAGTTTTAATTTGGATTTTCCTTTATTTCCACAGCTTATGCAAATGCTGCTGATTCAAACTGCTGGAGTTGAAGATGAGGTAGGAGAACGACTCCCTGCATTGGAGGAACGCTGTCAAAAATGAGTATTTACTTCATCTTCAGAGCGTGGAGACTTTTTGAAAGATCTCTATTTCAAAATAAATAAATACATAAATAAATAAAATGTATTTGTGACTGTATTTTATTTATTTCCTTTTTTTTTAAATATAGCAGCAGCTCTTTACTTCTGTTGTCCGGAAAATCCATGACATTTGCACCCAACCTTTGTTGTTCCAGGACATTGCTTATCTGTGCAGAAGCTTATAGTACAGCAGTAGCACTGTTAATGGACGCTCAGTGTATCAACACTGCAGCCTTGTTGTTGCCGGTAATGGGTCAATTTCGTAATAATGCCATCGAACTGATTTCCATGGCAAGGCGATCATGGTTCGTTTGCGTTTGTGCTCATTTGGTTCTCGTTGATACAGCTTTGCAACTGCACGTGTCACTTAAAAAAAATAATAACAATCATTGTTAAATAGCAATACACAAGTATTTGACGTCCTTTGCCGTGGCAGGAGGAGATGATGTTTCCATTTTTAGCAATAGGCGTGCTGATATGTCAGCCCAGCTGTCAGAATCGGAGCTCTGAGGAATAACGACCCACATTGCAACGAAAATGAAGGAGCGGAAAATAAGAACGCAGAATGATGAAGAGATAATAGAAAAGGATTTGCAGGGGGGGGGGATATACAGGGAAATTAACAACAGAGTGTGTGTACAATACGTATACAGACATAATATTACCATGCACACGAATGACACACTGCACCTAGCAACACACCGCTCTCATGTATTTATAGCATAATGGAATTAAATAATGCCTGAATTTTGTGCATTTTTATTTTTTTAAGCAGATTTTTAATGATCTGCTGACAAAATCATGCCCATCCGGTCGAGGGTGTACGTATTCACGTCGGATTACTTACTCCAGTGGTGTGAGAAATATTCAAATTCCTTTTGAACTAAATTCCAGCAGGACCAAATGAGCATCATTGTTAATATCTTCCATTTTAAAGCTAAACAATCTCTTTTGCAGTCTGCATGCAGGAAAAAAAAAGTAATAATAATAATAATAATAATAATAATAATAATAATAATAATAATAATAATACAAAAGACCAAATGTACAAATCCTAAATCAAGCACTACACATCATGGCACACTAATTCATTACATAGACTACTGGATTCCATGCTTTTTGTTTCTTAGCATCCCAGTGACCTTTAAAGATACCGAGGACAAACAGTCTGCAAGCTACCTGAAGCCATTCCAGTCTAACTGTTAAATAATAATAATAATAATAATAATAATAATAATAATAATAATATTCAATGTAAAGCAGAATAAGCAACAACGGGGCTCGTGAGATGCATTCCCACACATAAAAACACCTGAAAGAGGATTTTTTTGTATTTTTTTCTTTACTATTTGCTGTAATATCACAGCAAATTGGCAGACCATTATCATTTCTTTCCTTTTAATGACCTACATCAAGTAGGAACCTCTGTGAGGCAAGTCCACTCCTGCTTCAAAGCTCTGACACTGGAGACTCCTTCCATAGTTAAAGGCTGCCTTCACCTTGTGCATGATTATAT
>JBCNYH010000022.1:10406720-10420197 GCA_039654325.1 Tandanus tandanus | reverse complement strand
TGTGTGTGTGTGTGTGTGTGTGTGTGTGTGTGTGTGTGTGTGTGTGTGTGTGTGTGTGTGTGTTCACTGTTTACCTGTGTGTGTGTGTGTGTGTGTGCTCACTTTGGATGGATTAAATGCAGAGGCAATAATATCCCTTGCGGGATTAATACAGTACAGCAAAATAAAAAATAAATAAGTAAATAAAAAAATCACTCACACCTAGGGACAATGTGTAAAAGCTAGTTAGCCTAATGTGCATGTCTTTGGACAGTAGGAGGAAACTGGAATCCCCAGAGGAAACCCACACAAGCACAGGGAGAGCATGCAAACCCCACAAAGAATCGCCCTCGCCGAGCCCTGCAGTCAAACCCAGGACCGTCTTGCTGTGAGGCGGACGTGCTAACCACTACGCAACCGCAAACTGTGATACTTGATCTTTTCTTACTTTAAATGGACCATGCAGACTATTAGCACTACCTTTTACTATAAAGTGTACGGTATATGGGATGCTGCTAGAAGCATATTTTTGTCTCATTTTAAAATATAGTTTGCATTAAGAGAGTGTTGGGAAAGACTTTCTGATTACTTTCTGCTTCTATTACTTTAGGGATCACAGATTTAGTTAATTTTCTTCCTCGGTAACCTTTTCCACTGATCATTAGGGATATGAGTAAGTATGAATCAGTTTGTCCTTTAAAAAAGGTTGCATTATTTCTATTCTTATATTTTTTTCCAGCAATTTTTGGAGGATCATAATAATAAAGAGCTTTGAGACAACTTCATGTCGAAAGCACTGCTGAATGGAACTTCCGGACTATATTACTCACCTGCTCTTGCACGTCACATGGACCGGTATCATTATATATTCGGTTTTATGCCCTGAAATAGGGCAGTAGGGCAGCGTGTAGAGGTTAGCACGTCTGCCTGAGAGTAAGAAGGTCCTGGGTTCGAGTCCTGGGCTTGAGCATTTCTGTGTGGCATTTTGCATGTTGCAGGTCTGGCAACACATCCTAAATTCTGTTCACACACTACTGTATTAACCGGGATGTCCAAACAGTTAGTCTAACTTTAATAATAATAATACTTGAAGGTTAATGGATCAGCAGATAAGAATATTTAATGGTGTAAAAAAGGCAGATCTGACATCACTACCCTAATTTTGTAGGCACAGTTCTGTATTAAATAGAATGTCTAATTACTCTAATTTTATTATCATCATCATTATTATTATTATTATTATTATTATGCATGAAAATGATAATAATAATCCTTATTGTGATGGATTACTGATCCCATGGTCGGGGGCAGTGGTGGCCCAGTGGTAGGGTGCTGGATTACTGATCCCAAGGTCAGGGGTTCGAGCCCCACTATGAATGGGATGTCACTGCTGCCCCCCCCAGTGCCGCTAACTGGATTATCAAAGGCCGGCCATGTCTCTCATTGTCTATGGTGAGAGGCATGTAAAAGAACGATTGCTGATTTCCGTCAAGAGTAGGCTGCATCGCCGTCAGCGTGTTTCTGCCCTGCGATGGCCTGGCGAGCTGTCCACGGTGTACTCTGCCCTCGCCCAGAGTCGGCGGAAATGGGCGCCAGCCTCCTCGAGACCCTAATTAGGATTAAGCGGCTCAGAAAATGAATGAATGAATGAATGATAATAATCCTTGAAGTTTAATTAATTAGCTTCTTAAGATATGTAAAGATGTAAGAAATGCACATCTGGCATCACCACCCAGATAAAAATATTTAAAGGTATAAAAATTACAGGTCTGGCAACACGCGTAAAGTTTGTATACACACTACCGTATTCAATAGAAATGTCCAGATTACTCTTAATTTTACTTTATTATTATTATTATTATTATTATTATTATTATTATCCTGGACACAAATATAATAATAACAGTTTAATGAATCAGCGCTAAATTTATGTAGAGGTGTAAAAAAAAAAAAAAAAAACAGATCTGGCAACACGTCCTAAATTCTGGATGCACACAACTGGATTAAACAGAAACGATTACTCTGAACCTTACTTCAATAATAATAATAATAATAATAATTATAGTGACTAGTGATGCGGCGCGCGCGGCGCTCACGTGAGGAGATGTTGAGGCAACGTTCACGTTGTTTTCTTGGCGTGTAAACGTGGCAGTGTGAACATAAACAGCATAAAATGACGATTTATTAACAAAATTATCGTTTTTTAATATTCGTATAGGCTGATTATCAAGCCGAAGCTCACAAAATGGCGAACTGTGGCTCTACAAACTGGCGTGAAGGTATAACGGGAGTGTTAGCTAACCTGACTGGAACCTGACTGGAACCTGACTGAACCTCCCGAGGGCTTTCTAAAGAAATAAATGCACTTTGGACACAACCCTGGCTGTAAATGTCATCATTTCATGATATCTAAAGAGGTTATTTACTGATAAAAACAATAATGTCTGTTTGTTTTGGATGAATGTTTATTTTTAGCATGGTACATCAGGAGAGCTAAACTTAGCATCGCGCTCGCCGTTATAAGGAGCAAACCTGCGGGGAAGAGCGGCCGGGAACACGCTGAATATCTGGCAAGTAAATTCAAAGAGCAGGAGGAAGACTGGAAAGGTAAAGCAGAGGGTCTTAAAAAGGAAGTTTTAGGTCTTAAACAGGAGTTGTTCCTCAATAAAATGCTGAGCAGGCGGAGAAATGGCGCCGACCCAGCGCGAGGTGAGTTCAGAAATCTTATAAACACGTCACATTTAAAGGAGAAATCCTAAACATCTAAATCAGTTAACATGTTTTACTGTAATATTGCTCAGGTGTCTTGTGGTTATGGTACTGTGGTGTTTCTTGATGCTGTATTTTAGTTATTTCTGTGAGAAAGTCGGGTGTTTGAACAGTAATCAAATATGGCGCCCCCTTGCTGTGAGGCTGTTTACGCGTCCAGTACCCGGATGTGCCATTCTTGTAGTCGGACATCCGGGTACTGGACATGTAAACAACCTCACAGCAAGGGGGCGCCATATTTGATTACTGTTCAAACACAGTCCAGGTGACCCCCCCACAGGCCAAAACACAGTCTCTCATTGTGTATCATTTTGTTTAGAATGTTTAGTTTAGAGTACAAAGTTTTCCATAACAAGAAAATGGTGACGGTGGAGGTCGGCTGTTGTAATAATGCACACTTCACCCTTGATTTCCCGGATTATTGGGGGGATCGACTGTCCGGGAACCTCAAAAGTTTGGCAATCGCTAATGTCCAGGGTCCCTACCCTTTCCCGGACATTTACCATAATCTGTCCGGCAATCGCCATTATTCAGCAGCAGTCCCTGGGCAGCGATGGGTTACTGATCCGAAGGTCAGCTGTTCAATCCCCACTATCACCACTGTTGGGCCCTTGAGCAAGGCCCTTAACCCTCAGCTGTATAAAAATGATAATTGTAAGTCGCTCTGGATTGTAAGAGCGTCTGCCAAATGCTGTAAATGTAAATGTCCCGGACTTTTAACAACGCTTATCCGTCACTCGGTACACAATATTGTGTTTCCACAAACTTAAGGAGCGAATTCTTTTATCCACATTCCACATTCTTTTATCGCATTCATTTTAAATGTGGGTTCCGGCTCGTCGTCACCGTCCTCAGTTTCACTTTCACTTCGCTCTCCCGTCACTGATGCCCCTATCTATTCATCGGACGTTATTTCGTGCCCCTCTGCGGCTTCGTTTACCTCGGATGGGTACGGGCCGGACTGGAGGACCCGGACTTCCATCATCGATTCCCGGACTTGTACGAGCATTTTTCTGGCAATACCAAATAATGTCCGGTGCCGTATTTTGTACAGGAAATCTGAAATCCGGGAAATCGAGGGTGAAGTGTAGTCCACTTGATAATGGACTAATGGTTTCTTATGAGCCACCATTTTTCCTTTGCTACCGTCCAACATCTCTCTCTTTCCAGCTGTTCTGCATTAAATACTTATCCCTGTACGTGGGCAAAGTAACGTCATACAGATGTTTATAACGTCTTACAAACTCACGTAACCTCTTTTCACAGGGTTCCGTCAATATTACAAATCCTTCCTCGAGATCCTCTCGGTGGTGTAGTGGTTAGCGTGTCCACCTTGCAGCAAGAAGGGCATTTCTGTGTGGAGTTTGCGTGTTCTCCCCATGATTGAGTGGGTTTCTTCCGGGTACTGCGGTGTCCTCCGACAGTTCAGAGACATGCAGTTAGCCTGACTGGTGGTCCTAAGTGATAGCGTGAATGCGAATGGTTGTGTGTCGGCCTTGCAGTGGATTGGTGAGGTGTTTTCCGGGTGTACCCTGCCGTCGCTCGGAGTCGGCTGAGACCCTCCCTATGACCCTAGTAGGATAAAGCGGCTCGGCAAATGAAGGGATGACTCTTGAGCTATTGCCTACGGCGCCCCCATGGTTGCCGGTGGTACTGCAACTCAAAATAGCAGAATTACTTTACAGATCTCTTCTAAAAAGCTCAACATGGCTCCATGCTAACCAAAAGAAAGGACTGCACAAAAGTTTACTGCACAAAAGACAAAACAGCAATTATTACTTTAATCAAACCTTTAAAAAAACACCGAAGCCAGTTCTGTCGTGTTACATTTTCCTTTTTGTTGGTTCAGATCTAAGGACAGGAATTATTTGGGTGATGCATCGTTCTCAGCATGGCAGTGATTTTCACCCGGTCTGTTGATTTCTCTACGTTCCGTTAAGGCCTTTTCAAAATATCACACACAATTGAGCGAGGTACACCCTGCAGGGCCATTGCAGGGCCAGACCACTGCAGGGCCAACACACACCACCATTCACGCACTCACACCTAGGGGCAATTTAGAACAGCCGATTAGCCTAATGTGCACTTTCTTTGGACTGTGTGAGGAAACCTGGAGTACCCAGAGGAAACCCGTGCGAGCACGAGGGGAACATGCAAATTCAACACAGAAACGCCCAAACCGGGACTCAAACCCTTCCTGCTGTGAGCCGCACGTTCTATCCACTACGCCACCGTGTTGCAAAATTATGTACAAAAAATATATTTTGCCAATATAGTAATTATAAGGCGCGGTGACGTCGTGGTTAGCATGTGCGCCTCACAGCAGAAAGGTCCCGGGCTGTGCGAGGGCGTTCTGTGTGGAGGTCCCATGCTCTTCCCTGATCTGATCACCAGAACTTGTTCTTCTTCCAGGCGATGAATTAGTGAAGTTCTTCTCCCAGGATCTCCCAGAAGCCCAACTTTCGGAAAACGACTCGGGTTGCGACACCCAGAGCCTTTCCCTAACGCCTCATCCTGAGGCCCCTCCACGTTCCACACGACCGTGTTACTCGTCGTTCCACGGAGACACCCGGGAGTGCGTACTCTCCAAACACATGCAGTTCCTGCAGAACCTGAGCGCATTACGCGGGTCAGCGAAGAATTCACAGATCGACCGGGAGGATGCGGTGATAGAGGAGACGGCTCTTAGCATGATTGAATTAGCGGTGGAGGCCCACCGAGAAGCCGGAGCGGGACAATTAGGAGACGTTTCTCAGCTAGGTCGTTTCCTTCAGGCTTCACGACTGGTGGCGCAGGCCCTGGAGAGGGGGACTGGCAGGCAGAAAGTTTTGGAGGAAGCAGAAGTGTTGCTTGATGAGCTGCTCGAAGTGCTGCTGAATAATAGCCAGATTAATAAGGTAGGAGACGTAGAAGCTTCCTTCCTGTCAGAAAACTTACCGTTTGGATTTAAATTTGAAGGCATTGAATTTGGACTCCGATCACGGAGTACGAGGGATCATTTTCACCCCAGAACCGGTCACCGCGGAGTGTTGGCTTTGACCCAATCAATACAAGTCGTCATCAGTACATCAGTATAGATCTCCGTGGAAAATGAATGCGAGTGTGGATGGAAAAAAGTGATGTCGCGTAAGGTTGTTGAAACAATGCCACGCTAATGCGTCCCCAAAGCAAAATGCGGTCTGACGAAATTTTAGTCTGCGTGACTCAGTGTGCCGTGGATCGCTGAAGGTACATCCTGTCCCCGTTCCTTCCCCAAGATCTTGTCCTTTCTCTCTCTCTGGAGAGCTCTCGGATCACACCGTGCTCCAACACGTTGCATGGTGTCATTCTCGAAAGCTCTCGTGTCGCCAACCTGACCCGAGATGTCTTTCCGACAACGTCGGGAGGATTTCTCTTCACAGTCAAATGATTCAGTCAGAGAGGAGTTCAAAGATAAAGTGACAGCACTGATGGATTTTTTCCCCCAGCACTGCGGTGTGCTGTCCCGGAGGTGCGGTTAAAGCGGCGAATTACCTCAGAAGTGCGTCAAGCTAATAATGTGCATTCATACAGACCACCGAAACTGAGCAAGTACTTGGAAAGGGTGAATTTATGTAGTCAAAATCCTTATCTTCTTGTACCGTCGTTGGTGATGTAGTGCACTGTGTAGCATAACGTCTTTTGGCTAATACAGTATTTCAACTGCTGTCATGAATAAAAATGGGATTTTGGTACTTATTCTGACGAGCCACTGAGGCAAATAATTGTTTTAGTATGTACTACGTGGTGGAAACGAAGAAAAACAAACTAAAATGAGATTTTTATGGTTTATGTTTCTATTTTATTTTTAAATTTTTTGGGATGGAGTTTTGCTGAATTTTTAGTGATTTCAGAATCAGTAAACCTGGCAAACCAGGTCTTTTTTCTTTTTCCAAATTTGTTTTTTTAATTTTTTAAAAAAATTTTTTTAAGCATTAATCCCGAATCTGTGAGGTGGATAGTTATCAACTATGACATGAAGTTGAGGTGGATGTTGCTGAATGGTCCCCAAGACAGAATGCTTAGGGGACCATTCAGTTCAGCAACATCCTCTGAGCTTGAGGTAAATAATTATTTGAGTATATACCACACGGGAACATAGAAAGCAAACAAAAACAGGGTTATTTTTATAGTTTATTTTTACAAATTTTAACCATGACAGAGGCAGGTCAGGTGAGCTCCGCGTGCTCTAAGCTGCGCCTAGCGATATGTAGCTAAAGGTGTTTTTTTTTTGTTTTTTGTTTTTTTTTTAGCTCCCACCCCTCTGGAGCTACAGGAATGGGTTCCGTCCGTATGTCCGTCCATCTGTCAGTCACATGGACATTTACTTGCCGCGCGCTAAAGCCGGGGCTTTCAAACTTGCTATGCCGGCTCACTACTATGAGTGCTATGATGAGTTTGTGTGTGAGTGACCTTGACCTACTTTTCAAGGTTCTTTATTGGCTGATTATGAAATGGTCCTTTCGGCGTGGTCTGTTTTTTTTTTTTTATATTCATATGTGAGTATATACTACATGGAAAGGTGAGTAAACCACATGGAGTGTTCTCATTCAAATCTGTACCAAGATTTAAAAGTAAACGAATGAAAGGTACGGCGGCTTCCGTTTTCCTGCAGCGCCCTTTCCATTTTCATTCAGAAAAGTCAGGTCATTTCCAGAGTGGGGCTGTTTTTAACCCAAAGAGCCCAAAGATGGTCTTCAGGTGGCAGTTAGAGCTTCAGTTACATTTCCATCCTCAACTAATTCACCAGCCTTGGTGTTACTGGCCCAGCATGCCATGGGTTCCTTCTTATCTACAGAGTCAGTCATGCCGACGAGGTGACACGGAGGAGATCCACATAACTAGGCCTCTTTTTTCCCTTCCTCCCCATTACGCATGTTTCATATCTCAGCAACTCTGGCAGGCATCTCGTCATGAAATTCCAGCAGTGTGAAATCCCAGGATGAATGAGCTGCCATGTGTCCCGAGAGATGCGTCTTCAAGACAAGCTGTCGCCATCTCTGTGGGGAGTCGCTCCCATCTCCGCATGCAAGCACCGCGCACATTTCCTTGTAGCTCTGGACAGCCAGGTATCATGCGCTGTTTGTGTTGCTAGCCTGGGGAGGGGGGTATAGCTTTCACCTTTACAGCATTCAGACATTTCTTTCCAAAGAAGCCCCCCGTCTGGTGTTTTAAGAGCCGGGCTGCTGGACCTTGCGCTGATCCAGAATACGGATGAACAGCAAACAAGTTCTCAATTACAAGGATGGGATTTCAAATAAATATGCTGTTAGCCAGTAAGATAAACAGAAATACTAGTCCTTCACCATATTTACTGGCCAGTTGACTTTCTGTTGACTTTTCAAAAGAATATAATTTATGCTAGAGCACGGCGTGCATTCATGGATTTAAAGTCTGGTAGTAATTTGGGTTCGTAAGAAATAACAACTAAGATATGAAATGATCAGATGAATAAAAACTTACGACAGTGACCATGGAATGTACAGACATCATGTAGTTTAGTCTTATGTGCCGTACGAACCTGCAGGCGATGCGTCGTGGCGATCTGGGAGTGTGACCGCGCCTTTACTAGAAGTTCTAGAACTTCCAAATGGGCTCCAGATGATGTGGGGCCATCCGGCAAGTTTCCGATTTCGTGCACCAGCCAACGGAAATCCTCTTCCCGTTTCGGCAGGTACCGGCGTTCGCGTTTGTTTGCGTCGTAGGTACGCTGTCTTCTGACTCTTCGCCCCTCTTCTGTCACACGTTTAGGAGCTGGGCGTTTTGGCACCTTGTTTATGTAATGTACTTCCGCATTATTTATCGGGTTTATCTGCGGCGACATGGAAGGAAGCCAGTCCCTCGCGGAACAAAGTCACGAGCAACGTGATTGGTCGGAGGTCAGGTTCACTCATTGACAACGAATGAGAGCGCACGTTATTCGACTTGACAAGTTGTGCGTGTGCGTATCTATATACTGAGTACTAATTTCGCTTACGGCATTTCCGAACTGATACGTACGTATGAATACTCGCCCCATATTTTTTGCTGATTCGCCGCGGGAGGGCGTTAAATTTCATGCCTGTGATTACTCCGTGGTGTATCCACCTCCAGCGTTACATCCTGTTGCCACTTTCCCTTCTTCCCTCAGATAGAAAACCGAGCAAAAACAGGCCAACCGAAGCTACGGATCAGATGTTCTGAAGCCCTTTTTTCCGGGTTCCAACAATATCTTGCTCTCAATATCTTGCACTCTGAGTGGAAATCCCTTTAAGACGTAAAGATAGGCATCAGGACACTCCAGAATTTGGCACACGGGAGGAACGACCTTCTCTTGGCTGTCTGAGCCTCGGACTCCGTGATTACCTTAAAAAGAAGACTGAAAACCTGTCGCTTCACTAAGGACTCTAGAATAGGTTTTATCACTTGGGAGAGAAAATCGCTGATGCTGGTGTTATTACAGCACTTTCAGTGTTACAATACAGTACGGGTAGCGCATGGTCTTCTTCTTTTCTTCTTTTTTTTTGCATTTGAAAGTACAATGTCCTTAAATTTGTGATACGTAATAGAATTTTGAACTTGTTTTCACATATAGAGAAGCTTCGAGGTGGCCGAAGGTGTTAGTCGGTACATTAATGAAAAATTCAGTTTAAATTCATCCGCTTAATCCCGTAAGGTTGGTGGGAGGTTGGAGCCAACGCTGGGCGAAGGTGGAGTACACCCCGAACAGCAACGCAACACACACGACCATTCATACTTACACTCACGCCTCGGGAAAATTTGGAGCAGCCAGTTAGCCGAATGTGCATGTCTTTGGACTGTGGGAGGAAACCGGAGTACCCGAAGAAAACCCAGGCAAGCACAGGGAGAACATGCACAAGCCCGGGACTCAAACCCAGGACTTTTTTGCCGTGAGGCGAGCGTGCTAACCGCTACGCCACCGCACTACTCTTTAAATCGAATTGCTAGCTATAAGTTTATACGCGTATTTATAAGTGATTGGTTCTGTTTTGTAGCTGAGCTTTAAAATGATTCCAGGTTTTCTAACACGTTTGTCCAGTTCTGGAACGTTCAGCCTTTTAAGCATGCAGCTTTGGAGAGAATCACATTTAAAGTTTAACAAAGTATTTTATAATTTCTGTCTTAATAGCCATTTTGTTGTGATGAGTCACAAATATACGACACGGGCACGGCGTGACCTGATTGGTCTTCTGTCTCTGGATTAAAAAAACATTTATTCTGGTTGGATCCCGTTTGTTTTTGTTTGTTTGTTTGTTGTTTGTTTTCGTGTAGTTAATACTTGAAAACATTTACTGAGTGTAGTTTAGTTTTGTTTGTAAAAATATATATTTTGTAAATCTTTCACATGCGACAGTGCAAAAATTACCCAGCAGACCGTGCGTCTGGCTCGACTGACGTATCCATTCTATCTCCTTCTAAATAGTGCACCATGAATTAGGCTTAGGAGAGATTGATCTTTATTCCCCCCTCATGGCAATTTTTCCTCCTGGACTGTCATGACGAATGATTTAATCATCCACAATGTTATAATAATAATAAAAGACGGGCAGTGCAGCCAATTACACATCTCTCTCTCTCTCTCTCTCTCTCTCTCTCTCTCTCCGTCTCTCTCTTTTTTTTTTTTTTTAAGCCTATTTTGGAAATAAGCTTGGCTTCATCTCCAGTACACATAGCTTCGTTTTCATTTCTCTGTCAGGCTTAACGTCTGTGATGATCGCTATGACCTGAGAGCGAGACGACCTTTGCGGTATATCACAGGAAATCAGATCCGCGTCAGTGTGTTCATCTTCCTTGACATGATGGTGTAGGCTATATATTTCGAAGCAGCATCAGCGATCCTTTGCATGCGTGACAGGTTTCTTTAAAATACACTCACTGACTAATATAATATGATTTAAAATTCTTTAGTTGAAATGTTACATGATATAATACCAGGTGCAGCCTCGCTAATCTCCGTGTATCGGTAGGCGTCAAATGTGCACAGCGCTCACGTTTTTATAGCTTGTGAAGGACTGAAGGTTTCAAACCACACCTACTTCCCCACTTCCTGCGCATACTTTCCCAACGTCATTTTTGTCAGCATCGATATTGAGCAAACCGTCCACTAGGGGGCAGTTCGGAGACGATGAGGCACTAACAATGGCGATGGAAGACGAGATTGTATTAATATACTTCATTAAGAAACGGGAAAACACGGAGTTAGCGTGGTGGGTGACGGTGGTCCGGGAGACGATTAAATCCATTTCAACATGTTAGTGGAAAATTCCTTTGCTCGGCTTTCCCACAGACTTTCTACGGACACAAACAAATCCGTCTCACGCGAACCGCCACGTTCCCTTTGTGACCGGCCCCCTCCCAGCTGCTCGGTGTCGGATATTTGTTTCTGTGCCTGGGCGAAGGAACATCTTATAGATGTTTATAAATTCTTAAAAGCTCTCGTAACCCTTTTTTCTGTTATTATTACGATTTTTTTTTTCCTTTGTGGAATTCCTGTGAACTATCGGCTACAGCGCCCCCAGGGTTGCTGGAGGTACTGCACCGCACTCTGGGGATTTCACTTATTCGGTGTAATCCGGTCCTGCTTACTTATTTATACTAGTTTATGGTCTTCTTATTTTGTTACCCCTCAGCCAATCAGCTCCTCCTTGCCCAGTTCTGTTACCCACCAATCAAACATATTAAGTTCACACAAAAAAGTCCTGAATCAGCCTAAAGGCGCATTTGACTCCGTAGCTTCAGATCTTTTCCTGAGATACGTGTTTGTGATTTATATTGGCACACGGCGGTTAGATAATAACCTCATGAATTTTCACATATGACCAGTCACAGTGAGTTTTAGCCGAAAAAAAACTAAACATCCTGAAACCCCAGCATGCCGAGTAGACCCAGGTGGAGACTGAATGCTCGCGGGAAGCGAATGAAGCAACAAACAATGTGCCTTATAGAACACGTTCCCTTGTCTGAGGGCGAAGCAAGCTGATTGGATGGCTCCACGCTACCACTAACACTGTAACTCTTTTTAACGTGACATGTTATTTCCACGAGTCGAGGATCTGCATGTCTTTGAGGTTATCAAGAGCTTGGAGATTAGCCTTCATGCTTCTATTAGGAGTGACGCCGTGAGCGTGATGAACATATCAATAACCCACTGAACTGAAGCCAGGGATTCTTTTCTTTAGACGTTTAATAGGAACTGCTTTTGTTTCAGGCTTTACGTTTTAACGTTGGCTGAATTCGAAGTGTTCATAAGCCGAGATTCCCTTTATCCCTCTCTGGGTTGAGAATGAGGGCTTTTCCTGAATAGAAATATTTCACGAATTAAATGAAAAGAATACCTTGAGCCGTTTCCTACGACTCGGGCGCCTTAACGCGTCCACACTGACAAAACATTTTTAATTACTAAATGAGTGTTTCGCTATAAGGAAGAATCAAAAGATTAGTGCCAGTGACCGTTACCATATATGGAAGCAGGCCTGACCTCGGGTGGATGGGGTGGGGGGTGTTAAAAGGGGTAACGCGCACTGCGCGAGGTTTGCCGGACCTGGGGAAGTGTGCGTAGGTACTTTGCTCTGGTAAGGGTGTGCTGCAGGTGCCGTGGTTTGATGTGTTCGGATGCTTGTGCATGGTTAAGGCGATCTCTTTGGTCACCGTTACGGCGATTGCCTTTAAAGTTATTCATAATGTGTGAGAGAACAGTATCCTGCTAGCTTATATTCGGGTTGCCAGATTTTCAGGCTAGCTAATTTGTTTATGTTTTGTTTTGCAGGATGTGTTTTATTTCAGTTTATTTTACATGTTCAATGCAGTATACTGTTGAGACTTGGTTACGTCTTTTTTCTTTTCTTTTTAAGGATTGATTTACACTCTGCTGAGGAATCTTATTCACAAAAAGAAGATGAAATAAAAGGTGATGGGTTCACTGGCCTCCTTTGTGAAGCACGGAATTGAAAATTTCTTAATGATTATCTTGGTTGTCTTGTTTTATCTCCTTACAATCTGCGAGATGGCTGATTCGTTCTCAGTGCTCTGGCTGACTGGCTCATTATTTTTAATTATTTAAATTTTAATTAATTATTTTTAAACACACACACACAGACATATATATACAAAAGGCCTATTTCTCTCAAATATTGTTCACAAAGCTGTCTAAATTTGTGTTAGTGAGCACTTCTCCTTTGCCGAGATAATCCATCCACCTCACAGGTGTGGCATATCAGGATGCTGATCAGACAGCATCAATATTACACATATGTGCCTCAGGCTGGCTACAATAAAAGGCCACTCTGAAATGTGCAGTTTTACTGTATTGGGGGGGGGGTATCTGGTGTGACCACCGTTTGCCTCACGCAGTGCAACACACCTCCTTCCGTGAAGAGAACACCTCTCCACCGAATGTGAGCATTTGCCCACTCAAGTTAGTTACGACGACGAACTGCATATATATATATATATATGTGTGTGTGTGTGTGTGTGTGTGTGTGTGTGTGTGTGTGTGTGTATACACGTATAATATGAATACCCTACGGAGAGAGAGGAGCATATATAAATATTGGAAACTTTTCATGGAAAGCTGAAAATTTGCAGAATTGCAGGTTTGTCGATAATAAGGAACTTAAATGTCATTAAAGTCCAAAACCCTGCACTGCATTAATAAATAAAAGACAGAATTGTGTGTGTATATATATATATATATATATATATATATATATAT
>JBCNYH010000022.1:10369022-10379434 GCA_039654325.1 Tandanus tandanus | reverse complement strand
CCCGGTCATGGATGGCTATGGCATCAACCCGGATTCGAACTTGCGATCTCCGGGTTGATAGTCGCGCACCTTGTCGAGTACAATATTCATAAAAATATATATATATTTTTTTATTCAGTTTTATTTATTTAGCGATTTTTACACTTGACATTGCTGCAAAGCAGCTTTACATTGTAAAACAAATACAAATAATAAAAATACAAATACGGATAATACATCCCTAATGAGCGAGCTTGTGGCACGGCGAAAAGGAAAAACTCCCTCAGACGATACGATGACGAACGCTTGAGACGAACCAGACTCAAAAGGGAAACCCATCTTCACTCGAGAATTTTCATGCTTTTTGGGTGAAACCAGATAAAAAAACTTCATTTAAACGTGATACGATTTTTGTGAGACCAACACAATATTCCTGGGATTCCTCATTGATGCCGTGTTAGGTTTTACCTTTTACAAGGATATTTTGAATTTCTCCTTCGGGGATCAATAAGGAATTATTTTATCTTATGTCCCCTGTGTTTAACGTCAGTTTCATCTGACACGCCCACAACCGTCCTAGGAATTCGGCCAATTTTTTGTCATGGCGTGAGCCTGTTCTGTACCTGCTGTGTGATGTGATGTGACCGAGGTTTAAAAAAGAGCTCAGAATGTCAAACAGGAGATTTTATGGTTAATGAAGCAGGATTTCCTTACGTGCCACCATCATGTCAATTACAGAGCTGACGTTTAGTGAATGAACAGGGGTCGTAATGACGTCACATCAAATGATCGCTCGCTAACCATCAGTGGCATCGTTTTAAGCACTTAATTCAGATGTCCAGTCTTATCCGCAAAGGGCAGGTGTGGGTGCAGGTTTTTCTTTTCAAGCATGTTTCAATCACTGATTTAAAAAAGAGAGAGAGAGAGAGAGAGAGAGAGAGAGAGACTAGAATGCACATTAGTGTTTCGATTTGAAGCCGGGTGGCAGCCATCTTGGCGAGACCACCTTTCTTTAAGATCTCTAAATGGAGCCGTTGAAAGCCAACACAGCTCAAAAACCCTGTAATTTTTACTGCAGGTGGTCAGAGTACATAATTTAATATAACTTTACCAATGTTTTCACAGATATTTGTAATTAATTGAAAAAAATGTCTTTATTTTTTGTATGTTTTTTGAGTATAACTTTCAACAGTAACGTGGTCTCACCAAGATGGCGCCAGGCTGGCTGCAGGTTTTGCCACATGCAAACAATAGAATACACGATCCGGTCACTTTCTGAGATCAGTGGTTCACACAGATGGAAGGTGTGGCTACTGGTCGGTTGAAGTGAAAACCTGCACCCACACCGGCCCTTTTCGGGAAAGTTTGGACACCCCTGACTTAATTTATTCACATCCTTGAGTCTGACAGCAGTAAACGAGTAGCTCAGCATACTTTGCCTTTCAAACCAGGTATCAAGAGCAACCTTGAAATGAACGGTCCATATTAATGATAAATGGCAATGGATCCAGAACTGTAATTAAAATGTAAATGGAATAAATGACTTATTTTATAAGACGTGAGGTTTTTTTTTTTTGTTCAGTCACCTGAGACTTGGCGAATAGAAAGAGTAAAAGGGTTCATGTCATGAACGCGCGGCGAGTATAAAGGACTCTGCTGATCTGCTGATCTCGTCTGTCTTTTTTTATTTATTTATTTTTTATTTTTTTTATTTACTTTTAAGGCAAAGGTGATACATGTCAGTTTATTGCTTGCCACTTCCCTGATATTGGTGTTAAATCTTTGAAAATCAACCAGGGGAATGTGATGGTGCTCTGGCTTGGCAAAAAAAAAAAAAAAGATTGTGAAAAGGGTATTGACAGCCTGAACGCATTGGCAGTTTAATCTCCTGTCTAAGGATTTCTGGCTCAGCAGGTTCAGTAGGTTCAATGTCAGGAAGACCATTGCTGAATCGACACAAGGAAGATGTTTCAGATTCTGATGCGCGTTGTCGCCAAGTCATAATGTTACTTTCGACGTGGATATGTTGGCGAAAACGCACCCATGAATAAACAATAGCATCGTCTTTACAAGGTTTTTGCTTCAAGGGTTTAAACTGCATGAATTACACAAAGTACTGCAAATCCACGGGGCTTGAGTTTTGCTTAAATGCTGACCTCCTTTTAAGAGAACTTCTGGAGGCAAGGACTAAAAAGATTATTTCCAAATCACTAAAGATTTGGAAATATTAATGTTTCGTTTACATTTCCAGCATCAGCATCTAAGTGCAGATTTTCACGAAATTTGTTGGGGCTTTGAGCAAGGATGGCTCCATTAGATTTGGGAAATGATCCAGGTCAAATTTTGGATTCGGGAATTTTGTTAAAGTTTTCCACAATTTAGGATAGGTTTTTTTTTTGTTTTTTTTTCCATAAAAATGTACACAGTAGCGGTAAGGGCATTTTCTAGAGAAAGACAGCCTTTTATGCATTAAGTTGAAAACACTGACTAAAGATCGCATATGAATTTCATTTCCATTAACAACCACAATAATAATAATAAGTAATCCTTTCCATAGGAAATGTTATCTACTAGCTAGCCTTTGCTCCCCGCATGCATCCGTGAGCCTTGCATGCCTATGCTTCTGTCACCGGTTCACAAATTGTCCTCACTTGCACCACCTTTGCTAGATACTTACCACTGCATACCAGGAACACCCGCAAGACCTGCTGTTGTTTTGGAGATTAATAGACCCAAACATTTAACCATCACAATGTGGCCCTGGTCGAAGTCAACCAGTCATCCTTACGTTTGCCCATTTTTCCTGCTCCCAACACATCGACTTTGAGAACTGAAGGTTTACTTTCTGCCTAATACACCCAGCTCCTTAATGTTATGGTAAAGACTTTCTGTGACAAGATTAAAAGGTTGAAAACCTTTAATGTATACGCAAGAAAAGCAAAGTCTGTAAAATTTGCTCGATGTACAAACTTAACTAACGGTGCTGAAATAAAAACGCTATATAGAGTAATGGAAACATCTGAGGGAAGAAATACTAAACATTTGCATAGCAGCAGTATTCCATCGGGCTCGAGGCTAATGACCCCAGAGCTAACAATGGCCGCTAGCACCAAAATTAAAGCTTAAAAGCATACAAGCTTGGCTCAAGTTACAAAGTAGATGAGCAGGATCAAAGAGAGTCAGGAGATTTGTTGAGCTGATGAAGCAGAAATATATAAAGATACTTCGTAAGATAAGAGCTTGCCATCGGATGCCATTTATGTTAGGAATTAAACAGTGCTACCATAAGCAAAAGGCTTAATTAAAGAGGAACACGTGTTTCCTTTCTTAATTATTATTAATATCAAGGAGGTTGTCCTGCAGTGAATTTTTTAGCACATATCCAAAAGTGTTTACTAAGGAGACTTGGTGCACGTAGCCATCATTAAATCCTACATGGCTATAAATTTTTAGTGACTTACAGGAAGTCTAAATGCAGCAGCTCTCCTTGGTTGGTCATAATTAAGCTCTGATGAAGAGTAGCCCCGTGTGTACAGGTTCGTTATATTCACACTGACTAGTTTATCAGACCACGGAGCCAATCTGATGTTTCTATTAAGTCTAACTGCTGGAATCTTGGATGTAGCAGTGGGACGTACACTTATATTAATGTAAACAGTGCAACAGAAATGAACATCATTGACGACATGCCTCTTTTGAACAGAGCAGTCGTTCGGCGAAAGCTTGAGGAAGATCCACATACTGTATAGGTGTAAACATTGTGTCCACATACTTTTGGACATATTTAATATATATTAAGTCCATGGTAAACATAAAACTTTGCTCATCAAAACAACATTCTTTTGAGGAAAGTGCTATCAACCCTCTTCCACATGCACAAATTCGCAGGAGTACCTGATTGGCTAGTATCACTGTGATTGACAGGGGACAGGTCATATGGCATCCATCCTGCACAGTCTGTGTTTATTTATTTATTTGTTAATGATGGTGGATTTTTAATTTTTTTTTTTTCTTCTTCAAAAATTTGCTCTTAATTTAATACATCACAATGGTGGCAATGGTAAGAGGTGCACACGGGTCCTAGTGCCAGTGCCATCTTGACAATCACAGGGCAAGGAAATTGTGCCAGGTGAGACTGGGTGGGTTTTATTGTTCTCATCAATTTTCACATTATAAGTCACAGATGTCCTGGCTTTTTTTTTTTTTTTTTTTAGGTCACACCTGCATTTTATTTCAGTTTTTGCAAGAGCTGGAATTATGAGACTTATAGGGGTAAGAAGATATCTGGTATATTATAGCAGTACACATCATTAGGGAAGTTTATTATAATAATTATCGTTGTTGTTGTGTGTGTGTGTGTGTGTGTGTGTGTGTGTGTGTATGTATATACTTATACACTGCCCAGTCAAAAGAAAAAGTCGCACACACGAATATGTTGTTGTTCCGCCTTTATCCTCGCTTACAGCACGTAATCGTCATGCCATTGTTTCAACAACCTTAAACAACATAACGTTTATTTCCATCCAGTGTCGGGTTCATTTCTCCCAGACGTCTTGAATCGATGAGGGAAAAAAACTGAACCACTCCATAAAGTCTTCTCCGGCACATCCCGAAAACTTTCAATAGGGTTAAGGTCAGGATTCCTCTGGTGCCGATACATATGTGAAAATGATTCCTCGTGCTCCCTGAACCTCTCTTTCATTATTCGAGTCCCCGTTTTATATCCGTGCCATCTATGTGCATTATTGTGTTATTGTGTTTTTAAAAAAACAGCACTGATGTGATAACCTGCTCATTCACTACATTGAACTCATCAGCTGACTTCATTTTATTGCCACATTAATGTTGCTGAGCCTCGACCGGACCAACTGGAGTAACAGTGCCATGGAGATTACATGCTGAGATCAAGGATGTAATCTCCATGGCATCGTTGCTCTGGTTGGTCGGGTCGAGGCTCAGCAACATTAATGTACTGAATTACATGAGAGAGAGTTACTACTAAGCAATGGTATGGCGATCTGTCCATGTTGTACCCCACCGAAGTCCACTGGTGTTGGCTCTAGTTTCTTTGGTATGGCTCTAACGGATAAGCTGTCTACAACCCCCTGGAAAAAGTATGGAATCACCACTCTTGGAATTGTGTAGAAAAAAAAAAACAATCACAGACATGCCACAAAACTATTTTCATTTAACATTCCAACCTTCTGGCTTTATGAAACACTTACAAAAATAAAAAAGAAAGAAAATTGTAGTCAGTTGCGACTGTTTTTACACATCAAACAGTGGGGAGAAAATATGGAATCACTCAATTCTGAGGAAAATATGATGGAATCACCAAAGTAAAACACCACTCGTACGTTGTTGCTCCACCTCTGGCTTTTATAACAGCTCGAATTCTCTGAGGCCTGGATTTAACTATCGACAAACAGCCTTCTTCATCAGTCCGGCTCCAACTTTCTCTTACTGCCGTTTCCAGATCAGCTTCGCAGGTTGGAGCCTCGCCGTGGACCATTTTCTTTCATTTCCACAAGAGATTTTCAATTGGATCGAGGTCCGGACTATTTGCAGGACGTGCCACTGACATTATATGTCTTTCCTGAAGGAAAGTTTTCACAGCGTTTGCCCAACGGCACGATGCGTCATCATCCTGAAAAATGATGTCATCACCACCAAACATTCTTTCAACTAATGAAATACGAAAACTGTCCAAAATCTCAATATAAACTTGTGCATTTATTGAGGATGTAATGACTGTCGTCTCTTCCGTACCTTCACCTGATATACTACCACATATCAGTAATGATTGTGGAAACTTGCATGTTTTCTTCAGGCAGTCGTCTTTATAAATTTCATTGGAACGGCACCAAACAAAAGTTCCCTCATCATCACCGGCCCAACGCAGATTCGTGATTCATCACTGAGTATCCCTCTCATCCAGTCATCCACAGTCCATGGTTGCTTTTCTTTAGCCACTGAAACCTTGTTTTCTTCTGTTTAGATGTTAATGATGGTTTTCGTTTGGCTTTTCTGGATGTAAATCCCATTTCTTTGAGGCGATTTCTCACAGACACTGACTTCACTTTCTGCCCATTTCTTCCTCATTTGTTTTGTTGTGCATTTCCTGTTTTCGAGGCATTTTGCTTTAAGTTTTCTATCTGGACGCTTTGATGTTTTCCTTGGTCTACCGGTACCACCGCTTCCCTTTTACACCCTTCCCATTGGATTTGTACTTGGTCCAGATTTCAGACACAGCCGACTGGGAACATGCTGGAGCCGTGATTTGTGTCAATCAGCTCGGTTCAACAGATCGCTACGGTGTGCAAGCGCTGTTTTTTTAACCGCAGACTAATTAGCAGATGTGATCGGATACAGGGGTTTGTTTTAGAACGGCGACGTACACGTTAGATCCGTACTATTTTCCTCAGAATTGAGTGATTCCATATTTTCTCCCCACTGTTTGATGTGTAAAAACAGTCGCAACTGACTACAGTTTTCTTTCTTTTTTATTTTTGTAAGTGTTTCATAAAGCCAGGAGGTTGGAATGTTAAATGAAAATAGTTTTGTGGCATGTCTGTGACTGGGGTTTATTTCTACACGATTAAACAATTGAATGAACATCTTCCAAGAGTGGTGATTCCATACTTTTTTGCCAGGGGGTTGTAGATAATGCCTTGATGGATGGATGGATGGATGGATGGATGAATATTGCACCTGTACTACTATTGAATAATGAATAGCCTAACTCATTATGCAGCCTCTTGAATCTATTGTTTGATGCTCAGTCATATCGATTTGAGGTCTTTGTGTAGAAGGATCGTTATATCCCCACAATTTTCCTGTCACGTTTATAAGCCTGGTCATTCAGCTGTGAATGGAATCTCATCTAAATGCAAGTGTGAGAGACTCTGGTCTTTCATGAACTCTTTCTCTCTGTATTTATCTCTTTCTGTTGCTCCGCTTGTCTCACACGCTCTCACCTACACCTCTCGAGGATGACCCATGGCTCAGACTCAGACACGGAAAACCTCTTTAGAAGCAGAAGCTTTGTCTGTGCACTGTGTGCGTGTGCACACATGCACATTGTTGTTGCTTTACAGTGAAGGGTCCCTTTAGATCAATATAACGTTTCCCCTCACTGGTCAGAATGATCCTCGGAGGAACTTTTTCTCTTGCCGGGAGTGCTTTTTTTCAAGGATGATCCCCATCTAGAGGTCATGAGGTCATAGCAAGGGTCTGTTCAGGGTTGGGAGGATTACTTTTATTAAAAAAAAAAAAAAAAAAAAAAATTATTAAAAATAAAAACGTAGTCCGGTACAGTTAGTAATTACTTGTTAAAATGTGATCAGTAATGTAATCTAAGTACCACAATTTAAAATAAGTAATGTACCTTGATTACTTTTAGTTATTTCTGGATTACTTCTATAACAAACATGCAAATAAAGGCGAGAGTATAAAATATATGTTGCCTGCTTAGTTTTAAGAAAAAAATGCAATATGTGCAAAATATGCTTTTAGTTCAAGACAATAAGTACCAACAAAGTACCAACGGTATTTTTATTACATTCAGTGCTCAGCTACTGAATTAGTACATAACATTACGTTTATAATGACTTTTCTTTTCATCCATATAAAAGCAATTGTTACATTATTAAACGTATACAAACTGAATGATTAGGTTTTTTAGCTTACTGTGCTTTCACGTTTTGGTATATCCAGTCAGCATCATCTCCTACATCCCCCAGATATATTTCAGCAGGAGTTATGCAATGTAGCAGTCGAGCTTGTCGTATTAATCGACGGGTTAGCAAGCCAACAAACCTTTTACTGGATGTACTGGCGTCAATCCCGTGGCCCACATTCAGCCAGCCAAGTTATTTTATGTGTCCCACGAAAGCTGTCAAAGAATATGATTATCGTGCATTCTTTGCATCAACCATTACCATGAATTGTAATTCATCGTTCGTTCACTAGGTGGCGGCAACCGAGTAAATTCAATTAAACAGCTAGTCATTTATGACTCAAGAAAGTCTGCACCCTAGCTTTGTCATGAAAGGAAAATTGGATAAATGTTTAAACTAATAATTTTGCCGTGCAGATTTCACGGTTGCCCCTTTTTAATGCATGTTCAGCGATTATTCTGCCTTCGATGACCGAGAAATGTGATGATGTGGCCCTCAGTAAAAATGATTCTGACACCCCTGGTTTATTGGATTTGTGTACTTCAGCTAAAATTGCTCATACTTTATATCTTCTTACCTTTAGATGTTTCTTTAAATTAGACGTGGAGTCTCTGCGTTGTAACAGTATTTTTACAGCTGTAACTGTAATGCGATGTTCCCCTTTTCTGAATTAAATGCAAAACGATGATGAAATTTTCACGCAGCCAAAGCACCTGAATCAGCAGCCATTGTGATGAAATGTTCGTACGTCACTGCGCACGTGTTTGTAGTGTATCCTGTTTCGAATCATTTCAAAATGTAATCTGTTACCTGTAATCTCCATTATTACGAAATGTCCCTGTAATCTGATTACGTCTGATTTTCTGTACTGTAACCGAATGCAGTTACCTTTTTCGTATCCAGATTACATAATGCAGTTTATGTGTTCCATTACTCCCCAAGCCTCGGCCTTTTATACTTAAGGGTGTTTAATCAAGAAATAGACTGCAGACTGCTGAATGTGGTGTGGGATTGACTTATTAGAATCAAGTATTCAAAGGAGCCGTGCAATAAAAGACTAAAATATGTTTGACCTTCATTACTTTGTATGAAAAAAATTATTTAAAAAACAAACGCCTGCTTTACTACCCACATCACTTTTATTAAAACAATGCCTTGCAGATGTCAGACTTTTGGAATCATATAAGAAATTTACAAACGTTTAATGCTTTAAACTCTATATGCTAGGTATATGCGGCGATGGCGCATCGGTTAGCACGTCCACCTCACAGCAAGAAGGTCCCCGGGTTTGATTCCCGGGCTTGGGTCGTTTCTGTGTGTCTGCAAGTTTGCATGTTCTCCCCGTGCTTGCATGGGTTTCCTCCAGGTACTCCAGTTTCCTCCGACAGTCCAAACACATGTACGTTAGGCTAATTGACTGTTCCAAATCACCCCTGAGCGTGAGTGTGAATGGTTGTGTGTATGTGTTGGCCATGCAATGGTCTGGCGAGCTGTTCAGGGTGTACCTTGCCGTCGCCCAGATTCGGCTGAGATGGGCGTCGGCCTCCCTGTGACCCAAATTAGGATTAAGTGGCTAAACCCAAGGCATGTAGAGTTCCAATTTAAGTGACATAAAACAAATGTTTTTTTGTTGTTTTTTTTGACAGATATACTAAGTTTGGTTCTGTTTTGTTTTATGTGACAGCTTATGTCGCAATTTTTTATTATAAAGGACATCAAAATGAAAAATAAATAAATGTTACTGTGGAACTACCGGAGATGAAATAAGGACAGGCGGACATAATGGGATGAATCACGGTGAGAATGTCACTTTTATGGAATTAGATTTTCCGTCCGTGTGTGTGTGTGTGTGTGTGTGTGTGTGTGTGTGTGTGTGTGTGTGTGTGTGTGTGTGTGTTCGATATGACATCCTGCTTTCAATTTAGTCCTTGAGTTATACGGAATCGAATTATGGGCGACTGAGTGACACCTTTGTGTCTGTTTACTTTTTGTTCCTTTCGCATGCACATAACTTCAGATAAGACCGGTTTATGTGTAACGTGCGTATAAAGGAGGATTAATTTCAGGGTGTCAGATAACCCGTTTCATTTGGCAGTTCAAAGGGGATCTGTTTAAACGGAGGAAAGTGTTTGTAGCCAGGGAGAGATGATGTGCTGGGGAGAAACTGTGGGAGAAATAATGAGGGGGTTATGGTTCTAGTATAGAGAGAGAGAGAGAGATGAAGGATGAGAGAAGAATGTGCGCGTGAGAGGAAATCACATGAGAAGGTGAGAGAATCAGGGGAGAGAGAGAGAGAGAGAGAGGGTGTGTGTGTGTGTGAGAGAGAGAGAGAATAAGGAGAGCAGAATGACATTCGGTAGAAAATGTAATTTCTCAATGTCTCTTTTAATCTCAAAGGATATCCAAGTGGGGGCCTTTGTGTCAGTGTGGCTTAGATTTGATCTCATACCAGCTTGTTGGGAATCACAATTTTGTCAGTTCCGCCTCTTAAGCTTTAATCACTAACGTGCAAGTCGGCCTATACAGTCACCAGTCTCGTTACTCATTCGTATAATTATCCAATCAGCCAATCACAATGCAGAAAAACAATGCAGGTACAGGTCAAGAGATTCAGTTCGTTACAAAAAGAAGGAAAAATTACCCAAAATCCCCTGTGATTCCACCGACTTTGACCATGGCATGGTTGCTGGTGTCAGATGGGATGGTGTGAGAATTTCAGAGACTGCTAATCACCTAGGATTTGCTATATATATA
>JBCNYH010000022.1:10356639-10368830 GCA_039654325.1 Tandanus tandanus | reverse complement strand
CACACACACACACACACACACACACACACACACACACACACACACACCCTGAACCAGAAAACTAATACTAGCTTACACACACACACACACACACACGTATATAGGTAGGTAGATTTCTCGGCGGCATGGTGGCCTAGTGGTTAGCATGTCCCCCTCACAGTAAGAAGGTCCTGGGTTCGAGTCCCAGGCTTGGCGAGGGGTGATTCTCTGTTCAGTTTGTTCGTTCTCCCCATGCTTACATGGGTTTCCTCCAGCTACTCCGGTTTCCTCCCACATTTCAAACACATGCACAATCAAGGCTAATCGGCTGCTATAATTGCCCCTAAGGTGTGAGTGTGAATGGTTGTGTGAGTGTCGGCCCTGCGATGGGAGGGAACCCACGTAAGCACGGGGAGAACACGCCACCATGCCGCCCCTACGCTTTAACTGGAAAAGCTTTTGATTGGTAGTGTATGTTGTCCCCATTTGAGGAAATAAACCGATAAGCCGAGCATGTGAGATATAATTTTTGAAATTTTTCTCGTTGAATGAGATCGCTCTTCAAATGGGGGGGGGGGGGGGTGTCACTTTGATTTGAACAGAGGTTAAACACCTCCTGCCGTTCTTCTGAAAGCTTCCGTGGCCCCAATTAATAAGTGCCATTAGAGACAGGCAGCGATGGATGGAGAGCGACCACGGAGAGCATACCAGGCTTAAGATAAGAGTCACGCCGCAGGCAGCCTTTGCCTCTTTGCCAAAGTTTTCATGTTCTTAACTGGGCCGCGTCCCAACTGAGCCGAACCAGAAGGATCTATGACATGTAGCTCTGTCTGTCTTTCTCTCTCTATTTCCATCTTACACTCTCAAAGACTCCCAAATCTCTCCTAAATCTAAAGGTCACCATCTGCGGTCATCGCACCTCCATGTGCTTGGATTTAAGATGAGAGTCAGAGGGGTGATCGGTGACTCATTCGCTTCTCACAGTTAAAAGTATGTAATGTTCCGGTTCCTGGAAGTGTAAATGAGATCATTATAAAGTGCACTCTCGATTTTTCTGAGCCAGCTTGTGGGGAGAAGTTATAAATGTTTAAAGGTTAGCTTAAAGGCCAGATTTATTGATTGCAGCCTTTTTGCTTTCTTCATTCATATGAAAGTGACCAGAATTTGCTTTCGTTTGTTAGACACAACACATTCTGTTTTGGAATGGCATAAACACTGACCTTTGATGAATATTAGCCTTATTTCATGCCTTTCCATACAAATTTAAACTTAGCAGATCAGTGGGAACTATAGAAAGATGGATAGATAGATGGATGGATGGATGGATGGATGGGACGGCACCTAGTGGTTAGCATATCCGCCTCACAACACGAAGGTCCTGGGTTCTAGTCCCTGGTTCTGTGAGGGTGTTTCTGTGTGGGGTTTGCATGTTCTCGCCATGCTTGTGTGGGCTTCCTCCGGGTACTCCGGTTTCCTCCCACAGTCTGAAGATATGCACATTAGGCTAATTGGTAGTTCCAAAGTTTTTTTTTTTTGTTTGTGTTTGTGTGTTGCCCCTTCGATGGTCTGGCGAGCTGTTTCTTTCTAAGGCTATAAGAGACACAAACCTCCACCAGGCCATAAGGGCGCTCACAACACTGAGCTGTTCATGCTGTGCATGTGAAATTCAGAATTTTAAATAAATAAAAAAAATTAGGAGTATTCTGTGTACAAAATCCTAAGATATAGCGATTTTCACAAAACCGTCATTTCTGACATTGACCTTTGACCTTGCAAGGTCAACTCTGTTCTACATCAACATTCTGGTACTCTATATGTGAATTAAAACCAATCCAAAAGATTTGACTGAGATAGACATACATACATATATATATATATTTCCCTTCCATGTTAAAGATAAGAATTATTTGGGATTTTTTTATTACATGATTGCATGCATGGACCACCTCCAAAATCTAATGGGTTCTAACTTGTACTGCACCCTACTCTGTGGAAAAAAATAATCAAAATCTGTAGCTAACTTTTTTGAGTTATATTGCACACAAACAGACAGACAGACGAACTAACAAACCAACACAGGTACCAACACAACCTCCTGGTACAGGTAACAAATAAAACTACAGCTAGCATGTGCTCACGTATCTTAACTGCGTACACCTTCTTTCCGATTCCTATATAACAGAAACGAATGGATCTTTTTACTATTAAGTTTTATACCTTTAATTGGGAACATGCCTACTGGCCAGCTCTCTGAAAGCTTCCTCTGAAACTTGCCAGTATTTTCCTTTTCTTTTGAAACCCATACATTTTTTTTTTACGAATCCTCCACATTAAGAAACGTGCATGAACACCTTTTCATTCAAGTCACTTCAGGGGTTTTTTTTAAATAGGAGGAGGAGAAAAACCCATCAGAAATGAAACATCTGTTGCCACTTCCCGTAGGTAATTGGATGGGTGACCCAGTGCTCGCTTCAAACAGAGCCAAGGGAGGCCATAGATGGAGCCAAGCAGGATGTGAATTATGCATCTCAAGCCCAAGTGGCTATCTGGCAGCTGAGACGGGTCCACACCAGAGAGAAAAGCGTTTGATTTCCATTCTCCCTCGATGGCAGTTGTTCATATTGAGCTGCAGCTGGGCAGTCTTTAGAGGTTCATCAAGACTCAGACCTCCTAAAACCCCGTTCTTGCATTCTCCAGGGCTCTGGCCTTTTTAGCTGGAGCTGCATTGTCTCATCACACTCGGGGTGCAGATCTTACTAGTCGGCCCAATTTTTTATTTTTTTTTATAACAAATACTGAATATCATTCACTTTTTCCCGACCAAATGATAGAATCAGTAAATGCCTCACCTGTAGGCAAGTAACGAGATAACGCTCAGTGTTTAGTGTCAATTCATTTCATTTTTTTATTTTAGCGTCAGGGATTAGCGCGTTTACCTGTGCTTGTGAGGGTTTCCTCAGGGGAGTCTGGTTTCCTCCCACAGTCCAAAGACATGCACATTAAGCCACCTGGCTGTTCCAAATTGCCCCTAGGTGTGAATGTGAGTTGTGTGTGTGTGTGTGTGTGTTGCCCTGTAATGGTCTGGCAAGCTGTTCATGTTGTACCCCACCTCCAGGCACCCGCCTCCCGCGACACTAGTAGGAGCAAGTGATTCGGCAAACGAGTGACTGACTGACTGAGTGAGTAACTTTACCATCATACTCATTCATTCCCATTTGATTACTTCTACACTCTCTTTCCTGATTGGCTGCAGCTCCTGCCTGTCATGACTAGGGGTAGAGACAAGATGAAGACACCAAATGAGGAGTTTATTGGACACTGGCAACACAAGGAACAGGAACTGAGGCACAAACCAAACCAAGGAAAGATAATGTAAGATAACGGTGTGTTCTGGATCACATGCTGTTTTATGTGGGATCGATCTTTTAATGTGCAAAAGTCAAAAAAGCAGGCAGTTTTCAGGCCACACAGATTCTCAACTTTAATTAAGTCCGTGGTTAATGTGCCACGAAGGCGGTTACACTTTACAGCTGGAGCAAAGCCGAAATCAGGGCATCGCTTATGTAAATGGGATCTACGCACATTCTGCCCTTGACTTAAGCACTTTTTCAGCTGTGCACCTCGGAGAGCTGTAATAAATCAAGCGCCACTAATTGGCGAAACACTATATTGCATTTTAATTTGGTGGTACGCGTCCTTGGGATAGGGTTACGTCACGTATGTGCAAATAAAGTTTAAGTATATCTGAATTTGTGTGTCGTATGATTTAAACTGCAGTGATATTTTTTTTTGTAAACCTTTGTTACATTGTTAGATGAAAACATTAACATTGTGAGGTATTGAGCATTATACCAAATTCTTGTTTTTTTTTATTAAAGATGTAAATTGTACAGTCATTCTGTGCCTGATGACTATAAACGAGAAGAACAGGCCTAGAGCCTCGGCAATAGCACGGATTGCGAAACTGGTTTTGGTTTTCAACTTGATCTCATGAGAAATTTGTATCATTTAAAACAACCCCCAACCACCACCTTGTTATTAATTCATCTTTACTCGTGATTTGTGTTTATTTCTTCTTGATATTCAACTTGTGCTTACAGTTTCCTTACCGTGGATCCATCGTGAAGATTTTGCGCCAACCAAAAAACAGTTGATGCCCAAGTATCTACCGTTTAGATCAAAGAGTCTTACCTGGATAGTCTAGACTTGCCAGAGTGCTGCTGTCCATCCCATGACTTTAATTCACAAAACACTCATACTAAATATCCCTTCAACTCACTTCTTTATACTGTATAAGTCCACTACCTGGGCGGCACGGTGACGTAGTTGTTATCACAGCCGCCTCAGAGCAAGGAGGTCTCGGGTTTGAGTCCCAGGCTCAGGTGTTTCTGTGTGCTTGCGTGGGTTTTCACCGGGTACCCCGGTTTCCTCCCGCAGTCTAAAGACATGCACATGAGGCTAATTGGCTGTTTAAAATTGCCCCTAGATGTGGATGTGAGTGTGAATGGTTGCGTATGATGCCCTACAGTGGTCTCATGGGCTATTCAGGGTGTACCCCGCCATCACCCAGTGTCGGCTGAGATAGGCTCCAGCCTCTCCCTAATAGTAAGATTAAGCAGTCCAGCAAATGAGTGAGTGATTCCACTACCTGGTGTCACCCAGAGTCTGTTTCCTCTTAATGTTTCTTCTTTGTCATCTCAGGGAGTTGTTCTTGACCCTGTAGCCTCTGGTTTACACCTCAGCGATTAAAATTCGCATTCCGATTTTCTTTTCCGCTGCTTTTTGACAGTATGTTTCTTTTCTCCTCCTTTTTACCTCATTAGCTCTCAGATTCTCTTATGTCAGCGATAACTACAGCCGGAAGAATTACAGGCATGTTTGTGTGAAAAACAGGCAAGCTGTCCAAAGCATTAATTCGTCATTTAATTACTATCATCACTGAGAAGTCCACCCGGTTTTTGTGCATTGAGAGCTAAAATCCAATAAAAATGTATGGAATGCAAAATCCTGATCATTAACTTCAGATATTAGGCGTTTTCCCACCATCAAGCCAAATCCGGACGAGCTAATGCGAGCCGAGGTGATAACTGTTTATACTGCCACTTATGGGGCTTGATTGTGCCTCCTCGGGGCTACTTCAAGGATAAAAGCCTGAGGATTTTGGCCTGACGATTACCCACGGGCCAGACGAGGCCGGTCGGTGCGTAAGCGGGGTTTATCTCTTTTGCTACATTAGACACTCTGATGTAAACATTTAACTGCATTGTATCTTTGTAATTTGTGTCCACATACTGTATGTATTTATAAGAAACTAGTACAGAACCTGTGCTAAGCGCTAGCTAGTTACAGTAGCTAAACTAGCTGACCCGAACCAGCTGTTAAGCTAATTATGATCCATTATCAGTGTAAATAAAGACACATAAGGTGGGTAAGGTAAGTTATCGTCATCATCATCTTCTTCTGCTTGGTCCGGGGTCGGGTCGCGGGGGCAGCAGCCTAAGCAGTGAGGTCCAGACGTCCCTCTCCCCAGCCACTTTCTCCAGCTCTTCCGGTTGTGTGTTCGTTGCCCTGCGATGGTCTGGCGAGCTGCTCAGGGTGTACCCCGCCTTCGTCCGGTGTCGGCTGAGATGGGCGACAGCCTCCCTGTGACCCTAGTAGAAGTAAGCGGTTCGGCAAATGAGTGAGTGAGTTAAAAAAAAATCTCGGCATCCTAACTGCCGTATGATTAGTAATAATTAGACAAGCCAGTCAGAATCTGGCATTTAGATGAAGCCGACTCGGTTCTACTGTTCTCACACTCTGGGCATTTTCTTCTGTTTTTTAATGGAATCGAAATCATAAATGAATAGAAGTGAACTGAAGTGTAATTGATCGCGCAGTCACTTCCTGTCACAGTATGTACTGTATGAGGGACATTATTTAAAGTGCATTATTTATGTATTCTCTTTTTTTTTTCCATCACAGCTGGTCTGCTTTTACAAATGATGTGATAGCAGGAATGAGGAATAGCGCGAGATATATTCCCTTCTTTCAGTTTTTTCTTTTTTTTTTTTTTTTAATTTAATTCACTTTTTTCACTGGTGCGCATTTTTCGAACCATATCCTCCAGACCTATTGAATATGCAACCATGATTTGCATACACATCCTTTAAAAGTCTGAACAGGCCCGAGGAACCTCTGAGGTCTCTTCAGACATTTTCCTTCAGGTGTTTGGGCCGTCGATTACAGCGACCTGCTATTCGCCTGCTTGAGGCGTGAAATGAATCATTGTTTCGTGGTGTTTAGAGGAAATGACATCATTCTGGTATTGCATTTTATTTTTATGTATACCTGCTGGGCTGCACGGTGGCGTAGTGGTTACCACGTCCACCTTACGGCAACAAGGTCCTGGGTTCATTTCTGTGTGGGGGTTTGCATGCTCTCCCCGTGCTTGCGTGGGTTTCCTCCGGGTACTCTGGTTTCCACCGACAATCCAAGAACATGCACAGTAGGCTAACTGGCTGTTCCAAATTGCCCCTAGGAGTGAGAGTGAGTGTGAATGGTTGTATGTGTGTTGGAACTGCGATGGTCTGGCGAGCAGTTCAGCCTCCGTGCGACCCTTGTTGGATTAAGCATTTTGGCAAATGGGTAAGTGTGTGTGTGTGTGTGTGTGTGTGTGTGTGTCCCTGGTTGTCGGATTAAGCATGCAGATGCTGGATGTATTTGTTGGAATGGTGATGCATGGACAGGTTTGATTTATTAGTTGTGATGTAAGCCTGTCGGTCTGTTCGGAGTCGGGGAACATGCGGCACAATGTGTTTGAGAAACGAAAACAAAACAATGACAATTAGCTCATTCATTAACTATTTATCGTTTACAGATTCACTTTTGTTCTCATGAACACAAAAGATGACAGAGAACAGACTGTGATTGATTGAGACAGAGGGAAGCACACGGTCTATTTCTCATTCCCTGATTTATTATTTTGCAGCAGCTGTGTCCCCGGAAACAAGGGACCTCTGATCTAAAACTGGGCTTCACACATGCAGTGACAGCAAAGAGCCACTCAGGCATGACTGAACAGCACACACACACACACACACACACACACACACATATATATGTGTGTGTGTGTGTGGTCCCCAGGTATTCATATGTCGTTCTTCCAGGTTCATGGGTGGATATCGCATCCCACTTTGGGCAAGAGGTGAGATACAACAAGGATAGTTTCCTGCAGGTATAACACAGACACAAACAACCATTCACACTCACGTACACACCTGTGGGCAGTTCGAGGCAGCCAGTTGTCCTAAAGTGTACGTCTTTGGACGGTAGGAGGAAACCAGAGTACCTGGAGGAAACCCATGTTATCATGGTTATAGCATGCAAACTCGACTCTTGGCTGAAATTCACACCCAAACCTTCTCGCTGTGAGGTGACCGTGGTAACCACTGAGCCCGCTAATTCATAGTCGTCATCAACATTGTGGTCATCGTCATCTTCCGCTTGTTCCGGGGTCGGGTCATGGGGGCAGCAGCCTAAGCGGTGAGGTCCAGACGTCCCTCTCCCCAGCCACTTCCTCCAGCTCTTCCGGGGGGGGACACCGAGGCGTTCCCAGACCAGCCGAGAGACATAGTTGCTCCGGCATGTTCTGGGTCGACCCCGGGGTCTCTTCCCGGTTGGACATGCCCGAAACACCACACCCGGGAGGCAGTCGAATCAGATCCCCGAGTCACCTCATCTGGCTCCTCTTAACATGGAGGAGCAGCGGTTCAACTCCGAGCTTCTCACCCTATCCCTGAAGCAGAGCCCCGCCACCTTGCGAAGGAAGCTCATTTCAGCCGCTTGTATCCGCGATCTTGTTCTTTCGGCCAGCTTGTGATAGAAAAATATGATCCATGATAACAGTCACCATGATGAAGTGCTTTAATCCTATTAGGGTCGCAGGGAGGCTGGAGTCCATCTCAGCTGCCACTGGGCGATGGCCCGGGGACACCCCTGAACAGCTTTGCCAGACCATCACAGGGCCAACACACACAACCATTCACATTCACATCTAGGGTCAATTTGGAACAGCCTGCCGTGCATGTCTTTGAACTGTCGGAGGAAACCGGAGTACCCAGAGGAAACCAGTGCACACACAGGGAGAACATGCAAACTCCACACGGAAACGCGCTCGCCGAGCTTGAGGCTCGAACCCAGCCTCTTGCTGTGAGGTGGACATGCTAACTAAGATGACTTGGTGAACGAATTAATAATCTTTAACGGTTTTAGGAGATATTTTTGAGCTGCTGAGTTTAAGCAGACCAACACGAGCACCACCGCTGACGTTTAATGAACTGAGACATAAACACTGCCTCGGATGAAGCTAATTCGGTTCATCGACACGAGCAAGACCACAAGCAACCATGTGCTTACTGCTGCCATCCAATCCACACAGGGTCGGGGCCTATGCGGCGTCTATCTGGCTGGCTTGATTGGACCCTAATTTTATTATCTCATCCGGCTTTGGCTCTTTTGCTGAGGAAAAGCACCGGATATACAAACAGGTGCAAGTCTGCATATGTAGACCGCAACAAATAAGGCACTGTTTCGTCTAGACGATTCATCTTTGCGAGGAAGAAAACATTTGCCTTGACACACAGCCCAGGCAAAGTATTTCACTGTTCTATTTCTGCCAGATGGTATTGCCCAAATGGGTCGTTATTTCTTGTCATGCCAAGCCACGCGGTGCATGAGAAGTATTATTTCCCTGCTTTAGCTCACTCATGCAAATGTTACTTTTTGTCCTGATAGGCACTTTGGAGCCACGATGACAGATGCAGGTGAGCTCCGAGCACACGCGGAGGCCGGAAGTTTTTTCACTCTCTTTAGGAGTTTGAGTGTATAAACTATCGTTTATATTTACTCGGGTTTTTTTCCCATTTTAATGCGTGACAATGATGACGCTGCTTGCACCAAGTGACTGTAACAAACCGTGAGTGTCTGTCATTTTGATTTAAGCATTATCCACTTGGAATAACGTTTTTTAATCCTGAGATAGTGGACCCCTCTCTCTCTTTCTCTCTGTCTCTCTCCCTGTCCTAATTTCTGTCTTCCTCTGTCTCTCTTTCTGTTTCTTTCTCTGTCTCGATCTCTCCCTGTCTCTCTCCCTCTGCCACTCTCTCTCTTTCTCTGTCTTGCTCTTTCTCTCTGTCTCGCTCTCTCTCTGTCTCTCTCTCTGTCTCTTTCTGTTCCTCTCTGTCTCTCTTTTTGGTCTCTCTCTTTCTTTCTCTGTCTCGCTCTCCCTTTCCATCTCTTTCTGTTACTCTCTGTGTCTCTGTCTCGCTCTCTCCCTCCATCTCTTTCTGTTTCTCTCTCTATCTCTCTGTATTGCTCTCTCTCTCTCTATCTCTCTCCCTCTCACACTCTCTTTCTTGCTCTTTCTCTCTCAGAATTTTTATCTTTCTCCTCATTCTTATAGTACGGCTTCCTCTATTTGTTACTGATGGCAGTGCACATTCTCTCTCTCCTCTCGTTCTCCTTCTAATCTGAGGGTTTGCTGAAGGTGACTCATTCTTGAACTGCCACCTCTACCTCCGCATCCATTCTGTTCTCATCATTTATTACCATTTACAACCTCAGATGTCAACTCGACTCAGTGTGCTTCACTGAGTTTACTTCTCTCTCTCTCTCTCACTTGCTTTCTTTCTTTCTCTCTCTCTCTCTCTCTCTCTCTCGCTTTCTCTCTCTCTTGCTCTCTCTCTCTTGCTCTTTCTCGCTCTCTCTCTTGCTCTCTCTCTCTCTCTTGCTCTTTCTCTCTCCCTCTTGCTCTCTCTCTCTCTCTCTCTTGCTCTCTCTCTCTCTCTCTCTCTCTTGCTCTTTCTCTCTCTCTTGCTCTCTTGCTCTTTCTCTCTCTCTCTTGCTCTCTCTCTCTCTCTCTCTTGCTCTCTATTGCTCTTGCTCTCTCTCTTTCTCTTTCTCCCTCTCTTGCTCTCTCTCTCTTGCTCTCGCTCTCTCTTGCTCTTTCTCTCTCTCTCTCTCTCTCTCTTGCTCTCTCTCTCTCTCTCTCTCTCTCTCTCTCTCTCTCTTGCTCTCTCTCTCTCTCTCTCTCTTTCTCTCTCTCTCTCTCTGTATGTGTGTTTGCAGTGTATAAACTTTATACAGACAGTCATTAATCAACTTTTGGTCCTTACACATATCTGACTGAATGAGCAGAAGGAAAAGACGTTTACATTAATTCCTTTGGCAGATGATTATATCCAACATGCCGTGAATCAGAATCCGTTCCAGGCTCGTGGCCAGAGAAAGATCTCGCTAAGGAAGTGCTGCAAGACTGAAACACGCAGGATAGTTAAACAGACAGAACCACAGAGCTTGTTGCTGGATGCAGCATGAACACCAATCAGGTTTGTTGTGGAATGTCCCATGTAATGGCCAGACCACTTAGCGATGCTTTACCGGTGACCAGGGTCCGTGTCCCCCTGTCCTTCTGTCTCTCTGTCACAGTGTGTCACATGACCAATCTGCTCCATGATGATGTCAAAGAGAGCGGCGTTACGCTCAAGAAATACATTATACTCGGATTTACTTGTTAGGTTCTGCTCATCGTTTGTACTAAAGTATAATTGTACTAAAGACTTGCCCTCAATGCAACCTGCCACCCAGGATTTTTTTAAAATCTCTGAGGAAATAAGTTAGCTGTAAATCCATAAAAGAAGTTAGCAGTGTGGTATAAATGCACGCAGCTAGCAGAAGCACCCTGACACCCTGCCAGTATTCTCGTGGTATTCATATTTCCAATACGTATGTTGTATTTCACAGTAGACGCCGACGCTCTGTTGTATTACACATCACACCTTTATTTCCTGGAATGCCGACATACTATCTAAAAACATATACTGGTGTGGCTTTATGCCGGGCTTTGTTTGGTTCAGTATAAACAACCAACACCAGCATAATAAGAGGTCTTGAGGGGCATATAGCAAAATCTCTCTCTCTCTCTCTCTCTTCCTCTTCATCCATCTATCTGGTTTTTCACTGCCAACCACAAAGACTACCTAAATAATAAACTGATGGAAAATAAGGTCTAAAAATGTATACGTGTAACGGCTGGGCGATACCGGAAAATATCTTATCATGATAATTTCTTTTTGTTTTTCATTTAAATCAATCTCGATATGTCTCAAAATGAATTAAATGAAGTTTAGAGGTTTCATTGTACCCCTAACTGAAATGTGAGGCTATCATAAGGTTATTGTTGGTTTAAATTAGGGATTAGTAACGTTGATCAATATCAACATTTAGTATATGGCAATAACAGTACGCATGATTTGATTGGTCGGTGCTCAGGCAATTCATCGAGTATGAGCCGAGTAGCCCTGGTTAGCTGTTAGCTAGCTGCACTGTGTTCTATGATCTTTAGCGGCTTCCACGAGAAGAGAAACAAGCTGATAGCTACCTGTTACGAATGCATGTGGAGACAGGATGCATATGCTAGATGAGGAGTTTATTGTAGACCAGCAATCCAAGAGATACAGGAAAGTTTGGGTTTGAGTGAATGTGGGAGTTTGGGTTTGAGTGAATGAGGGAGTTTGGGTTCAAGTGAATGAGGGAGGAAGGGTTCGAGTGAATGAGGGAGTTTGGATTCGAGTGAATGAGGGAGTTTGGGTTCGAGTGAGTGAGGGAGTTTGGGTTCGAGTGAATGAGGGAGTTTGGGTTCGAGTGAATGAGGGAGTTTGGGTTCGAGTGAATGAGGGAGTTTGGGTTCGAGTGAGTGAGGGAGTTTGGGTTTGAGTGAATGAGGGAGTTTGGGTTTGAGTGAATGAGGGAGTTTGGGTTTGAGTGAATGAGGGAGTTTGAGTGAGTGAGGGAGTTTGGGTTTGAGTGAATGAGGGAGTTTGAGTGAATGGGGGAGTTTGGGTTTGAGTGAGTGAGGGAGTTTGGGTTTGAGTGAGTGAGGGAGTTTGGGTTTGAGTGAATGAGGGAGTTTGAGTAAGTGAGGGAGTTTGGGTTTGAATGAGTGAGGGAGTTTGGGTTTGAGTGAATGAGGGAGTTTGGGTTCGAGTGAATGAGGGAGTTTGAGTGAATGGGGGAGTTTGGGTTCGAGTGAATGAGGGAGTTTGGGTTCGAGTGAATGAGGGAGTTTGGGTTCGAGTGAATGAGGGAGTTTGAGTGAGTGAGGGAGTTTGGGTTTGAATGAGTGAGGGAGTTTGGGTTTGAGTGAATGAGGGAGTTTGGGTTCGAGTGAATGA
>JBCNYH010000022.1:10307116-10321099 GCA_039654325.1 Tandanus tandanus | reverse complement strand
TGTGTGCGTGTGTGTGTGCGTGTGTGTGTGTGTGTGTGTGTGTGTGTGTGTGTGTGTGTGTGTGTGTGCATTTCAGATGGTAAAACCATACACTTCTCTAAGACAACAATGTCTATGTTGTTTTTAAAAAGGGTATGTAAGACGAAGGTTTGAAAGGCAAACCTTCAAACCTCTCCTGTTACACACGAACATGCGTATATTTTCATTATCAGGTGGTTTTTACTTTCAGTTTCCAAGTTGCAATCTGCTAGAGTCCCGTCGATTGTTTGCATTAGCTAGTTTGAAAAGGTTGCGGTTTCACTCTCACGAGTATGCTAACTCTTGAGAATAGGACGTGAATCCCCCAGTTTATAAAAGGCAAGTTATTGGCAAAAATAACAGTATACAGATATTAAACTAACAAATCAGATATAAATTAGTGAACTTCGATATGAATAAAATAAAACTAGGTGCAAATACAATTCAAATGTGCTTCCGTTCACATACATCAAGCAAGAGTCCGATCGTACATATGAAAGAAGAGAATACTGCGCCGTGTATCCATATGCCGTGGGCAGTGGTGGTGAAGTGGTTAAAGCTCTGGGTTACTGATCCAAAGATTGGGGGTTCGAATCCCAGCAGCACCATGCTGCGTCTGCCAAATGTAAATATGCAAGCTAGTTCTGTATCCCGGGGGAAACACAACAGCGACTTTTCGCTACTTTTCACATTACGATGCAATTGTTCAAAGCGCCATCTGCTGGTTAAAATCATCCTGAACCACGCAAGGCCCTTTTTGATGCAGAATCGACCGTTTGCTAGTTCTGAGCATCGTGAAGTTTAGGAATGTTAAAGCCCTCTAATCAGAGATGGGCGGCCCCTACCTCTCACAGTCCCCGCCCTTGAGTGGTAGTCCTGTGAAACTGGTCTCGTTTTAAAATCTATCACATATATATCTCATTTGCAGAACCGATTAATCCTTCGATCGGGGTCACAGCGTGGATGGTGTCTATCTCAGCCGACACAGGGTACACCCGGAAAACAGCTCACCAGACCATCGCAGGGCCAAGACGTAGACACACAGCCACTCACACCTAGGGGCAATTCGGACCTTGGACCTTCTTTCTGTGAGGCGGATGTGCTAACCACTGTGTGGCCCGTTTTAAAACATATGCTGATAGAAATTTCCCTCCGTGCACCTCTCTTAGCCCCTCCCCATGCCTGTCACAGCCTCTTCCTGTTTCCTTCTCAGCCCTTTGCCCACTTTCCAGCAGTTTTTAATGTTTGTAATGGAGTTAGGCTCAGAGCTGGGGATGAGGATACACTTAACGTCGCGGTTGATGGGATGTTTTTCAGTGAAATTGTAATGAAATATTTTTATTTTTTTATTTAACTAATAAATTTTGGGGCTAACCGGGTTTAAAGCTGTTATCATTTTACTTCTGGATCATGGAATCCTACAGAGTTACATAAAGTACAAAGCAAACTTGTCTGTAGTGGTTTCTCAGGATGTGACACATTAGCCAGTGTTGTACTGTGAGAAACACCTTGAGAAACCAGAATGTAGTATTTCATTAGAAAAAAAAAAAAAACACACCGCAAAAGTTGTAACTTCCGTTCTGATGTATATCTTTCACCCGTAACCCCTCTGTACGTGCAGTGCAAAGAAATAAGCATTGCACTGAACTTCTCATACGTCATATTCAGATGTAGACGATAAGAGTCAGTGCGTCACGATACAGTACGTCTTGAGGTCCGATTCTGCTCTCAGGTTCTCAGATCTCGGTGTCTCAGTCGGTTTCCTCCTGGTACCTCGTTTTGTCTAAAAAAAAAAAAAAACATTTAAAAAATCATCTCTGATTTTTCTTCGGTTTATTCACTTATTTATTCATTTGCCGAACCGCTTAATCTCTATCTCAGCCAACCCTGAAGGCGTGGTACATCCTGAACAGCTCGCCAGACCAGCGCAGGGCAGAGCGCACACAATTATTCACACTCACATACACACCCAGGGGCAATTTGGAACAGCTAATTATCCTAATGTGCATGTCTTTACTGGGAGGAAGTCGCACAAGCACGGGGAAAACGTGCCAGCTGCACACAGAAACGCCGTCGCCGAGCCCGGGACTCGAACCCCGGACCTTCTTGCTGTGAGGTGGATGAGCCCACTATACCACTACGCCACTCGGTAGATGGATTTATATAGACCTAATTGAACCCTACTGAGGAAAAGCCTAGACAGAATTTATTTATTACATTTAATGGTGTATGTCATTACACTGCGGTAATGAATAGAGAGAGAGAGAGAGAGAGAGAGAGAGAGAGACATCTGCTTCGATATAGTGCCACCGGCAGGATGAATGAAAAGGGTAATAAAGGTTTCAGATGAATTACACTCATGTGGTATATTTTTCGCTATTGTGGGTGTGTGAATGTGTGGGTGTGTGCTTTTCAGGACCGGAATATGTCTTTAATCAACAGAGTGAGGACATTTTGGCTCGTTCTCACTTTTTCAAAGCACTGTTTGGGGATTAGGACTTAGGTTTAGGTTAGGGTGAGGGTTAAAGTCAGGGTTAGGTATTTAGTAGTGATGGTTAAAGTTAGAGTAAGTGGCTAAGGAATGCATTATGTTGATGAATGTCCCCACAAATATAGAAGTACAAGGTCCTGTGTGTGTCTGTGAGACCCAGGTATTCATTCTGTTGTGGGGACGGAAATTTGTTGACGCAGTCACATTATAGGGGCTTGTCTTCTTTATGGGGACCAAAACGCAAGTCCCCATAATGTACGTACGTAAATCATTACATTATAAGGAGGTCCCCTGAAGTTACAGAAACAAGGCATGATGTGTCGTTCACCGTCTTTTCACACATTTTCTGGAGCTGTTTTTAATCACGTACAGCGAGTTTAGAAACAAGTCTGCATTTTTTTATTTCTTTTTTTTTTTTTTTACATGCCCTCAAAGTATGAAGGAATGAGGGAGGTGCGTGTTAAATTTATTCTCTTTTCTCTGTTAAGTGTGAAGTGAAGCTCAGGAGGTCCAGAACACGGAGATGTGAAATCTTGCAGCTCAGTGTCTCAAGAACCCTCAGACTTCCCTTCTTTATTACAGAAGTGCATTTCATGTTAAGAAACATTGTACACAAATATCCACTTTCGCCACAGGAGGATTTTTCATGATGAACACATTCACCGCAGGTGCAAAACACAGTGTAACACTTCCCATGGTGCATTGCAAGGTCAAGATCAACATGCTAACTGATTAGCCGTATCTAGTTTGCTAGGTCGTACACTCACTCACTCATTTACCGAAGCGCTTAATCCTACTACGGTCGCGGGGAGGATGGAGCCCATCTCAGCTGACACTGGGTGAAGGCGGGGTACACCCAGAACAGCTTGCCAGATCATCGCAGGGCCACCACACACACACACACACACACACACACACACACACACACACCAACATTCACACCCAGGGGCAATTTGGAACAGCCGGTTAGCCGAACGTGCATGTCTTTGGACTGTGGGAGGAAACCGGAGTAACCAGAGGCAATTAGGGTCGACCCCGACCTTGAGATCAGTAACTGAGATTCTTAACCACCGAGCCACCACCACCCGATTCATTATAGTTACAGTTTGATGAGGGTTGTACTTGGGTATTTGAATTTAGTCCAGTGAAAAGGTTATGGGTTTGAAACGGAAGGTTATAAGTTCGCGTATGTGTTTGAATTGTTATCTCAGGAAGCGTCACTATGGAGGATGTGGTCTCTGTGTTGCCGTTTGGTGGAACGTATGATACGGTTCAGCTGAAAGGCTCTACACTGCTAAAGGCCTTCGAGCACAGCGTGCACAGATATGGACAAAACACCGGGGAGTTCCTGCAGGTCTCAGGTCAGTTTTTATTCTCTCACGTAAAACAATAACCAAAACAAACAAAAAAACCTAACTCCACTAGCGCTTGTCAATACAGTAATTTTTTATTTTGATATACTGTATTTCTATGTCAGCACACACACACACACACACACGGAGCAGAGGGTAGGCGCATTGCACCACCCGGACAGTAGTTGTGGGTTAAGTGCCTTGATCAAGGCCAGTTCACCCATGAAGGTAGAGGAAGGGGTGCAGGAATCCGAACCAGCAACCTTTTTATTCCCAATCCTCCTTCTTCTGTAACGATGAGGCCCTGGCCTCCCCCCAAGGGTTTACTCTAAAGGGTCTCCTGGGAACGTGAACACTTTTAAGATGTGCTCGTAATAGCTCCTGGTTTGAGATTTGTACCTAAAACCTGCTGCTGTAGTTATAAAACTTGCCCTGCGCTCATTCCAGGAGTCTTATTCACCATCATCTCGCGCCAAACAGCATTTCAACACGGTGTGCACAACCTGGAGTCACCGTAATCACCCTAATCCAGCTTTCTGATCTCATTTCAGGGAATTTCCCCCTATCATTGTTTTCTTTTATGTCTCTAAAGCTGCTCTGGGTTAGTTTGTATTGTTGTATAGCGGACGGGGTTCAAAGGACAAGTACAAGAACAAACCTACGCTCGCTCGCTCCTTTCCCGGACCACTTAATTCTATTGGAACAGCCAACTGGCCTAATGTGCATGTCTTTGGCCTGTGGGAGGAAATCAGAGTACTTGGAGGAAACCCACACAACCACTGGGAGAAGCAAACTCCACACGGGAAAGCCCTCGCCAGACCCGGAACTCGAATCCAGGACCCTTTCGCTGTGAGGCGGACGTGCTAACCACTACGCTACCGTGCCGCCTTGTAACCAAGTTATACGCGACATTCAGTGGCTAGTGAAAACAAAAGCTCGAGAATATGAAGAGCGAATTAGAAGGGCGACACACTCCGGTCTTTCCCTGACAAACACAGCACTTCCTGTTTGGGGAAACAGATTTAAAACCTGATTTGATTTCTCATAGCATCCAAACCACTCACCGTCTCTTCCCACCATCATTATTATTAGTAGAAGTGGTAGTGATAGTAGTATTAGTAGTAGTAATAGTGGTGGTAGTAGAAGTGGTAGTAGTAGTGGTAATAGTGGTGGTAGTAGTTGTAGTAGTGGTGTAGTAATGGTGGTAGTAGTAACAGTAGTAGTAGTACTGGTAGTATTAGTTGTGGTAGTAGTACTCGTAGCAGTAGTGATAGCAGTGGTAGTAGTGGTAATAGTAGTGGTAGCGGTAGTAGTAGGGGAAGTAGTATTGGTAGTAATAATAGTGGTGGTAGTAGAAGTGGCAGTAGTAGAAGCGTTAGTGGTAGTAGTAGTGGTAGTAGTTGTAGAAATAGTAATATTAGTAGTGGTAGTGGTAATAGTAGTATTAGTGATAGTAGTGGTAGTGGTAGTAATAGTAGTAGAAATAATTGTAGTAGTGATAGTAGTAGACGTGGTATTAGTAGTAGTGACAGTATTTGTAGTAATGGTGGTAGAAGTAGTAATATTAGTAGTGGTAATAGTAGTAGTATTAGTAGTGATAGTAGTAGAGATAATAATAGTAGAAGTAGTAATATTAGTAGTGATAGTAGTAGTAGTAGTGGTAATAATAGTAGTAGTAGTGGTAGTAATAGTAGTAGAGATAATAGTAGTAGTGATAGTAGTAGTAGTAGTGGTAATAATAATAATAATAATAGTAGTAGTGGTAGTAATAGTAGTAGAGATAATAGTAGTAGTGATAGTAGTAGAAGTGGTATTAGTAGTATCAATAGTGGTAGTAGTTGCAGTAATGGTGGTAGAAGAAGTAGTACTAGTGGTGGTAGTACTGTTGAAGTAGTTATAGTCAGTAGAAACCAAATGAAGGGTTAAATGTTGTATCTCCTGCTGCTTCCTTAATGTATGTTTAGTCCTGGAAGTCTTCTTTCTCTGTGCAGTTATACGATTAACACACATTGTTCTGGTCAACCCCGAACTTATCAGTGTTTATGACCTGCTGAAAATGAACTACGGAAACCACTTATCTCTTCTGATAAGTATGGATGTAGCAAACAAGCTGGTGTCACTGGCCCTCATTGTGAGTGTGTGTGTGTGTGTGTGTGTGTGTGTGTGTGTGTGTGTGTGTGTGTGTGTGTGTGTGTGTAGGCTTCCAGATAGAGTATGATTTATCCCGGACCTCTGGTAACAGAGTGAAGAAGGTGAGTGTGTTGTGTACCAAGTGTCGAGTGCCGCAATACGAGCCCCTGGACCCCAACAGTGTCTACAAGGTCGTCTTGCCGTCCTTCCTGGCGGATGGAGGAGATGGTTACTCGATGATCAGCGAGGAGAAGCAGAAACATGACAGCGGTGAGTCAGTGTCTATGAATGCAGTTTATCGCATCGATGTAGTGAACTTACAAATTTGTACCGGGATCTTATACAATCACGACAGCCACGAACAAATTTTAGGAGAAACATCGATACAGTATGATGTACAGCACATGACACGTAGATGCAGTACGTCTGGTCTGGCTACAGGGGCGGCACAGTGGCGTAGTGGTTAGCATGTCCGCCACACAGCAAGAAGGTCCCGGGTTTAAGTGCTGGGCTCGGCGAGGGCTTTTCTATGCATGTTCTTACTATGTTTGCGTGGTTTTCCTCTGGGTATTCTGGTTTCTTCCACACAATCCAAAGACATGCACATTAGGCTAATTAGCTGTTCCAGATTGCCCCTAGGTGTGGATGTAAGTGTGAATGGTTGTATGTGTTGGCCCTGCGATGCTTCTGTGCAAGGTGATGTCAAGGTGTACCCCACCTTCGCCCAGTGTCGGCTGAGATGGGCTCCAGCCCCCCACCCACCCCCGGAGACCCTGTTAATAGGATTAAGCGGTTTGGCGAATGAGTGAGTGACGAGTGAGGCGTACATGTGTTTAGATGACTCTTGGTTTTCTCCACAGGTGACCTTGACATATCCGTCTTCTCTCGATACATCTCAGAAAGGCAGAGGGTCCATCCGTCCGTGGAGGGACGAATCCGTCTGTCAGATTCTGCTGTTGGAACCTCAAGTCGGATGAACGCTTTGCTCCTGTTCGCGCTTCTCTGGGTCTTACGTTTAATCTCATGAGTTCAGTTCAGTACGCCGGCTGCCTCTCAGTCGTCATATGCCCCACCTGTACTGTTTAATGACCGTGTAGAATGTAATATTTTATAGAGATTTGCTATGAATAGAGTTTTTGTCTTGTATGATAAGAAAAAAAAAAACGTATATTTTTTGGTATTTTGTTAATTAGAATGTTTAAATGTTTTTAAATAGCATGGGATGTGTCTCAGGTAGTTCTGGGAAATGATTAGACCTGTATCAAGTCTAGATCGGCATTTCTGCCAAGATATAATCTGTGATTTTTAGCTTAATAGTGAAGAATAATGGAAAATCATGTTAAAACTGGGAAAAAATCAGGAAGGAGGAACTATGCTCTGAATATTATTTATTTATTAACACGGGCAAAGACAAATAATAATAATAATAATCATAATATTGGGGCGGCATGGTGGCGCAGTGGTTAGCACGTACGCCTCAAAGTCCCGTGTTCGATTCCCGGGCTCGGCAAGGGCGTGTCTGTGTGGAGTGTTGCATGTTCTCCCCGTGCTTGTGTGGATTTCCTCCGGGTACTCCGGTTTCCTCCCATCCCACAGTGCAAAAACATGCACATTCGGCTAATTGGCGGTTCCAAATCACTACTATGTGTGAGAGTGAGTGTGAATGGTTGTATGTGTGTTGGCCCTGCGATGGTCTGGTGAGCTGTGTGTGAGCAGGGTGTACCCTGCCTTCACCCAGAGTCGGCCGAGATGGGCGCCAGCCTTCCCGCGACCCAAATTAGGAATAAGCGGCTTAGAAAACGAATGAATGATTATCATTATTGTTGATATTCATTCATTTTCTGAGGCGCCCATCTCAGCCGACTCTGGGTGAAGGCGGGGAACACCCTGGACAGCTCACCAGACCATCACAGAGCTATTATTATTATTATTATTATTATTGTTGTTGTCTTACTTTATTTTATTAATGAGATTAAAGGGGTAATCTGTATAATCATACCAGCTATTTTAATTGTTTTTGGTCAAATGCTTAGTATTTGTTTTACAGTGTTTATTGGAGTTATGTGAGTCTCCTATTGCTAAATTAAACTCTATATCTTTAATGACAATATTTAGTAAATTATTATATAATATTTAGTGTGTGTGTGTGTATATATATATATATAAATAAAACAAAAAAATATATTTTAGAAATATAATACAATGTCTTTGTGTGAGATGAGTTTTGGTTTTGTTTGTTTTTTTATCTTTTCTTTTTTTCGCCCCTGAACTACGTCCCGATAATAAAACCATGAATCAAGGACTTGCAGGAAGCTGAATGCAGAAGGACGTCATTGTAATTCAGTGAAGAACTACAGAACAAAATGATCTTTGTGTCTGTCTGTCACCATGTGCACCGAATTGACCATGATGCCACAGATATAACTGGGGAACGCAACAAAAATAAAAACAGGACCTGACAGGGACAACATTTTAATCCTTCACTGCTTTCAAAGGCTTTACTTTGTTGTGTTCGCTGTAGCTGTAAAAGCTATGACGAAACCACTGTCTCGGTCAGACGCAGGAAATGTCAGCGCTGTGTCTAATAAAGAACTGTATCATTTCCATTGCAAATCAAATACCAAGTCAAGGTCATGGGTTCCATGGGAATAGCAGCTGGGGCACATTTTTTATTTTTTTTTTAGTATGAATTCTTTCAACTGATGTAAATGTTAAACGCTCATTCGGGTTAAAGGGCAAAGAAAAAGCACTTAAATTCTTATGTGATGAAGCTACTTGTGTGTAAAATGTATTACAGCATTATCAAACTCGAATCTAGTTTAACAGGTTTGATTTTTATTTTTCCCCTTAAAACTAAGTCAAAATTTGCATATTCTAATACATTATTGCACGGCGGTGTAGTAGGCGACCCGTCCGCCACACAGCAAGAAGGTCCTGGGTTCGAGTTCCGGGCATTGTGTGGAGTTTGCATGTTCTCCCCGTGCTTGCGTGGGTTTCCTCCGGGTACTCTGGTTTCCTCCGGCAGTGCAAAGACATGCACATTAGGCTAAATGGCTGTTCCAAATCGCCCCTAGGTGGGAGTGGTCGTTTGTGTGTCTTGGCCCCGCGATGGTCTGGTGAGCTGTTCAGGGTGTACCCCGCCTGTGCCCAGTTTCGGCTGAGATAGGCTCCATCCTCCTCACGACCCTGATGGCAGGACCAAGCAGTTTGGCAGACGAGTGAGTGAGAAATGCATTTAGAAATGCATGACGCTCCCACCACCGTGTTTCATACCGGATCTTGATTACTGCTCGTGTTTATACTTTTTTCTTTCTGATTTGTTCGTGAACATTAGTCCCAGAAATGCTCTTAAGGTGGACTTTAACAGACACGAGACATGTAGCAATATTTATTTTTCATGTTTCCTTCATTTAAATGTTTATATCTGGTATGTTTTTAATTTGTAATAACGGAGACCCGGATTTAAGATTAAAGTAACGTCTTGAGATCTTGAAGCCTGTTGCTGTTGCCTTTGGGCTCTTTGTTCTTAATCTTTGCACGTGTTTTCCGTGTTGTGGTCTTTCTTGGCAGAGGACCAACACTACTCAGTTTGTAAACCTGGCTGAACACCCAGTAATAATTTTTACACTCACGCTAGGAGTGACTAGCTCGTAACTTGGTACAGGGTACAACCATCGTCCTGGAGATCTACCTCCCTGAAGACTTTCAAACCAACCACCTGGCCGCCTAACTGTGTCATCCATCAGTGTACAGCGGTGTAGAATAGATATTCGTAAAAATTATGCCACACTTAAAAATGTCTGAACTTTACTGCATTCGAAAACGAGTCATCAGATGACGACACATCACCCCGGCCTCCACATGTCAGAAAATACGAATTGCAGAAATCCCAAAATACCAAAAGGCACAATTACACTGCTTATGGAAGTAACTGCCAAGTGTGACGCAGAAATCCCAAACGGTTTCCAAGTTCTGGCACGAAATTTAAAGGATCACAGACAGACATACTGCTGAATGTATCCCTCCGCAATATACGCCACTGGGATCATAAAGATGTCGCGAATAGTTGTTGGCCTGGAAATCAACACCACCCGTATTTGTTTTTGTTCGCTTGGTTGCCGTGGAAACAAAAAAAATTCAACTTCAGAAATCCCATAACAACAAAAGGCGCAACTACACTGCCTAGTAGAGGCAGCTGCTCAGCTTCATAAAGAAATCTGAAACCGTTCTCAAGTTCTGGCCCGGAGATGAACGCCAACCATATTCCTACATGGAAAATTGGTTGCCATGGAAACAAAGAAACTATGAATTGCAGAAATCTGAAAATGTCAAAAGGTACAACGACACTGCCAAGTTTAATTTAGAAATCCAAACAAACGGTTTGCGACTTCTGGGCTGAATTTAAAATCTTCCCGCCTCACATGTCGGGAACAATTCCGAGTCGGTCCGATGGCATTTATTTATAACGAGGACAGAAATAAACATCTCGCAGAAAAATAACACGCTTTCAGTCAAAGGTTACATTTAAAGACTAAAATAATATATTTGGACTGTCGATATTGACTTCAGTAAAGCACACAGTTGGTGCGCGAGTATCGAGGTGGCCGATCTCTGTTACACTGAACCAATGGGAAAATCTCGGCCTCGCATCAACCGGTTACTCGAACGGCTGCAAGTGGCGGAAGTTTCCTCCCGATTTGTACACTTAGTGCAGTGTGGTTGGTTTTCTTCTCCGGATTTCTCGAGACAAACCCTCTACCATCAGATCCATCCAAGTTCACTTCTTCAGAGGATATATAATATTATACACTACACGCATCTTTAGAAAAAGGAAGGGGCGGCATGGTGGCATAGAGGTAAGCACGGCCACCTCACAGCAGGAAGGTCCTGGGTTCGGCGAGGGCGTTTTTTTCTGCGTGGTTTGCTCTGGGTGCTCCCGTTTCCTCCCACAGTCCAAAGACAGGCACATTAGGCTAACTGGTTGTTCCATATTACGCCTAGGTGTGAGTGTAAGTGTGTGTGCGCCCTGCGATTGGTCTGGCGGGCTGTTCAGGGTGTACGCCGCCTTCACCCACAGCCCTTTTAGTATTTGGTGGTTCAAGCGAATGAGTGAGTGAACGAATAGAGAAAGGTGTGATATTTGTGGTATCTTTCCTTACAGTTGCCCCCTGATTGGATGTTTATAAAGCACTTGTTTATATAGTCGTTACGTTTCTAAATCTGGCTTAATATGAATACTTTCGTGGGCTACTTTTACCATTCAGCCCAACGCACAGGTTCCTAAATTTAATCGGCCCCTCCCATGGTTCACTGTTTTTATGTTTATGAGAATGCTGTTGATTGAGAGAGAGGCGGAGCTTGTCCGCGTGTTCAGCGTTAGTGAGAATAAAACCAGTTATTTATTTATTTTGTGATGTTAGTAAACGTGACAAGTTCGAGCTGGACGTCACCTTCCCCCTCATGACAGAAGCTTTTAAATCAGAAGCCACCCGTTGGTTGTGTGAATAATGTTGCTTGTGTGACTCGCAAAGCCGTGTCTCGAGTATAAACCAAACTGCTGGGCTTCACATCGCACCACCCTGGCGCAGATTACATCTGGAATAGTGTGGAGGTTAAATTGCTTGTTATGTTTACAGCTTTTCGCAAACGCCCTGTTTCTGAGTGAGTCATAGGAGTGCTTTGGAGTCTCAGTCACAAACTTCCTCGATCTGCTATTCCTCAGGGACATCTCATGAACCTGACTGTTTAATATTATCGGCATTAATCAAACACTTACTCAGTCACCTGCTGAACCTCTTAATTCTATTAGAGCCACGGGGAGGCTGGGGCCCATCTTCACACCGGGAGAAGGCGGGGCGCACCCGGAACAGCTCACCAGACCATCGCAGGGCAACACACACACACACACACACACACACACACACACACACACACACACACACACAGGGTCAACTTGGAACCGGCAATTAACTTTAACGTGCATGTCTTTGGACCGACCTTGCGATGAAACCCGGGGAACCCGGAGGAAACCCACTCAAGGAGAACATGCACACTCCACACAGAAACGCCCTCGCCGAGCCCGGGAATCGAACCCGGTACCTTCTTGTTCTGAGGCAGATGTGCTAACCACTGCGCCACCCTAAAATCATAAGTATAAATTCTTTTATGTCATAAAGTATAAATTTTATGTCAATTATAAAAAGCGCCGCACAAATAAAACTGAACTGAATTAAATTTAAAATTAAAATTCAGCCATTATCAGTAAAAAAAATAAATAAAAATAGATACAGGGTGTAACAGATCTATATTCTTTATTAATTTAATACTTTCTGTGGCTAAATGAGCTCTTGGAATCAAGATTCACACTGCTTCCAAGATACCATCTAAAATATAATAAATTACTAAAGCCGCGCCTTAAAGGGGGGGTCAATATTTTTGATTGACGTTTCCTTGTTATTTTTGCACGGACCTGAATAGTTTCTGGACAAAGAGTTTTAAAGAGACTTAAAGAGTTTGTTTACATTAACGAGTTAAAGTCCCATGCGAGATGATCCACCCAACAGACAGGAGTAGTCCGCTGAATCACCGCCTGAGCCGCATCATCACGACACAAACATCAAGAATCCAGATTCTTTGCATTGGTCACATGCTGCAATTCCACAGTCATCCGAGAGAGAACAGTTGGCATGTGGAAAGTTCCTACAGCTGTAAATGTTTGTTTTCTTTAACAACAAACCATCTGTGAAATCTCCTAAACAGTTCGGCACCGCAGCTAATCAACCGCAGAATATCTGTGAACTTCACACAGCTGTTAGAGGAAACCGGAGAGGCCCACGCAAGCACGAGGGGAGACACGCAAACGCTACACAGAAACGCCCAAGCCGAGCCCCGGGGTTTGTACCCATGCCACCCACGTCCAAGGTTGGGCGGAAAAGATTCGGAAATAAAACTCAAAGAAAAAGAACAAAAGTCTTAAAATTCATAATAAATACATTTATTTCAGAACTGCATTAATAAACACTGGAATGTCACTCTGTCTCCGGATGATCTCCTTTACATCCATTTACTGCTCGGGGTTTCTTTCTGTATGAAGAGAAAATAAAAGAGAGAGAGAGAGACACAGAGAGAGAAAGAGACAGAGTGAGAGACACAGAGAGAGAGAGACACAGAGAGAGAGAGACACAGAGAGAGAGAGACACAGAGAGAGAGACAAGAGAGAGAGAGAGAGACACACACAGAGAGAGAGACCCAGAGAGAGAGAAAGAGAGAGAGAGAGAGAGAGAGAAAGAGAGCGAGAGAGACAGACAGAGAGAGAGAGAGACCCAGAGAGAGACAGAGAGAGAGAGAAAGAGAGAGAGACAGAGATACAGACAGAGAGAGAGAAAGAGACAGAGCGAGAGAGAGAAAGAGACAGAGCGAGAGACAGAGAGAGACACACAGAGAGAGAGCGAGAGACACAGAGTGAGAGAGAGACAGAGAGAGAGACACACACAGAGAGAGAGAGACAGAGACAGAGAGAGAGAGACAGAGACAGAGAGAGAGAAAGAGAGAGAGAGAGAACCAGAGACAATGAGAGAGACAGACAGAGAGAGAGAAAATAACAAACCAGTTTTCAAGGCTGACCCTGAATGAATCACGGAAACATTATGAATAGAGAGGTGGAGGTTTACCGCGCTGAGCTCAGGGAAAAGCTCCTCAACTGCGATGTCAAGCAACACGTAAGTGATCTATAAACAAGAACACGCCACAGTGACACACTGATCCCATCATCTAATTACTCAGCATCTAACCACCTCTCCCTCTCTCCCACACACACACACACACTCATGCTCTCTCACACACACACACTGACACACACATACTCATACTCTCACACACTCGCACAGTCTTACATTCACACCCACACAGTCATATGCACACACACACACACACACACACTCTCTCTCTCTCTCTCTCTCTCTCACACACACACACACACACACACACACACAC
>JBCNYH010000022.1:10277553-10292271 GCA_039654325.1 Tandanus tandanus | reverse complement strand
CTATGTAAAGCTGCTTTGTGACAATGTCAATTGTAAAAAGCGCTATACAAATAAAACTGAATTGAATTGAAATTGAAGTCGCAATAATGAAATGATTTTTCACTGCTAGGTTTAGATTTCGCTTTCGTTTCCCGGTAATTACGTTAACCCCGATCTTACCATGTCGTCTTCTCCATCTACCATGGTGTAGGCCGGCAGCATCGCTCCCTCCATCGTACTGCTCCTAAACACGCACTTCAGCTTACTGCCGATGCGGCTGATCCCAAACGACTCGCCCCGTTTCGGTGGGTTCCTGCGCATGCACACACACATTTAACAGCTACATAAAAAGGGTGAGATCGGTGGCTCTGGCAACAAACAGACAACACTGCAAACCATCCATCAGACGAAAACAGATGTGCAAACCCTGAGGACGGTTTGAACTTACTGACGGATTGCAATCCAGCATAGTAGCACACATCAGCTTGATCGTACTGTGCAGCACATTTAAAGTCTCACACAGCTCCAAAGTCACACAGATGACCACAAATCCAAAAAAAAGAAAAGAAAACGGGCATGACAAAAGACACGCAAAATGCCAAAAGCATGGAGGGCATCCAAGGAGAAGCGTGCTGACCAAATCAGGCAGATGATACGTCTTTTGGAGAAGACGCCTGTTCTGCATGCTGATCTCAGAACAGCTTTGTCTTATTAGAGTGCAAACTGCTGAGCCAAAATGCTGACAGCGCTAATGATGGAGAGGATCCAGCAGCTGGAAATTGAAGAGCAGGCTGTTGTATTGTGCATTTAATCCTTTTTAGGTTGCCCTTGCAGGGTCGAACTGGCCCCAGATCAGCACCAGAGGGCTTCTCGAAGAGCCACAGCACGCAAGCACGCACACTCACTCACTCACTCACTCACTCCACTGTGTTGGGGACGGACTTTAGAAATCTGGGTCGGAGTGTTCGGATGGTTTTGATAGACGGGGAACCTGGCGTAGGTGATGGTTTTGCGCTGACATGTGCCGGCTTGCTTCCGGTAACATTAGCCCATCGTGGAGGGGTGACCTTTGATCTACATGTCAGGTGCAGCAGGTACACACAGTCCAGTACACACAAGCAGCATTGGATGATGGGAAACACACCAGTCAGTCCTGATGCTTTAATTAAAAAATATTTCTCAGTATAAATAGGCGGCATGGTGGCGCAGTGGTTAGCACGGTCACCTCACAGCACGAAGGTCCTGGGTTCGATTCCCGGGCTCGGGGCGTTTCTGTGTGGAGTTTGCATGTTCTCCCCGTGCTCGTGTGGGTTTCCTCCGGGTACTCCGGTTTCCTCCCACAGCCCAAAAACATGCACAGTAGGCTAATTAGCTGTTCCAAATCGCCCCTAGGTGTGAGTGCGCGCGTATGGCCTGGTGAACTGTCCAGGGTGTGCCCCGCCTTCGCTCGGAGTCGGCTGAGATGGGCGCCAGCATCCCCGTGACCCTAATTAGGATTAAGCAGCTTAGAAAATTAATGAATGAATCTTTATCGACATGGGAACGATCACAAGATTGGAGTCATTTGTGCCCATCAGCACATCTACAGGTGTGTACGCACAAGGAGCCGCGTCATGATTTTTACCACAGTTCAGTTGCCAAAAAGTCGCCTAAATCTGTACTGAATGTCTACAATATTAGTCTATACAAGTTAAATAGCCTTTTAACTTACAAATCAAAAGGAATTAAACTTTTTTTTTTTAACCTAACATGGAGCAGACGGAAATTACGAGAAAGTTTTGCGTGTGCACGAGAAACCTATCCTTTTTTTTCCCCCCCCATGTGCCTTTAGGGGCTCCGTCGGAAATGGACTGCAACAGAACATTTTTTAAATCTTGTTGGGCTGAACACTTTCCAAAGATTGAAATACCGCCGGCAAAGTCCTAGTACTTTTAATTGCATGAACCAAATTCATGTCTGTTAGCCTTTATAAACCAAATTTGCATTGATATAAATGGCTATTTTCTGTTCGATTACACTGTAAATGTTATTAAGGATAAAAATGTTAAAATATTATTATAAATATTTAATAATTAAATGTAAAATTTTTTTGCGGTAATAAGTGGATTCTGAGGACATTTCACGGCTTCTGAGGACATTTAATAGTAATCAAGGACTATGGCTGTGGAAGAAGAGTGGTTGTGGTTGTGAATGGTGGAGCGAACACACGTGTACGCACTTCGCTGACCTTTCGCGTGGCACCAATTAAAGTCATGTAAACGATTCAGATTCTCGATTCTGTCTTTGCTAAATTATATTAAGGAAGTGTTTTTATACAACTCATGGGCACACAGAGCTTCCTCTGACCGCGCACGAGATGTTTTGAAAAAATTTCGTGTGTTTTTCCACTAGGACGTTCGGAACGAAAATCGGCACGTCACAGGACCTTCCGCGTGTCTCACACGAAAGGTAATGAAATTTTAAAACTTTGATTTCTAGATGCATTTTTGCCAAAATAATAAAAATATTAATAATAATCACAATCTTAGCATCATAAAAAGAAATCCAAAGTATGGATCCATCGGAAAAACTACAGCTTATTCTGTACAAATCGATCATCTGGTCTGATGACTATGATTAACAGTCAGGAAGAGCAATGACTAAGAGCTGTGAGATATCTGAAAGTGAGGAAACATCCTGTTGCTCACATTGCTTAACACTCCAACACACAAGAAACACACACTTTTCATAACGGACCTAAACACAGCTATGAGGACGGCTGGTGGTGTAAATCCTTATGACACTTATACAATGCCTTGCACATTTGTATTTGACGCCCTTCCACGTTTTGTTGCGTTCGTCTGGGAGCGACCAGGACTTTTTATCACCGTGAGCGAGCAAACAATTCCAGCCAGAGCTATAAACAGTATTAAGGCTGGGGTTGGTCACTTTTCAGCTGTATATACAAAATACTGGTTATACTGGTTGCAACGCTCGTTAAATCTCGACAGCAATCAAGAACTTATGAAATATGAAAAAGTAAAAAAATAAAAATAAAAAATCCGTCATCAGTGGCCTCTGTAATCCTGTAAAAACGTCGACCAATCACTGCCTTGTGGCCCGCTGGGAAACATCAAATCAATTTAGACTAGCGTGCATCCGCTAGTTTTAATAGACCCAGGGGGTAGCTGTGACACGTACCTGTCCTGTCACATGCAAATATCTGTGTAATGAATACAACATTTCTTAAAACTGATTTAGAATTTGGTCACAACTAAGAGCCCGAATGCGTCCAAATGGTCCGCACGAAGCACAAACTGACTGACCTGCGGCGAGAATGGACAGCTTGAGCAGCTTTATCAAGGGGAAACCGGATAGCAAGGAAGCACTATCCAGATGTGACGCCCAAGAAATGCGGAAAGGGGTGGGCGGGAGGGTGAATACTTATGCACGGCACTGTAAACACCGATGGATTGATTTCACAGTAATCATCACCCCAGCATTTCGATGGTCCGCGTCAGTATAGTATTTGGTACTGTACATTTCTTTAAAAATGTAGACAATTTAAATAAACAAACAAACAAACAAACAAATAAATAAATAAATGTGCCGGATACAGTGCACAGGCGCTTGCGACTGCATTCAGGACGGTGCAGCTTTGCATGCAGTGGGATTAAAAGGGTCACACATCACACTAGCCTATAAGCATGCTCAACAACCTACCTTAAATCATCCAAACTCAAATTCCTGGAATAATAGGCATAGTGAGGTTACTGCAGTGATCTAAAACATCTGCACTACATTATGATTATTGAAACAGCTGCAGAGGAACACTGCACTCCATGGCAACGAGGACTCTTGATAATAAAAGAAGATATCAATAATTCAGTGCTGTTAATACCGTTTGAATAAAATATGGATGCGCTCACACACACACACACACACACACACACACACACACACACTCACACCTACCTGTTTAGTTTAGCATTTCTGGGAAAAGAGTCAACACCACACAGCAGGTATCTGAAATACTAGAAAAAACAGTGACGCATCAGCGACACGTTTCTGTTTATTTTTATTATATTTAATATGATATTTATTGATCTGCACCAACGTAGAATAAAAAAAATCATGGGGTTTTATTACTATTACTTGAGTAAAATGTGCCAAAAATAACATGCTGGCAAGTAATTCCAACATGCGTTCCTTTTAAAAGTGATATTCTTCATTATTATTATTATAATCATTCATCCATTTTCTAAACCGCTTAATCCTAATTAGGGTCGCGGGGAGACTGGCGCCCATCTCAGCCGACTCTGGGCGAGGGCAGGGTACACCCTGGTCAGCTCGCCAGGCCATCGCGGGGCAACGCGCACACAACCATTCACACCCACACTCACACCTACAGGTGATTTGGAACAGCCAATTAGCCTACTGCGCATGTTTTTGGACTGTAGGAGGAAACCGGAGGAAACCCACGCAAGCACGGGGAGAACATGCAAACTCCACACAGAAACACCCGAGCTGGGTATCGAACACAGGCCTTTTTGCTGTGAGGCGGACGTGCTAACTACTACGCCACCTTGCCGCCCTTTCTCATTATTATTCCACTATATTTAATTCATAACCACTGCTCCAGTTGTTTGTTTTTTGTTGGGTTTTTTTGCCGGAAACTCTGTTCCAACTGGAATATATTCCGCTCAATAAGGAAACTGTTGCTTGTAGGACAGGTGACTTTAGGACAGGTGCACTCGTTTGCGAGTTCTGTCCATTTTTCTCTCATTCTCTCATTCCCAATAGGATAACACGGGGCGAAAACATGAAAGCTTTCCTGCGCAACTGTCGTTTGTCCCAAAGCCACCAAATTTGATATAACACATTAGGTCAGGGTACTCGTCACATATCTCTATCTATTATGGCCTGTACATTTCCTTTCATCCTTTCACCCCCCCCCCCCATAAAAATATATTAGGTTTTGGAATTAAAGACACCGATGGGCCAGTTTTTGTGTCAGAGTGTACACAGTAACCAATCTCAGGCCATCATTAAACACACCTGCATCTGTTCAGACGTTCCACCCCCCCGTCCCATAAAACCAAACACCTCCTGACCACCATACTGACCCCTACTCATCTTTTATCCCCATCCCTTCTTTTTCTCCATCCACTTTAATGCATATCAGCCAACTCCACCACCATATTATTTTTATTTTTTTTCAGAAATTGCATACGATAATCGGTACATGGTTGTGATTCCACAAAACGCCCAAAACAATTCACCGCGATCACTCTCAAAAAACTTGGTGTGCTTAATTAATTTTCATTGGTTACATTCCACGCCAGAACAAATATACATTGACTATTAACGTCTGATAGAAGGCAGGGGGACAGGCGTGGCTGGATGAGCTGTCAAAAAGAAAGAGGGGGCGATTTATGGGTTTTAGGGGCATCGGAGAGGGAGTTTCCTTCCACAGTCCAGACATGCACACTAAGCTACCTGGCTGTTCCAAATTGCCCCTAGGTGTGGATGTAAGTGTGGATGGTTGTGTGTGTTGCCCTGCGATGGTCTGGCGAGCTGTTCAGGGTGTACCCCGCCTTCTCCCAGTGTCGGCTGAGTGGCCTCTCTGCGACCCTAACAGGATTAAGTGGTTCAGCAAATGAGTCACAGTGAGTATGTGAAGTGCTTTAGACAAATGAAAAAGAAAAAACACTTCTGCTCTGTGAAAGAATAATAAAGAAAAATGTTCTGGAACCCTTTAGAGATCTCAGAGAAGAAAGAAAACACTCGGCATCGATTACCTCGTCACTGTGGCAGAACATCGGGGTGAAGACGTTCTCCAGCAAGGACAGGACGTGCTCATAAGCCTCAAAGAGACATGGTACCTTTTGCAGCTTCACCACGTCTAAGTACGAGCCGTCTGCAACTACACGGAGAGAGAGAGAGAAGAGGGAGAGAGAGCAAGAGAGAGAAAAAGAGAAAAAGGGAGAAAGAGCGAAAGAGAGAGAGAGAGAGAGAGAGAGAGAGAGAGAGAGAGAGAGAGAAAGACAGTGAAGGAGAGAGAGAGACAGGTAGTGAGAAAGATAGAAGGACAGAGAGAGAGAGACAGAAAGAGGGAGAGAGAGAGAGGGGGATACAGGAGCAAAAAGAAAGCAAGGAATTTAAACGAATGACAGAAACTAAAGAAAATAGCTCACAGCATGTGAGAGAGTGAGTGTAGGTACATGTCAGGTGAAATGCATGCAGAACAAGAGCACTGAGAGAGCGCAAACCTCCAACAAGCTACAAAAAAAAAGTTTACAGCACTCCCTGCTGGACCTGATGCATTATTACACTTCCAATAATTCATCCAACTGAACAATGTTAAAGAATCCTTTAAAAAAAAAACATCCTCTGGACGATCTCCCAAATCTAGTGGAGTCTTACGCATAACTTCTTGCATAATCCTGCTAACAAACAAATACACAAACCGCTAAAAAAAAACGTCCACTGAGGAGGCGTGGTGCCCTGTAGGTGCGGCGACAAACCTCCAAGAAAAATGTGCATCATCTTGAATCAACATCACACGCTTTGTACCAGGCTGGGCCTGGGGTGCCATGTTCGGAGGCACTGAACTGTATTACCGGGGCGAGCTCGACAGTGACATCACAGACATACTCCCTTATTAAAAAAAGATTATTTTCCTGGGTTATAAGGTAAGTGAATACTGGGTTTTTTACACCCGAACCTAGTGGCTCATCACAGCCGGACCTAATCCCGGTTTCTGTAGCGTGAAGCGACTAGGAGTTCACCTCCTCCTGGATGGAGCACTAGTTCATCACAGGTTTCCTCCCCGGCATTCTTACCGGTACCCATTTATACTGCTGGGCTGTAGGGGTCTAACGGGGATTCAAACCCACGACCTCTCGATCAGGAGCACAGCACCCTAGCCACTACACCGGCCCCACACCCTCAATTATAAGCACTGGGTTTAATCAGATGCATCACGGATTGAAACCAGAACCGCAATGACGTCGGGCTCATCCGGTGCGCTGTACGAGATCAAATTATATACTTCCAGCAAGCGCGGGTATCTGACTAAATATTAATAGGGACAAGCATCATGGGATTTTACTTATTTGTGTCATACTTTATTTGATGAATGTATTTGAGAGCAAACAGGATGGGTACATTTCAATAAACATTTTTTAATTCTGCAGGTAAAAGAAAGAAACAGGGGAAACGTGGGTAAGACCTGTGGGAATCGAAGTGAACGGAAGGATGCATGGAGCGCACCACTATAACGGCTCACGAGGCTCTATCAGACGAAGCAAACAGAACTCTAATCCGTCAAGAAACAACGAAGAAGCAGCTTTTTTTGAGATTGGGGCAATATTTTGCATATATTTGCATAATTAATACATTTCTAATTATTGTGTAGAATTGTAAAACGCAACACCCAGGTCTATCCACTGAATCAAACTTGGTCAAGAAACAGGGGAGGAGAATCATTCTGGATGGACGCCTGATGGACGGATGGACAAACGTCGCATCGCAACAACCTAACAACCTACGGCCAGATGAGCTTAAAAAATAAATAAATAAAATGCAACAATCTGGCGTGTCTTGAGTTTGTTCCAAACCACAAGTTGATTGATCACCTTTGTTTATAAAATGCCAGGCATTTGCTTTATACTTTAGGAACTTTTCACTCGAGCAGTGAAGAACGCCGCGTCTCAGGTACACGCCAAGTCGTCAGGCAGGAACGCCTGAAAAGGACAAGGTGTTCTTTTACAAGAACAAAACGTCCTTGCATATTGTTGGCTTCTACATCAACATCAACAACAACAAACGTTTGGTGTGGAAAGTACACACCGTTCTCCATCGAAAGAAAAAACAAACAAATATTCGTATGACTGACAGATCAACAAATCTGAAATCGAATCCACGCCACTAGTCTCAACGAATGAGATTCCTAATGAGTGATGTCACCGCCATCATCAAGACTCTTTTAAAAGAATAGCCTTCATTGTTCCTGTAGAGTTTCAGAGACTTTACGTGACGTCACTGAAGCTGCTGTGACAAAATAAATTGTTCATGCGGTTCCATGTTTATTTATAAAAAGACGTATGGACGGGCTCACTGTTGCGGATTTCCTCGATGATGAAGGCGTCGAAGCTGATTTTGTCGACGCTCTCCTCCAGGCAATACGTCTTGTACAGTTTCTGTACCTCGCCGTGCAGGCTCTGCATCTCAGACTCACTCAGCTCCGGACACAAGATCTTAATATTGAACTCCTCTACACACACACACACACACACACACACACACACACACACACACACACAAGCACCAAATATACTTTGCTATACAAACATTTATCAAAGCTCTTAAATAATAAAAGCTACACACAGTTCACCCTTAATGTGGTTTCAAAATTAGGTATTAGGTTTCATTATTAAACGCAGCAGAGAACTTTAACAGGAAGAGGAAATTTGATTTGAAATTTGATTGTACTGACATTACAATCCCAAAAGGAGGTCAGAAAAACTGCAAGGTTACCACGTTAACGCTCCGCAAAACTCTTTCACCTAAACTCCTAAAATAATATTTAAAAAGACATGATATCATAAACCACCTTCCAATACAGCAACTGCATCGTGCAGCAAACAGACAGATGGATGGATGGACAGACAGGCAGACAGATCAACAGACAGATAGACAGACAGTCAAATAGACAGTCAGACAGATATACAGTGAAAAAATAGAGAGACTGTCAGATAGACAGACAGTCAGACAGACAGACAGACAGTGAAATAAATAGAAAGACAGACAGTCAGTCAGTCAGACAGACAGACAGACAGACAGACAGACAGATATACAGTCAGATAAATAGAAAGACAGACAGTCAGTCAAACAGTCAGATAAAGAGACAGAAAGATAGAGAGACAGTCAGTCAGACAAATAGACAGTCAGACAGAAAGATAGAGAGACAGTCAGATAGACATATCATCTGACCCTGAGATAAATAGAAAGACAGACAGTCAGTCAGACAGACAGAGAGACAGATATAGTCAGATAAATAGAAAGACAGAAAGATAGAAAGTCAGACAGACAGACAGATATAGTCAGATAGATAGAAAGACAGAAAGATAGAAAGTCAGACAGACAGAAAGATAGAGAGACAGATATAGTCAGATAAATAGAAAGACAGAAAGATAGAAAGTCAGACAGACAGACAGACAAATAGAAAGACAGCACCATCTATAGCATAAAGAGCAAACCGTATTTATTTATTTATTTTAATTATAGAACGCATATTTTAAAAAATAAAATAAAAACAAAAACAACTGAGTTCCGAGACCGTGTCTTCCTTGGTTAACTCGGGGTGTAAGTCCCTGCCTTTGTGGAGATGAACGAACCCAGTCGTTTAACCTTCACAATGTGGCTCTTATCAAAGTCATTCTTACGGTTTCTCATTTTTCCGACTTCCAAAACATTAACTTCAAGAACTGGCCGTCTGCCTACATCCCACTCAGTTAGCAGAGCCTCTGTAACCAGATAGTCAGTGGTATTCTATCCGTAACCACCGGATACGGCAAATCACGTGTTCTGATTGGCTAATCTACTAGTAGGATATCAGCTCATATACCATTACTAGTTATGTCAGTACAGGAAAAAAAAAAGAAAGAAAAAAACACGGAAGCCAACAGGACTCTGCTAGGCTAAAGGCTAACCCTTCCCACACAGCTCCTCGGTTTATTCTAGAGTTATTCCAAGAAAAGCGACAAAATTTGGTATTAAAATAATTGATGGCAAAAACATGTTTTTTATTTTTAAGAATGAGAATTTATTTGTTTTTATATATAAAGTGACTTTTCCTGGCCTGCTGTAAGGAAAAGGCCTCTAGTCCTCGCCAGTGACCAGGGGAGGGGCCATCGTAAAGCGGACAAGACATGCCAAGCGCGCACACACACACACACACACACACACACACACACACACACACTCACCCACAGCAAGGCAGAACTGCAGCACATGCAAGGCTCCCTCCTGTTTAAGGAAACTCATAAAGTGAAACAACAGATCCTGCTGCTCACGGATTTCCTTCAGGTCCAGCTTCAGCACCTAACACACACACACACACACACACACACACTAGAGTGATTACACACACACACACACACACACACACACACACACTGTACATGCACATCGCCAATTAATCCAGGTATACAAAACTTTCAAGGACTTTTATTGTCTCTGGACTTACAGAAGATTTTTTGTTGCGTTGTTCTGCGTATTTCTGTAGGAAGGGAACCAGTGCAGACGGAGGCTCAGTCGCCAGCTCAGGCTAACACAGAGAGGGGGGAAAAAAAGAAGAAAAAAGAGATTCACAAATGAGAGGCTCTTTTCTACAGCCGAGCAATGTAGTGCAAACGTTATCCTGAAGATTTCTCGATGACATCATTACAGGTTACGAAATGTCTCTAATAGAAGCTCCGACAGTGATCCCAGCTGTTTATATTCATCACATCATCACCACCACCATCTCTATATAAACAATTATAAAGCGACTTCTACGGAAAACATGCCATGTAATCGAGGTGTACATAATTTATGGAATGTGTGAGGAAAGAACTGTTTATAGTTGTTACTGTGCAAGTGATTACAGCAGCTAATGTATTTCATAGGTGAACCACAACACATCGGAACACTACTGAAAAGTGATCTACTTCAGTAACTACGCCACACTCTCCTGGAGTATTCACCAATCACAACGCACTCCTTAACAATTCATTTCTTATATTATATAACCTATGTGCGTCATTAAGTTCCTACAGCCTCCTCCACAAAAGGTTTGTGTGAATGTTGGGTAAAGAATCTAACCTTTATTGTTATTTACCCATCACTTTTTAAAGGAAAAGAAATAAATACCCACACCAGTAGTTAGCAGGTCTGAAGAAGCGTTCACACAGGAAGCGACGGGTGACAAGCGAAAGAGCGACGCACAAATCGCCGGGCGATCGCTGCTCAGCTCTTGTTGCCTAGGTAACCTGCTCGCATGTTTATGAGATGTTTTATTATCACTATCTTATGTTATTTGAGTTCATTTTAGCTGATACTATTATCATATATAGCTTATTATTATCATTATTATTAGTGTGGGCGGCACTGTGGCGTAGTGGTTAGCACGTCCGCCTCACGGCAAGAAGGTCGACTTGCTCGACGAGTCTCGGGCTCGACCAGGGCATTTCTGTGTGGACTTCGCATGTTCTCCCCGTGCTTGCGTGGGCTTCCTCCGGTTTCCTCCTACAGTCCAAAGCCATGCACATCAGGCTAATTAGCGGTTCAAAATGGCCCCTAGGTGTGAGTGTGAATGGCAGCCAGTGTCGGCTGAGATAGGCTCCAGCCTCCCCGTGACCCTAGTGGGAGTAAGCAGTTTGGCAAATTTATTAATCTAGACTTACGGGAAATGCGGACCGTTTCAGAAACGTAGACCCAAGCACGGCAAATCCGGTAATTATCCACGTAAAATTTCCGTGTGCCGTCGTAAAGCACAGGACGTTTAGACATGGCAATAATGAGCCGCTCTTCCATGTGGACGTGGGCGGATTAATAAAACGCCGTCTTCGTAGTTCCCCCACGGAAAAGGTCTCGATGTTTGGCGGCACGTGTCAATCACCGGTATCTTTAAGCTCGGATTGCTAATTGTACGAATCGCGTCTGTGAAACTTCGGCTCGGTCGAACACCGCCGCCTCTCGCCGCTCATTCCGCTGGCGATCAGTGACTCCGCACGGTCGCTTGTCGCTCATCGCTTCCTGCGCGAACCCTTCTGTAAGTCACAGACGAACCGAAAATGACTCACAGGAGTGTCATCAATGAACAGGAGCACCATGTGGTTCACCGTGTCCTGGAAAGAAGGTAAAAGGAACTCAATCGCAAATCCAACATGCTGCCGACTTCAAAATGTCTTTTGTATATGAACACTGGCTAAAAAAAAGGTGAGGGGATGGGAGGGGGGGCGACGACACACACACGACATGTTTCTCATCTCTTTCTCAGCCTCTTCCTTACGTACAGGGTCAGCCATGAAGTCCATGGTTGGCAGAAACACCGAGCCAGTCATGACTTCCCGGATCAGCAGAGACAGAGACCTACGAGTGGAAGAACACAGAGTGGTGCTCGGATCATTATATTTTACGTTCAGATCTCCCTGCTGACAGGAGCGACTTTCTCGGCTGGTAGCCACCTGACGATACAGATTACAGACACGAAAATAATAGCTGACGTTACAGAGAGCGGGTTATTTCTGACTCGGCCACAAGAGAAAAAAAAAAAATCTAAGCACCAGTGATAGCAGTCGCCCGGGGTCATGATGGGCTGAGTCGCACAACCCTGTCGTTGATCTTTAATCTATTATAGCACCCAGTGTCATATTTTTATTCCTTACATATATCACTTGCCCAGACACACACACACACACACACATTATGAGGTGAGATCAGAAAGATCCTTGATTGGTCCACTGTAGTGGTCGTGTTTGTGTGTGCGCACCAAGAACAAGCGATAACCCTCATGCGTCTTTATTTACTGTGTGTGTGTGTGTGTGTGTGTGTGTGTGTGTGTGTGTGTGTGTGTGTGTGCTCTGCACCTGCAGTCAATAGCTTTAGGAGGCATGACGTAAGGAAAGAGCATCTCTGTGAGCTTCCGTAAATAGAGCAGCTCGTCTCGACGACTGCGCAGTGCTACGTGCAGATCTGCACCGTACTCCTCCAGCGCCACCTGCTGAAAGGGCCGGGTTTTATCCACTGTCCACACACACACACACACACACACACACACATTAGCTTCATGCATTAAATTCTATTATATTTACATTTACACTGTAAGTAACAGGACTGACCTCTCTGCTGTGCTTTGGCGGCGATCTCGATGTGCTTCATGGCCGCTTTCATCATTTTGCCAGTGGCGGCTGACGGTACGTTCACCTGGACAGAGGAAGCACGAGTCTCAGGGTGAATGTCGTCCCGAGAAATGACTTTATGTAATAAGAACTGAGCTTTATTGTTGTAATGGTGACCCCAAATAAAAAAAGGGATGCACTTTGTACATCTCACGTTTTCTTTTTCTCAATCAAAATATATTTACTAGTAAGGGATATGTCCCATGCTCTGACCTAATATACTGACTATTTCTTTCCATAACACTTTTTTTTCATATAATAATTACTGATTTTTAAACTTTTGGCATTAAACGTACATTTAAAGATTTAGTGATATCTAGCGGCATCTAGTGGTGAGGTTCTACATTGCAGGCAACTGAAATTACATCAATTTAAAAAAAATAAAATAAAGGTTGTATTAAATTTATAATCATTAAAAAAAAATTTTAATAAAAAAATAAATAAAAATTAAAAAAAGAGTTATAACATTTTTGGAACCTTACCACTAGATGCTGCTAAATTTCACACCTTTAAAATAATGGCACATCTGGAGCCAGTCCAAAGAAAATTAGCCAACACGTTAAAGGTATCACTCACTCACTCATCTCTGGAGCCCATCTCAGCCGATACTGGGCGAGGGCGGGGTACCCCTGAACAGCCCACCAGACCATCGCAGGGCCAACACACACACACACACACTATCATTCACACTCACAACCAGGGGCGATTTGGAACAGCCAGGTAGCCTAACGTGCATGTCTTTGGACTGCGGGAGGAAACCGGAGTACCCGGAGGAAACCCACGTATGCGCTGTGAGAACATGCAAACTCCACATGGAAACCCCCGAGCCGGGGCCCTTCTTGCTGTGAGGCGGACGTGCTGACCATCGACAGTACATTATACCATTATTTATAAAATAATAATTACTAGTGTTCTGCAGGGTTTTATTGAATAAACATCAATGGATTTACTTAATTTAAATTTTTACCTTCTGAGCTCGCCGAACCAGAACGGACGCGAAAAAACGAAACGTCTGCCTGAGTTCGTCCACACACGCCTCATCGTCGGTAATATCCCTGAACGAGACAAAATCCTCACACAGATCAGTTACACAGGAGGCAGAACATCGTACAAACCATGAATATCTGATTGTACCGTACCTGTACCACGGATACACGAAGTTCTCTAGGACCAACTCCAGCACCTGATCGGACACCGGTGAAACGCAGAACATTAACCGTTTCACGAGTACTCAATATACCGTACAGCCAACTGAACAGACCTGTGATTGGTTGGGAAGTATACCTCTCCGATGGAAGCGTCCACCTTCGAGTGCACCTTCAAATCCAACCACGGCTGGTAGTTTTCCAGAAGAAGAGCCGGTCTGTCGACAAAACCAGTGAAGACGCCCGGTGCTGTTATTATTATTATAATTAGAGGGTCCTACTCTAAAACAGAGCGCTTGGAAATCATTAGTGAAAATCAACACAGGTGCATTTCCCATTCGTACATACTGAATATTTAACAAACGTAGAGTTGGATCATGCTGCCATATATGGTAAAATCCTAACAGCTCCTGGGGATTTCACCATATATGGCAGTCTGGGGGTGTTACTTTATGCAAATGAGTATGGCGGTGGACAATTTCAAAGCTGGTCTATAGGAATACTCCACCTGTGGCGGTCGCACTTGTTCTTCCCACATACTGCACACCTGTGGCCTTGTGGGAAGAGTGCCTGCTGCTCCTGCTCCTGTACCTCACACACACACACACATACACACACACACACACACACACACACACACACACACACACACACACACACACACACAC